>JAZKJV010006269.1:600000-1031038 GCA_037367405.1 Ottelia alismoides | reverse complement strand
TACTCCTCACCCAATAGCCAGAATGCGCAATCTGCGTGGAAGGAATGCGACCGTATATGTCATGGATGCATCTTGTTGGCTCTGTCTAACATGTTGTTTGACGTATATTATTCGTCCACGCAGACTGCGAATGGGCTATGGGAAGACTTGGATCGGAAGTATAATACCGAAGACCTCGGTATTGAGAAATACTCCGTAGCTAAGTTTTTGAAGTTTTTTCATGGCCGAGGAAAAGTCAGTTTCTGAACAGGCACACGAGTTTTTACTCATGCTCCATGGTTAAGAAGATGCCGAAATGAAACTTCCAGAAAAGTTTCAGGTCATGTGCATCATAGAAAAATTCTCCAAGTCGTGGGAAGACTTCGGTATGACCCTCAAATACAGAAAGGGTAAGATTTCTATGGATGACTTGATGGTGGCAATTGCCATAGAGGAGGAACACAAGAAACAAAAACATGTGCTTCCTATTGATATTCAGGCTAAGGTCAATTTCATGGACCTCGAAGAGCAAGGACAAGAAGGGAAAGGGTCTTCATAACAATAAAATGAAACCAAAGAGCAAGATCCAGAAAAAGACAAAGAATAAACCATGTTGGCACTGTAATCAGGTTGGCCATTGGAAGAAGGATTGTCCGTCCCTGAAGGGTCAACCTAAGGCTGCAGACGGGAGTCCACAAGTGAACATGATCACTATGGGACTCGGGGCTAGCGAGGGGTATGTCTCTGTAAAACCTGAACTATACCATATCCATGATCCAAATGAGTGGCTCGTGGATACGGGAGCCAATGCAAATATATGTTCTAAAAGAACGTTGTTTTCTTCTTATCAGACCTGCAACGGTAGGACTGTGAAGATGGGGAACAATTCTGCAGCCAGAGTGCTAGGGTCGGGACAAGTCAACTTGAGGTTCTCCTCTGGACGTGTATGGACGTTGCACAGGGTGTTGCATGTTCCTGACATCAAGAAGAATGTGTTATCTGGCTCTATCTTAGTTAGAAATGGTTTTGAATTAAACTTTAAATGTAATAAAGTTGTCATTCTGGAGACATGCCATTTTTTATGGAAAAGGGCTATTTGGCTGATTTTGATTTGTTATTTAGAATTAGCTGTGATTCAGTAAACATAAATGAAATGAATGATTTGAATTCTGAATGTTCTAGTTCTGTGTCTCATGTTGTGAATAATGTAGAATCTCGGATCTCGGTACTTTTGCTGCGGGTTTCATTTGGTTGATCGATTAAATTAATCAGGCAGACTAATTTAATCCTCGATCACATTGGAAATCAGACTTGATCCAAATGGCTCGACTTAGCCGCAGTCTTGGAATTCGAAAGTACACGTTCGTTGTGGGGCGTTTTCGGAAACTGAAGGGACTGCGCGCTAGGGCACGCGAGCTCTTCTTTTTATATCCCCCACCCGACGCCGTTTTCTTCACTCGCAAGAAAATCCACCCGTCGTCATTCTTGTTCTCTCTCTCTCTCTTTCTCTCTCTCTCTCTCTCTCTCGCGCGTCTGCGACCTGTTTCTTGTCGGCTGCAAGTTCTCGGAGGTGCTTCGAGGACGGTCTCGTCGGTGTGCGCGGACGACGACCGTGAACCGTCGTATCCTGGGAGCGGATCGTCAGTGTCCAACGCACCGGTATTGTGGGGGATTTCGAAATCCTCTCTAAAGACAATTCATTTCATGGACGCTTCGGTGAAATCTAACCTTATCTTTCTTGTATTTTGTTTGCCACAGTTTATTTATTGCTTGCCCTTTTCTGGATTACGTCCATTTGTTTGTTTCCGTATGATTATTCGGTTCCTGTTTGCATATCATAATCGGATATTGATCTGGAAATGGATGACGTTAATGATATTAATCTTTAATACTATTATTTCCGTTCAATTGGATCCGTGTATTTACTGTTTATTATATGCATAGCTGATCATGTTAACAACAAGTTCTACCGCTTCTTCTACGAGGTTTTTACATCTCATGCATCTCTGATAAAGTTGCATATAGAGAACATCTACTTATTAGAAATCAGGACGGGATATGAGGATTCTAAAATTGATGATCTAGAAAGTCGGTAAGCAATAACTCTAAGGAGATTCCTTGCTTTGGAATGGTTGAAATTTAATTCAGCTAGAAATTTAGTTTATGGATTTCATATCTGCGATTGAAAGTTTAATATGATATTATGCTTATTAAAAAATCTCACTATTGAAGTTACTCTGAACATCTATTAAATATATAGCCATTGCCATGATCCACTTCCAATAACTAATTTGTTGAATCAATAGACTCTTATGGAACATACTGCCTTGCTTAAATCTTCAACGATATGACTTGTTCACTACTAATGTAGAGTATTTGTGCTCCCATTAGTTAACTCAAAATTAGTAACATGTATTTAGCATTGTTTGATCCCTATCGTGAGTTATAATATACTAATTTCTCAGTACTATTTCATTTGAAGATAAGAAATGATACATATTTACTTTAACATCTCCATCATCTGCAATAAAAAATAGCAACATTGATTTCAAATCATATGTTGTATTTCTAATATGATAGAAAGGATCAACATGCTTATCTTTTCTTGAGATTTAGTTAGTTGAAACTAGCTTCTTATTTGTAGTAGGCTCTAATTATATTACGGATCTATTCAACATGAAGCTAAATATAGTTGATACAAAGATCCGTAGGTTTCCATTCCACATTTGGTTATTGTGGATGCTTGAAGTTACTTGCTATCTTAATTTCAGTCAAGATCAAGATTGACATAGTGCTTGTTTTTATTGGATAGTTTTTTTTGGAATGTGTGTATATTTTACTGACTTCGTTTTTATTTAGATAGTGAATTACTTCTCATCTTGTAAAAGAAAAGGTGGAAATTTCGACTTTGCTTGTGTTTCTCCTAAATGGGAATGGAATCGATTATTGCATTGGAAGAAATAGTTATGTTTCTTAAAAATCGTTTTTGGTCCATGATTACAGACAGAAATGTTACTTTTTTATAATATATATGTATATATATTTATATATATATTTATATATATATAAAGATTTAGGTTTTGAAAAAATTAAGATAAGGTTGTATATACAAAGTGATTTGCTATTTTCTCTGCTTAGATGTAGATGATGCATCAAATTACCTTTTTAATTTCTTAAGTTATAATTGTGGACTAGATTAAGTTTATTTATCATCTGCTTAAAAAGTCCATTTGTAAGATAAATTTTGGATTCCAATGATTAATATGTTGATTTCATATTGTTCAATAATAGCTTATTGTGATGATTTACAAATGGTTTGCAATTTGACATGAGTTTTCAAAGTTTGCAAGATGTTAGCACTTTGATTTCGTTGGTAAGCACCTTTTTCTTGTTTCCATAAGTGCACATTTCATATGCACAAATCTAATGTATATGTCGATATTTTGTGTTTAGGTACTTACCACTATTCGGTTGATTTCATAGGCTTGTGTATTAGGTTAGACGGCCGATTTCTCATCCATGGTTTGCATTTAATTTATTCATTTCACAGTTAACAAATGGCTACCTGTTTTTATTTGGCTTCAATGCTTAGGAATTGGATAGTTTTGAATATGATTTAGTGGGCATCTTGATAAGGGGAACTCATGATTTCATGAGACACGAACAAATAAGCACGCAGTGCATTCCATTGGTAAAGTACTTTCTCATGCAGCTTAATTAAGAAGACTCAATAGATTTTTTATGAAAATTTGTAGCATATCAACGACGATTAGTAGTCATTATTAGTTGTCGAGGCAAGCATTTGTGTTATCCTTGCCATTAACTTTGTGACCGAAAACCCCTTTCCATACCATTTCGAATAGAATGAACTAGAAAACAGAAGTTGACTTTTCATGTTTAAAGGATAAAGTTTTTATTATATCAAAATATGTGACTAATTACATATTTTAGTTTCATTGTAGTAAAGCAATGAGTGCAATAAGGGATTGTATGTATAACCGCTCAGTGAATGGATCCATTTGCATGCCCTTTTTATAGGTGTAGAGGGCTTTCTTAATTTTGCTTATACCCAAGGAGATGGAATAGTTGATTTAGGCGAGAAGATAATTTTCCATGCATTTAGTGTGGATTTATGAAGAAGTAATTTAGGGATGTTGTGGCAGAACAATTGTGCAAAAAGGGTTTTGTCGATGATTACACATGTTGGTATACACATGGAGAGAGTCGAACAACTTACCAAGAGAGATCAAAAATTCTAGAAAATCCTTTTATTGAGATGGTTATAGATGCAGCAGGTCCGGACTTTGACCCCCTTTGTAGGAGGTCTTGAGGTTGAATTCAATGGGAATATAAAGATTTTCTTGAATTGGTACAAAAAGCGGAAGAGCCATTATAGCATGGTTGTATGTCATTTTCTCTCTATCCGTCGTTATGGAGCTACTGTCAGTTAAAGTTGAGTACAATATGACTGATGCTAATTTCAATGCCATGATTTAAGGTCATAAAGAGAATGCTTCAAGAAGATAATATTTTGTTGGGTACCTATTACAAGGTAAAAAACCATGATGAGTACACTTGGCTTAACAGAAAGGTTAATTGACACGTGCTCCAACCATCACATCATATTTTTTGGGGAGAAATATAAGAATGAGACTGTATGCCTGGAATGTGGTGAACCTCGATATAACTGAATATGAAATAAATTGTTTCACATAAGGTGCTACATTACTTTCTTATAACACCGCATTTACGAAGATTCTATGATTGTAAAGAAACGGGTAAAGACATGACTTGGCATGCAGATCATGTCTGTGGTGGCTTTCTGCAACATTCTTCTGACTCAGCTTGTTAGAGAGCTTTGATAGAGTCACCTTCCACTTTTGCTATGAATAAGAGAAATATCATAATTGGATTGTTCATCGATGGATTTTACTCCACATGGTCGGGGGAAAGGTTGCTCGTGTTGGACAGTAATCATTACTCCATACAACCTACCACTTTGGATGTGTAACAAGAAGTAGTATATGTTTTTGACTTTACTTGTATCCGCTCTAATAAATCTTGAAAATACTTTGATGTGTATCTCCAATCATTAGTGGATGAACTGAAGGAATTATGGGATAAAGATCAAGAGACTTATGATGCTGTCAATTGTAGTAAATTTCAAATGAGAGTGGGTTTATTATGGACTATTAGCGATTTTCCTCATACAGAATGCTAGTGGGATGGAGTACACACGGGAAAAGAAGCTGCCCGTATTATATGGAAAGTACTAAAGCATTTCAACTTGAGCATGGTCAAAAACCATGCTTTTTTTTTATTGTCATCGATATGTTTTTGCCAAAGGATTATCTTTTATAGGAAACATAAAATGACATTAAAAAAATACAATTTAAGATTCATATCCACCTGTTATATTGTCGAGACTTGAGATATTCAATAGATTAATGGAGTTGAAGGGTTCAGATGATTTTATTCTACCTCTTCCGGGTTTTGGGGATAGTCTTAATTAGACAAAAATGAGTATCTTATGTGAACTACCATATTATCTCAATCTACTCATCAGATGTAATTTAAACGTGATGCATATAGAAAAGAATGTATTTGGTAATGTATTCAATACAATATTGAATGTCACCAGATCTTGTGAAAATTTGTGCACATCCTTAATTATGTCTAATGGAATCTGAAGATGGGTGTGTTCATATGTTGAAGGCCAAATACTGCTTAAGCAGAGATCAAGTGAAAGATGTTTATCAATGAGCAAGTAAATTAAAAATTCCAGATGGTTATTCATCTAATATACCCAAACTTTTTGATTTGAAGAAAAATATATTAAGGGAATGAAATGTCATGACTGTCACATTTTTATGGAGCAATTATTACCTCTTGCTTTTAGAGGTTTGTTGTTGACGTGAGCTCACGATGTCCTAATAGAGCTGAGTAACTTCTTCAAATGCATATGCTCTGCCAAGTTGTTAGCTGAATATATGAAAGCCCTTGAGGAAAGCGTGAATCTAATACTCTACAACCTTGAAAAGATATCTCCTCCAGCCTTTTTCGACTCGATGGAACACTTAATGATTCATCTTCCCTATTAAGCTAAAGTTGGTGGACCATTTAAATATTATTGGATGTATCCATTCGAGAGGTACATGATATATCAAATTTATTCCATTAAGTATGTAATGTTGTGCTATCTAATAACATATGTTGACTTACCTATAGATATATGTTTTTCTTGAAGAGAAAGGTGCATAATAAAAATAAGGTTGAATGATCAATAAGTGTGTAATACATTTCTAAAGAAGCTATCCATAAAAATATATTGGATGTAGCCAACTTTTGTTTCAGATATTTGTCAGACGACATTGAAACTATCCATAATCGTTCAATGCAAAATGAGTTTAACGAATGTAAAAATGTATATGGAATCTCAATCTTTCATACATGTAGCCAACCTTTGAAAAAGAAAAGCCATGCATGTGAGTTCTCAAAAGAAAGAAGTTGTCGAGCTTTACGTTCTAGATAACACAAACCAAGTGACACCTTTTGTAGAGTATGTATCTATATCACATTGTCGTCGGTATAAAATATAAATAGGTCAATTAAACTTCCTTTTCTTTATGCAAGGAGTATATGGATAAAATAATGACCAAGAATCCTTTGTTTACTGATGATGAATTGGTAGATTTAATTTAGGAGAACATTCTCGTCTTGGTTTAAAGAAAGAGTGAGGCTAATTGATCCAACAAATCAAAAATCCAAGATTCTAAATGATCATACTTTTGATCCCAATGTCCTACAATGGTTTTTCGGCTAATGGGTACATATTTCATTGCTTAGACACGACCAACGGCTTAACTACATATAACTCTAGCGTTATGGTTAAGGGATCAAGCTACGATGAAGATAGTCTAAATCACTATGGGATTCTCAATGAGGTTCTTGAGCTTGGATATAATATGACATCCCTTAAATTTTTCTTATTCCCATGTGATTGGTATGGTCCACAGCATAGTGTGGTTGTTGACCGTGTACATGATATTGTAGATGTCATTCATCGAAAGTATATTTGAAGATTTGAACATTTTATCTTTAATTTACAAGTTGATAAAATATGTTATGTAATGATGGTTGGGAAAAAACAAAAAAGATATGACCGTCTCACAGTGTTGAAGATGATGCCACGTACTTTTATCGATGATAATGAACAATCAAATCTGGATGATGCATCAACAAATTTATTTATTTCAGAATATGAGCCACCAAAAAATATTTCAATATACTCTTAATATAAATATCTACTCGACTTTTATTTTTTTACATCTAAATTATTCAATTATATTTATTAATCTAATGATTATTACCTAATGATTTTCATACAGGAAATGCATATTACACACGTTCGAGGCCTTAGGCAAAGCAGTTTACGTCAAGACGATCGCCGTATATCATATCATCATACCCCAACATCCATTGGTATCTCAATCTCATTACATGTTATTATATTTTATGTTATATTAGTAAAGAAGTTTATGATAGGTGTACACTATGACGAGGTTGCAAAGCTTGTCGCTTACATGTTTGAGAATGGTGTAGAAGTCCCTCCACAATATGCATATTATATTTCTCAAGCAGGGACATCTCCCACGTGACATGTAATTATCAACCGACCCCACAATCCTCAAGCCAACATCATAACCCACACGAGTCTCTAGGCCCTACTCTGTTAGCAATGTGAACCCCGGGCGAACCATTTCTACAATAAATGTTATTGTAATGAATAAATTATCAATGAAAGTTATTGATTATTTTTCACTCCCTTTCTGAGATTAATGAATGAATGCACTATAGGGTCCCTCTGTACAATAAGGGTTATGTACCATGGCCAACTTGATGATCATACAGCTGTTGATTCATTGGATGGATCATAGAGGCTGATGCTTGGATGAATATCTAAGGAGTTAGATAGAGGACTCATCAAGCATCATCAAATGATTATTAAGTGATGATCTCCAGTCTGAGTAGGAGATGGCAATCCTATCTCATATGACTGATATCTGACTGACCTCTTGATGCAGGTCATCTGCATGGGAATAATGATTCAGAGGTGTCACGTTAGTTGAGTCAATAGGTTGACTTGACGAGATAGAGATAACCAAAGACCTACGTTGAATACTGTCACAACATAGGCATGCATCCTCTCGATTAGAGACAGATGTGTTGCTATATGTCTGAGTATGTACATTTGGCAGACCAATAGGTTGATGACCTAATCAACGTCTATATACCGGCGAGCTGGTGTGCATGTAAGTACATATGAGTAATACGATCTCACAAAGGGATCATACAGGTTCACTTGTGAACCGGGAGACATGAGCTCACTCATGAGGTATTGGGACTGAACAAATTCCATGCATGGTCATCGTGCTTTGGAAGCATGACATGAATTTGAATGTAAGATATATGCTTTGTGAAAGCATATGATCTATACAAAATCCCAATGACCAAGATTGAGAAACTTAAATGATCTAACCCTGGAGATGGCAGTGCAAAAGTGATCTTTATCTTCAGAATGATCATAAGTCTTCTAGTATGTAGGATGTACAGGTATTAGGAATACCTGAGGGGTGATTTGATCATATACGATTGTATAACCATGACGCCTCCATTCCGAGGGAGTGATGAATTATGTTTGGATTTTAGTGACTCCTCTCATTAGAGAAGTGACCTAATCTTAGTCCATGAACTGGACATTGATCTGAATGAGATTCATATGCAATGAGAAGATTAGGTCTATGGTCTTGATTTGATCAAGCATCAGTGGGAGGTCCATGGGATCTGGATTTGAGATATGATCTCAACATCCAAGTCACTATACGTGGAACAATACAATCGCCCTGTCCTTATCTCCAAGTATCTGCGGAGAGATTGCATTATTCTTGAATGGTTCAAGAATAACTCCATAAGATCTAAGCAATGAAGAGATGACGATTAAATGTGATTTAATTATATTGATGTGTGAAAAAATTATCCAATATAATTAAATGTGATTTAATTATTATGGATAAGAATAATGTGGATAGAAATATCCAATTATTCATAATATATTATAAATGTGATTTATAATGTATTAGAGAGAGTTAATTATAATTTATATGTGTTGATTAATTATTATGTGTATTGGATACACATTGTGTAATTAATTAACAATATGAATTATATGTTGTTTTGGGTTGTGAATATGATTCACAATTTTTCCATGGCAAGAATGCAATATTCTCAAAGATAATTGTGGATTATTTTTTGAAGAATAAAACCCAATAAATTTGTTGCAAATAAATAAGAGAGATTTCAAGGAGATATGCAATCTCATGGATTTCCATGAGATTGCAATCTCCGTGCAATCTCCATGGGCCTATAAGGAATGTGTGGCCGTCCACTTTGGAAGGCACGTGGAGATGAAATCTCCATGTATCTTCTCTCCTTATTTGTTGGGTTGATTTAGGACTAAATTATATTTGATTTTGTCAAATATATTTTAACCTAAATTTGTTGTTTTTAACAACAACAATCTTAGCCATTGGATTGACATAAATCAATCTCACCCATTGATGTTATGTGTCCCATGGATTGAGATCCATGGATCCCAAAACCGTATAAATAGAGAGGCATACTATGCTCTCTCTTTACTTGCAATATTGGAGTTCTCTCTCTCTCATTTCTTCATACACGACAGCCCTCTTCTCCTCTTTTATTGGTGGCCGTCCACCATACCCTAGAGGAGGAAATCGTCGACGCCATCGCCACCGCGCCGCTGCTTCAACGTTCTTCGGTTCTCCGTCTTCTTGGTGTGCTACGCCCACGAAGGAGACGTTTGATCTCGTGCGACGAGATCAGGAGCAACCACGCTTGGATCAACTTCTTGGATTGCGAGAACAACGCGGTTCATCCCCGCGCTCGCAAGCAGTCTGCCGACGATCGGACTTGAGACAGGAGGTCTCTTTTCTTAGAGACTAGATCAACCACGCTTCAAGAGGTATTGCATTATACTTGTTGTGGTTATAGATGAAATGGTCTGAGAATGGTTCTCGGATCATGTGGTTTCATCAAATAAATTTTTTTTAAATTCCGTTGCACCGAACGACTAGTACGACTAGTCGTTCTTCGTCATATCCAATACGACGATCACGCTTCCTGATGCGCTTGAGGATTTCTCCATATCCTTCAAGTGGTATCAGAGCCTTAGGTCGACGGTTTCGAATATGATTCGAAAAACCGAGGACGACTTGGGTTCGTTTAGGTCGCGAAAGTTTCTCGCATTTGAATTCGCAGATCTATTTAGTAAATAAATTCGATACTGTTTAAATTGTTTAAACATGAATTTAATTTTAGTTTTTGTTCCTCATTAAATAAGGAAACCATAGGAACTGAGTTTGCGTAAATCGGATTTCGTATGCTCTAGATATGGTTGTTTTAATGAACTTGTATGCACTGTTGCGGGGACAGTAGATTTTAACATGATTAAAGAGTTAATTACTATTATCATCTGCCTCGAAATGCCTACAACTCCACTTAGGTTTTGTCTTAAATCAAGTTAGCAATTTATGAAAATTGAGTTTGCTTAATTTGGATTTAAATTGATTGAGATATGTTAATTTTAGTGAGTAGGGGTCCTTACTGAAAATACATTCCAAATCTAGAACCAAGTGATTGTCAATTAGTGAAATTAAATTGTTAATTTCGTGAAATAATCTTGAAAATATTTATGAAATATTGAAACATGATTATTTGCCTAATTGACTTGGCCCCAACCAATTAATTGATTAAGATGTGATCTAAATCATAATTGGAAACCACAATCTTTCAAACTTGATACTTGAATAGGATTTGGAAATTTGAGTAGCAAATTTCCTTATAATCAAAAATTGTTTTGATTTCTACTATATGGTACAATTTCGGTTGTATAACCGATGATCATCTCAAGTACAAATTAATCAATTTGGCATTATCCTTTCCCGAGGTGGATATGGTGTCTAGTCGGGGATCGCTGGGGTAGCGGGTTGCAACGTATGCGGTCCGTCCCACTCCCGTCGGTACTGTCCATGATAGCGGGCAGGGCCAGGATAATGTCCGAGGTATTAAGATGTATTTTTTACTAATTATTAAAATACGAATTAATACGTACTTTGAGAATAATACCATATATATTCAAGTAAGACATTCAAGTTTGATTGATTAAATTGGATTGATAATTAATTTAATGTGATTGAATTAATTATGTCCAATTATGATTAGAGTTAATAATTCCCTTGGAAGAATTAATTATATGAATATGATTCATGTTAATTAATTAGAATTTGAATAAGAGGTGGAGGATCACATAAGTGACATCCATGATCTCCCGTCAAGGCGAAGGGTTTCGTCGCCAAATATTATGTGTAGGAGACGCCTGTCCGAAGTGACAGCTCCTGCATATGATCCATTTGGATCGGGCTCGTCGCTTCTAGAAAGCGTAAGGACGTATGCGTAGTGACCCCAATATCGAGTCCTCATATTATTGGGGCGATATTGGATTGCGCATAGCGAGTTGTATTCCTGTTGATGGTTGGTTCAATTAATGACGGGTCAACATCACTTTAGGGGTGGTGGGCCCGGGTATTAAAGACCGAATTGGGAAAATGCAAGTTGGACTTGCAAGGCGGAATGTGTTCCCGCTTCTCTTTATTGGAGTCATAAGTTCTCAAATTATTGGGATATGACAAAGGTAAAGAGGAGATCCCAGTTCTTGCTTGAGATATATCGGTAAGTATATCTCCTACTTTGAAAGTGAATAAGGGAATAAACTTTCATAGTTGACATAGCAAGACTAATTTGATTTAAAATACCTTAATCAAATATCATAAATTTGAATATATATTTTTATATTCTAATATAGTGCATTCTTAATTTCAGAAAATGAAGTCTTTGAACCCACTTAGTAGGCTTCTTGAGGTCAACCAATTGACCAGCCCAAATTACTCGGATTGGATCCGTAATTTGGAGCTTGTTCTCTCTGCTGAGCGCATAAGTTATGTGCTCTCCGAGGACAAGCACGAGAACCCTAAGTCAACGAAGAAAAAGCATTTAATGACAAGTATGATGAAGATCATGTCTTGGCTAGGTGCTATATCCTAGGTTCTCTCTCCAATGTTCTGCAGAAGCAACATGTGGAGATGAGTACCTGTCAGGAAATAATGCAGAATCTTAAGGATATGTTTGGTGACATTAACCGCACCCAGCGGTACAATGTTATGAAAGACCTCATTCGCTGTAAGATGCAGGAAGGGACTTCGGTCTGTGAACATGTACTCAAAATGTTTGGGTACTTATCGGAGCTGGAGACCCTTGGGGCAACGATGGATGCAGACATGCAAACTGACTTCATTCTGCTGTCATTGCCCAAATCTTTCAATAACTTTGTTGTGTCATTCCACATGAACAAGCTGGAATTGACAAGTGCTGCTCTCCTTGCTGCATTAAAGTCTGCAGAAGACGTAATGAAGAAGGATGGTCCAGCAGTGCAATGGTTGCACAGGTCAAAGGGAAACACGGCCGGAAGTATGGTTCTCGGAAGGGCCCGGCCCAGAAGAGAAAGAAGAAGGGACAAAGTGTTGTCTCTTCTTCCAATGCATCCACTCTCATGGTGTCGAAGAAAACTGACGTCTGTCACCACTGCAAGAAGCCAGGGCACTGGAGGCATAATTGCCCGGATTACCTGAAGTCAGTCGACAAAGGTAAAGTCCCAGCAGGTATGAAATCTACTTTTATCATTGAAACCAGCTTTCTCGTAGGACGAGAAGGAAGTTGGGTTGTTGATTCTGGTGCTTCTGTTCATGTATGCAATTTGTTGCATTTGTTTCAGGAAACTAGAAAACTTGAAGAATGAGAGATAGTCATCCAGATGGGATCTGATGCAAGTGTTGCAGCAGTCGCCGTCGGGATTTGTCGACTATCATTATCTAGTGGTAGAGTCCTAGTACTTAAAGAGTATCTTTATGTACCTGAAGTCGGGAGGAACTTAATATCTGTATCTAAGCTAGTTAGAAGTGGATATTCATTCCTGTTCTGTAATAAATTAGTCATAAATCATTATGATAAATATATTGCAGATGGTATTTTGACTTCTGCAGGACTCTATGAATTGTGCATTAATGAACATGTCATGAATGTTACAACCACTAATAAAAACCCTAAAAGATCCAAGAATAATGAAAATCATTCAAACATGATTTGGCATCAAAGGCTTGGTCATTTATCTGTTGATAGGATCAACAGATTGATAAAGGATGGACCTTTAGAATTTCTACAGGTTCAATCTTTACCTACCTGTGAACATTGTATTCGTGGTAAAATGACTAAAATGCCTTTCCGTAACAAGGTTACTAGATGCGAAGGTATTATTGACTTAATACATACCGATGTATGTGGTCCCTTCAGTATCGCGACTAAAAATGGATATCGATATTATTTGACATTTAGTGATGACCATTCGCGATACGGGTTTGTCTTCCTATTACATCATAAATCGGAAACCTTTGAAAAGTTCAAAGAGTTCGAAGCTTTGGTTGAGAACCAAATCGATAGGAAGATTAAACGAATTCGATCTGATCGAGTTAGCGAGTACCTCTCTGATGAATTCAAGGAATACCTCAAAGAGAATGGAATTGTCTCCAATCTCACTACTCCTGGAACTCCCCAACTTAATGGTGTTGCTGAAAGACGCAACAGGACCATCATGGATATGGTCTGTTCAATGATGAGTAAAGCACATTTACCACTTAGTTTCTGGGGATATGCAGTAGAGACTGCAATATATATCCTGAATAAGATTCCTAGCAAATCTTTACCTAAGACTCCTCATGAGCTCTGGTATGGAACCAAACCTAGTGCTAAGCACTTGAGGGTTTGGGATTGCTTGGTCCATGCAAAGAACATGGATGCAAGTAAGCTGGAATCTTGCACTCGTGAGTGTTACTTCATTGGGTATGTTAGAGATGGTATTGGATATCAGCTCTATGACCCTGAGACCCAAAAGGTTTTTGTCTCCAGATATGTGAAATTTTCGGAGGATGATTTCCTTAAAGGTCAAGATAAAAATGAAGTAGAGGAACTCATTAAATCCCCTGAGGATTCTGAGCTTCCTAGACCAGAAACTGAAGAAGTAAACAAAGATGAAACACTCATACCTCTTCGAAGGAGTTCGAGGGTGGTTGCACCACTTGAAAGGTATGGATTCCATGTGTCAAGTGAAATTGACAATGATCCTACTTCATTTGATGAAGCACTCGCGGATCAAGACATGGATAGATGGATGCTAGCAATGAAGTCAGAAATTGACTCCATGCATAAGAATGGTGTATGGACCCTAGAGGATCCACTTAAAGGGGTAAAACCCATTGGGTGTAAATGGATCTTCAAGAGAAAGAGGGGACCTGATGGAAAAGTAGAGACTTTCAAAGCACGGCTCGTAGCCAAGGACTATACACAGAGAGAAAGCATCGACTACGATGAGACATTCTCTCCTGTGGCTATGCTTAAATCCATCAGGGCATTGCTGGCTATAGCTGCACATCTTGACTATGACATCTGGCAGATGGACGTTAAGACGGCTTTCCTCAATGGATACCTCAAGGAGGATATCTACATGGAGCAGCCCCAGGGCTTCATGACTGAGGATGGTAAGGTGTGCAAGCTGAAGAAATCGATCTATGGGCTCAAGCAAGCTTCTTGTAGTTGGAACATCAGATTTGACGAAACCATAAAGAGTTATGATTTTGTGCAGAATCCTGATGAACCTTGTGTATACAAGAAGCTTAGTGGGAGCGCCATTGTGTTCATCGTGCTTTATGTAGATGACATCCTTATCATTGGGAATGATACAAGGATGATGACCAGTGTGAAGATTTGATTGTCCCCATACCTTTGAGATGAAAGATCTTGGAGAAGCCTCTTACATCTTAGGCCTGAAGTTGTTCAGAAACCAAGAAAAGAGGATTTTGGGATTGTCACAACATGGATACATTAAGAAGATTCTTGAACGATTCCGTATGGATAGTTCTAAGAAAGGATTCCTACCCTTAAGACATGGTATCCACCTATCTAAAGGAATGGCTCCTCAAACTGTTGAGGAAAAGAAAGTCATGGCTGGATCCCCTTATGCATCAGTCGTAGGAAGATTAATGTATGCCATGATGTGTATGAGGCCAGATATCTGCCATGCAGTGGGAGTGGTAAGTCGTTACCAATCCTGCTATGGAGAGCAACACTGGAATGCAGTAAAGAACATATTCAAATATCTAAGACGGACGCAAGATTACATCTTGGTCTATGGAGATGGTGATCTCCAAGTCTTGGGATATACGGATTCTGACTTCCAATCGGATGTAGATGATCGAAAGTCGACATTGGGGTTCGTGTTCTTGTTGAATGGTGGAGCTGTGAGATGGAGAAGAAAGAAACAAGACACTACTACAGATTCAACGACGGAAGCCGAATACATTGCCGCATCGGATGCTGCAAAGGAGGTGGTGTGGTTGCGCAAGTTCGTGCTGGAGCTTGGCGTAGTTTCCTCTGATACTCCCATCCCGTTACTCTGCGATAAACGGGAGCCATTGCCCAGGCAAAGGAACCCAGATGGCATCAAAAGAGCAAGCACGTGGAAAGGAAATACCACATCATTCGGGAGATACAAAAGCGTGGTGACATCATCATCACCAAGGTGGTCTCTGCCGACAACGGTGTTGATCCTCTTACCAAACCTCTGACACAGAAGGTTTTTGACCAGCATGTAATGAGCATGGGTTTAAAGATTGTACCTGAATGGTTCTAAGGGCTAGTGGGAGATTGTTAGCAACGTGAGCCCCGGGCGAACCATTCTACAATAAATGTTATTGTAATGAATAAATTATCAATGAAAGTTATTGATTATTTTTCACTCCCTTTCTGAGATTAATGAATGAATGCACTATAGGGTCCCTCTGTACAATAAGGATAATGTATCATGGCCAACTTGATGATCATACAGCATTTGATTCATTGGATGGATCATAGAGGCTGATGCTTGGATGAATATCTAAGGAGTTAGATAGAGGACTCATCAAGCATCATCAAATGATTATTAAGTGATGATCTCCAGTCTGAGTAGGAGATGGCAATCCTATCTCATATGACTGATATCTGACTGACCTCTTGATGCAGGTCATCTGCATGGGAATAGTGATTCAGAGGTGTCAGGTTAGTTGAGTCAATGGGTTGACTTGACGAGATCGAGATAACCAAAGACCTACGTTGAATATTGTCACAACATAGGCATGCATCCTCTGACTAGAGAAAGATGTGTTGCTATATGTCTGAGTATGTACATTTGGCAGACCAATAGGTTGATGACCTAATCAAGGTCTATATACCGGCGAGCTGGTGTGCATTTAAGTACATATGAGTAATACGATCTCTCAAAGGGATCATACAGGTTCACTTGTGAACCGGGAGGCATGAGCTCACTCATGAGGTATTGGGAGTGAACAAATTCCATGCATGATCGTCATGCTTTGGAAGCATGACATGAATTTGAAGGTAAGATATATGCTTTGTGAAAGCATATGATCTATACAGAATCCCAATGACCAAGATTGAGAAACTTAAATGATCTAACCCTGAAGATGACAGTGTAAAAGTGATCTTTATCTTCAAAATGATCATAAGTCTTCCAGTATGTAGGATGTACAGGTATTAGGAATACATGAGGGGTGATTTGATCATATACGATTGTATAACCATGACGCCTCCATTCCGAGGGAGTGATGAAACAGGTTTGGATTTTAGTGACTCCTCTCATTAGAGAAGTGACCTAATCTTAGTCCATGAACTGGACATTGATCTGAATGAGATTCAGATACAATGAGAAGATTAGGTCTACGGTCTTGATTTGATCAAGCATCAGTGGGAGGTCCATGGGATCTGGATTTGAGATATGATCTCAACATCCAAGTCACTATACGTTGAACAATACAATCACCCTGTCCTTTGATGAACCTCAGTTTCATCATCTTTATTTCTCATAATTAACCCCCTTGCTTAAGTTTTTGTCAATAAATCCCTGTTAGTGTCTAATAATTAACAGAGGCCTTAATAAATTAAAAATCACAAAAAAATGGCAAAACAAAAATCTGTGGTATTTTTAACCTTAAAAATACCCTCCAAAATATTTCGGGCCCTTGTTTGATCTCTTTTCGAGTTTTGGTCAACATGAAACTTGTAGATCTTGTCAAGATCTACAACTTTCATGTTTTGAGTTTTCTTAAATTCGGCCAATAAGGCCCTCAAAAATCAAAAATACCCTTGCAATAACCTGATTGGGCCACGTGGCCCAATCTGGGCGAGCCACGTGGCCCGGCCCCTTTGTCTGATCCGCCACCTTTCTAGACCGTTGGATCCGCCTTCTTGATCCAATGGCCCAGGCCGCTCCACGTCGCCCCTCATCCACGGCCGTTTGATCTTCACCCGCCTTAATCCCAGCCACTCGTCGCCGCTTCCCTTCCCTTGCGCCACGTGGCGCGTAGTGGGCTCTTCGATCGCGCCCGGGATCTCGCATCTCAGCCGCTCCTTGCCTTGATGCCCCTCAACCGTTCGATAGGCCTGAGCTTCCATCTGCCCTCCGATCTCACCGCCTCAGATCTCATCTGAGCCTCTCATTCGCGCCCAAACGTAGGCCGTTGGATCTCCAGATCCAACGGCTAATCTCCGTCGTCAACCTCCCGTCAGCCCTTCTTCCCACGATTTCCACCTCGCGCCTCACTCGCCCCCTTCCATTTTTCCCGTCATCATCCTCCATCACTTCCACACGCCAACAACCCCACGATCTTCCCCAGTCATCCACCTCCCTCGCGCACTCCTCCATCAACCTCCAACCTCTCCCTATCGCCCCACAATCCCATCGAAACCCACGTCGGCCACTCGCAACCCCGCCGAGTCCAACCTTCAAATACGCCGCTCCCTCCGACAAATCGACCCATCCACCTTTACGTGGGAGGAGGCCCAGCCCTCCTCCGTCTCCCAGTGACAGGGGGAGGCGGAGGATCGAGCGAAGACGACCTCCCTCCCCGGTGAGATCCATCGCCGGACATGGCGATGTTGCGGCGACCTATAGCCGCCCGAGCTCGCTGGGGAGGCTGCCCAGTACGTTGCGAAGACCCGGAGCTCGCTTAGAGCTCCAGCCCAAGCCCTCCGCTCCGCCGCCGATCAGGTAAGTTCCTCTGAATCCCCTTTGATTTTTTCTTCGAGTTCATCGATTTAATCAGGTCTCTCCGACCACCCTCTTGCTCCGATAACCCCTTCAATAGCTCCGCCACACCACCCCCTTCCTCGCGCTCATCTCCGGCCACCTCTTCCCTCTTCCATACCCTCAATCGACTTCGACCCACCTCCTCCGCCCTCGCGGCGGAGGAGCTCCGAGCTCCTCCGTATTCTCCACCAGCCTGAGCTCCCACTTAACTCGCCCACACACCCACTCGCGCTTCGGATATTTACTAACCCTGCAGGAGTCCTATTTCTTCAATGACCGGACGCTCGCCGGAGGGCACTTCATCACAGTCGCCTGCAGCTTCCGAGCCCCGGCGAGCCGCACCAGAGCCGCCTGGATCCTCCCCGAGCTTCCAGATTCATCGACGATACCTCCGTGAGCGCGAGGGAGGTTCATAGCGCCCTGGAGAGAGCGGCGGAGACAGAGCTACATCGCCGGAGGTCCAACTCCGCCACCAGCTGAAGGAAGAGGACGAGGCACAGCTGCCGTTGGATGGTCTTCTTGCAGCGACCATCCAACGGCCACGAGGAGACCACGCCATCAGCATTAGCAGCGGTTGGATCATCTCGATCCAACGACTTCGATGGAGCCACGTCCTCACCTCCAGACGCCGTTAGATGCACCTGATCCAAAGAACGTGAGCTCGCCACGCGTCATCACCAGGAGACACCCGAGCCTTCGCCACCGAGCCAGAGGCTTGGATCCACCGAGCCTGTTCCGAGCCTGCAGGAGCTTCGGCCTACTCCGAGCCTACGCCGAAGCGACGTCCGAGCCTCCCAGCCATCCCGAGCCTAGAGGGCACGTGCCTGGCGCGTGCCTTCTGGGCTAATTGCATTGAGGCCCCACCGACTTCTTCAAATTGCAGATTGGTCCTGCGTCACGTGCAGAACATGCGCACAGCGGGTAAATTGCATTGAAACCCTCGCGGGTTTTCAAAATTGCAAAAATGCCCCTGTGCGTGTGGGTCATTTACAGGGAAGGTCCCGACTTTTATTTTTATTACATTTTTCGTCCCTCCCAGGGACCTGTCTGCTAGTTTATTTCATGTTTTCTTGCATTTATGCCCTTGTCTTTCTTTATGTATATCTTGAGCATCATGTTTCCTATTCAGTTGATTTCAGTGGCATTTTGAAGCTTGCTTAATGTTCTTCTTAATGGCATCGTTAATTTCTAAGTTTGGACACATGAAGTTTTATGTATTATTTTGTTGGCTTTGTGTCTAATCTGCTTTATTCAACTTTGAAATCAAGTATATCTTTTTTTATTGATGCTCATTAATTGGCTCATCATCTTGATATAGGGCATATCTGTGTTGTATCTCTATTGCATCGCATTGCATTTACTTGCATGTTTAAAAAAAATGCATATTCATTTTAATTGTCATGTTGTGTCTATGCATCATTTGACCTATATGCTTTATTTCAACACTTGATTAAACACACTTAAATTCTGATTAATACGAGAGAGGCTCGTGTCCCTGAGTTCGACCTTGGTATCTTACCAAGTAACAAAAATAAAATAACGATCGCCTCGTTTTGATTCATTATCATACATATTTAAACGAGGTGATCTTTTTGATGATCAAAATTGGCCCGACTACGATGACGATTACATGTGCTAATTTAGCATTATTAAAGGGCCGATTTTGCATTTCGTCAAATGGCGCCGTTGCCGGGGACACGGCTCATTTCTTTTATTTTTTGGATTTTTGTGTATTTGATTTAGTGTTTCATTTTATAGGTCACTTACTCCTCTATTTTGCATATAAAATTTTTTTTTCTCTCTTATTTGATCTCTAACGATTGTTTCTGTGGCAGGGCCCTTGATGGATCAAGGAGGCGAGGAGCAGGACGTTCCCCGCTGCGAAGAGCCGCAGGAGCATGCTTGGAGCAAAGAAGGAAGAAAAAGGAAAAAAAAGTGTCGCATTTTTTGTTGCATTTTATTTTTAATAAACTCGTCTTTTACAGCGGTCTTCGATCGAAGACTCGCGATTGTAATCGAACGATCGTGGTTGTGTGGGGATCGTCCCCACTTGAGTGTCGACCTAGGACCTAGGCACACGGCTCTCCGAGCTCAATTTTCATATTTTATTGTGCTTGATCGTAGGTTAGGACACACTCAAAATATAGACGCACTTAATCTCGCATTACTTAGCTAAAATTAATGAAGATCAAACACCGCTAATAGATGCATGATTAGGTGCGGCTTTTTCGACTTGCATACATGATTGATTTGATTTTCAAAACGGCCCCAGATTTTTCGCGGCTTTTATCGTCAAATCACTGCATGATTTTTCGCTTTGCCTCGATCGCGTTTTTCTTCATCGAATACATGTTTTTCTCGGCTTTCATTTTTCTAGATTGATCACCTAGGATAAATGGAAAATGGAATGAACGGTAGACGATGATTTTCTGATTGATGGCTAACCATAATTCAGTGATAATTTAAAATAAAAATTGGGACTGTTAATTGCAAGTCAACCAAAAAATGGAGTAAAATTCGGTTTTGGGAGAGCAATACCCTCGCTTACGCAATAATTTTCCTTCACATTTTTTCTTTGCGTAAAAATCAAATGTTTTATCACCAATAAAATAGACAAGATAATAAACCAACTTAGGTTGGTTTGATGTGTGAGTTGGTGAAAATACGGGTTTGCTTGCTTGATTGAGCCGTATGTTTTACGAGACACAACCCCAAAATCCGAAGACACTCCATTTCATCTCCGTAGATTCAACCGCTCACTTGTGTATCCATCCTCCTTCTTCGTTCACCTTGGGTCCCTCCCGACATCAAATTCTATCTTTATACTTAGGCTAATCTCAGCCTAAGTATAGGGGGGACCCAAGTCCCCGTGATTTTCTCTACTCATCTTTTCTTGCCTTTATACTTAGGTTATTTCTAACCTAAGTATAGGGGGGTCCCTTCTTAGTCCCGTATATTCTTCTATATTTAAATGGACCTATGTTCTTGTAACATCTAATGCTATGAGGACATAGCAAAGTTTAAGTATAGGGGGGTATACCGTATATACCGTATATTTACTTTAGCTATAATCTGAAAAATTTGAAAAATTAAAAACTTTTTGGCTAAGGTAAAATTCATTGGACTAAGAAAATTCAAATAATTTCGCGGTTTTTTCGATATTATGTTACACTATTTTATAGAAATATTTTCGAAATTGATTTTTGAAAATGTTTTGAAAACTTTTTTATTTTGTGTGACTGGGTTTTGAAAAATCGCCTTCTCTTTTTCAAGAAAAGATTGAGTCTAACTTGTGTTTTAACTTTATTAAAATCCATAAAAATGAGAAAAACCCCTAAAAACCTTTAGGAGCTATTAGTGACTAACTAAGCTCAATTAAGTCAGCCGCATTCAGTGAGGGTTCGCCCTTAGCAGATTGGATGGTTTAGAGGACATCGCGCAAGGCCCCGTCCTCAAGCAACGGGCTTCGGCCTGTACTTACATCCATACTGGCTGAACCGCGGATGCTCAATTGAGCTTAGGAAGTTCTTATATCTCTTGAAGTTAAAAAAAAAAGTGTCTTGTCTTTGAATGAAGAAGTTGGATTAGTCCTCTACAATTTCACTTTCACCCGGGATCTGATTTGGTCAAGAAGACTTAGCTTTTTGAGGTCTTGGAGATTTTAGGTTAACCAGCCTTAGCCATCAGGGTCTTAGACTTAATCATCCACATTCCCCTAAGTTTCTAGATCTGCATGCTATATTCCATGCTTAGTCTCAGACAAAAGAATATGATCAGCACATCACATGCACGACTGCGGTTTTGATTGAGATGAGTTGATTTTTCACCTGAGGGATTGGGATGAGGAAGTCAAGTTTGGATTTTGATCTAATGATGCTCGAGGATGGGATAAAATCTTTGGAGGCTTCATGAAACCTGAGTGTCAGCAATATTAGCCAGTATGAGAACTTGATTCTTATACTAATCTCTTGACATTAACCTAAGTGCCTGGGTGTGAAAATAATAAATAAAAATGTTGATCAGTGTGCGCCAACTCTTGGTAAAAGCAGAGGAGCTAGCCACAAAATATTCAAGTCAATGAAATTCAAAGAAAAGCTCTCATTCCACAAAGTTACATATCAAAGAGCTTCCACCAAAGGCGAGCGCTCCCAAAATTTTTCAAAGTGTCCACTTGGACCACCGCTATTAGGACCAGGAGTCGGGCTTGCACCAAAAAAGGGCTCTGCATCGTAAATGCTACAAGTCTGGGTGTCGAAGGTACGATAGGTACTCAAAAGAGACACACCCCGGTGTACTCCCAGGAAAACAAGTGCAGACGGCTCCAACTTCTCTTGACGGACGCACTGATCAACACCAAAAAAAAAATGTGTTGCGTAATAAGGCACTTGAGAGGATCCTTGTTCCAATGAGAGGGAGAGAAGAATTTACACAATCCCATGCCCTCCATTTTCTGGCCTGCCATCAACATTTTCTAAGTCTGACAACTAAAGAGACGGTGTACTGAATGCAAGATTTGATTTATTCCCTAGTGCTGAGGATTGGGTCCTTAGGAGATTTTCTCGGACCAAGATTTTGGGTGACAAATTGACTCTACTCTCAGAATTGCAGTCAACACTAAACTCATATCCTTTAGTTTATATGTACATCAGAGAGAGTCTAGAGAAGTAGAGGAATTGGAAGCCTCTTGATTAAGGCTGGGTTGAACTCTAAAATTTTGGATCTCTGAAGCCGAGTCAACTTGATCAGATTGGATCCTGTATTCACAAGCACAAGGGGGTTAATCCAGCTTAGTCATTCTTTTTGATGCTCGAGGACGAGCATAGTTTAAGTATAGGGGGGTGATGAACCTCAGTTTCATCATCTTTATTTCTCATAATTAACCCCCTTGCTTAAGTTTTTGTCAATAAATCCCTGTTAGTGTCTAATAATTAACAGAGGCCTTAATAAATTAAAAATCACAAAAAAATGGCAAAACAAAAATCTGTGGTATTTTTAACCTTAAAAATACCCTCCAAAATATTTCGGGCCCTTGTTTGATCTCTTTTCGAGTTTTGGTCAACATGAAACTTGTAGATCTTGTCAAGATCTACAACTTTCATGTTTTGAGTTTTCTCAAATTCGGCCAATAAGGCCCTCAAAAATCAAAAATACCCTTGCAATAACCTGATTGGGCCACGTGGCCCAATCTGGGCGAGCCACGTGGCCCGGCCCCTTTGTCTGATCCGCCACCTTTCTAGACCGTTGGATCCGCCTTCTTGATCCAATGGCCCAGGCCGCTCCACGTCGCCCCTCATCCACGGCCGTTTGATCTTCACCCGCCTTAATCCCAGCCACTCGTCGCCGCTTCCCTTCCCTTGCGCCACGTGGCGCGTAGTGGGCTCTTCGATCGCGCCCGGGATCTCGCATCTCAGCCGCTCCTTGCCTTGATGCCCCTCAACCGTTCGATAGGCCTGAGCTTCCATCTGCCCTCCGATCTCACCGCCTCAGATCTCATCTGAGCCTCTCATTCGCGCCCAAACGTAGGCCGTTGGATCTCCAGATCCAACGGCTAATCTCCGTCGTCAACCTCCCGTCAGCCCTTCTTCCCACGATTTCCACCTCGCGCCTCACTCGCCCCCTTCCATTTTTCCCGTCATCATCCTCCATCACTTCCACACGCCAACAACCCCACGATCTTCCCCAGTCATCCACCTCCCTCGCGCACTCCTCCATCAACCTCCAACCTCTCCCTATCGCCCCACAATCCCATCGAAACCCACGTCGGCCACTCGCAACCCCGCCGAGTCCAACCTTCAAATACGCCGCTCCCTCCGACAAATCGACCCATCCACCTTTACGTGGGAGGAGGCCCAGCCCTCCTCCGTCTCCCAGTGACAGGGGGAGGCGGAGGATCGAGCGAAGACGACCTCCCTCCCCGGTGAGATCCATCGTCGGACATGGCGATGTTGCGGCGACCTATAGCCGCCCGAGCTCGCTGGGGAGGCTGCCCAGTACGTTGCGAAGACCCGGAGCTCGCTTAGAGCTCCAGCCCAAGCCCTCCGCTCCGCCGCCGATCAGGTAAGTTCCTCTGAATCCCCTTTGATTTTTTCTTCGAGTTCATCGATTTAATCAGGTCTCTCCGACCACCCTCTTGCTCCGATAACCCCTTCAATAGCTCCGCCACACCACCCCCTTCCTCGCGCTCATCTCCGGCCACCTCTTCCCTCTTCCATACCCTCAATCGACTTCGACCCACCTCCTCCGCCCTCGCGGCGGAGGAGCTCCGAGCTCCTCCGTATTCTCCACCAGCCTGAGCTCCCACTTAACTCGCCCACACACCCACTCGCGCTTCGGATATTTACTAACCCTGCAGGAGTCCTATTTCTTCAATGACCGGACGCTCGCCGGAGGGCACTTCATCACAGTCGCCTGCAGCTTCCGAGCCCCGGCGAGCCGCACCAGAGCCGCCTGGATCCTCCCCGAGCTTCCAGATTCATCGACGATACCTCCGTGAGCGCGAGGGAGGTTCATAGCGCCCTGGAGAGAGCGGCGGAGACAGAGCTACATCGCCGGAGGTCCAACTCCGCCACCAGCTGAAGGAAGAGGACGAGGCACAGCTGCCGTTGGATGGTCTTCTTGCAGCGACCATCCAACGGCCACGAGGAGACCACGCCATCAGCATTAGCAGCGGTTGGATCATCTCGATCCAACGACTTCGATGGAGCCACGTCCTCACCTCCAGACGCCGTTAGATGCACCTGATCCAAAGAACGTGAGCTCGCCACGCGTCATCACCAGGAGACACCCGAGCCTTCGCCACCGAGCCAGAGGCTTGGATCCACCGAGCCTGTTCCGAGCCTGCAGGAGCTTCGGCCTACTCCGAGCCTACGCCGAAGCGACGTCCGAGCCTCCCAGCCATCCCGAGCCTAGAGGGCACGTGCCTGGCGCGTGCCTTCTGGGCTAATTGCATTGAGGCCCCACCGACTTCTTCAAATTGCAGATTGGTCCTGCGTCACGTGCAGAACATGCGCACAGCGGGTAAATTGCATTGAAACCCTCGCGGGTTTTCAAAATTGCAAAAATGCCCCTGTGCGTGTGGGTCATTTACAGGGAAGGTCCCGACTTTTATTTTTATTACATTTTCGTCCCTCCTAGGGACCTGTCTGCTAGTTTATTTCATGTTTTCTTGCATTTATGCCCTTGTCTTTCTTTATGTATATCTTGAGCATCATGTTTCCTATTCAGTTGATTTCAGTGGCATTTTGAAGCTTGCTTAATGTTCTTCTTAATGGCATCGTTAATTTCTAAGTTTGGACACATGAAGTTTTATGTATTATTTTGTTGGCTTTGTGTCTAATCTGCTTTATTCAACTTTGAAATCAAGTATATCTTTTTTATTGATGCTCATTAATTGGCTCATCATCTTGATATAGGGCATATCTGTGTTGTATCTCTATTGCATCGCATTGCATTTACTTGCATGTTTAAAAAAAAATGCATATTCATTTTAATTGTCATGTTGTGTCTATGCATCATTTGACCTATATGCTTTATTTCAACACTTGATTAAACACACTTAAATTCTGATTAATACGAGAGAGGCTCGTGTCCCTGAGTTCGACCTTGGTATCTTACCAAGTAAAAAAAATAAAATAACGATCGCCTCGTTTTGATTCATTATCATACATATTTAAACGAGGTGATCTTTTTGATGATCAAAATTGGCCCGACTACGATGACGATTACATGTGCTAATTTAGCATTATTAAAGGGCCGATTTTGCATTTCGTCATCCTTATCTCCAAGTATCTGCGGAGAGATTGCATTATTCTTGAAGGGTTCAAGAATAATGCCATAAGATCTAAGCAATGAAGAGATGATGATTAAATGTGATTTAATCATATTGATGTGTGAAGAAATTATCCAATATAATTAAATGTGATTTAATTATTATGGATAAGAATAATGTGGATAGAAATATCTAATTATTCATAATATATTATAAATGTGATTTATAATGTATTAGAGAGAGCTAATTATAATTTATATGTGTTGATTAATTATTATGTGTATTGGATACACATTGTGTAATTAATTAACAATATGAATTATATGTTGTTTTGGGTTGTGAATATGATTCACAATTTTTCCATGGCAAGAATGCAATATTCTCAAAGATAATTATGAATTATTTTTTGAAAAATAAAACCCAATAAATTTGTTGCAAATAAATAAGAGAGATTTCAAGGAGATATGCAATCTCATGGATTTCCATGAGATTGCAATCTCCATGCAATCTCCATGGGCGGCACATCATTCCTATAAGGAATGTGTGGCCGTCCACTTTGGAAGGCACATGGAGATGAAATCTCCATGTATCTTCTCTCCTTATTTGTTGGGTTGATTTAGGACTAAATTATATTTGATTTTGTCAAATATATTTTAACCTAAATTTGTTGTTTTTAAAACAACAATCTTAGCCATTGGATTGACATAAATCAATCTCACCCATTGATGTTATGTGTCCCATGGATTGAGATCCATGGATCCCAAAACCCTATAAATAAAGAGGCATACTATGCTCTCTCTTTACTTGAAATATTGGAGCTCTCTCTCTCTCTCTCATTTCTTCATACACGACAGCCCTCTTCCCCTCTTTTGTTGGTGGTCGTCCACCATACCCTAGAGGAGGAAATCATCGACGCCATCGCCACCGCGCCGCCGCTTCGACGTTCTTCGGTTCTCCGTCTTCTTGGTGTGCTACGCCCACGAAGGAGACGTTCGATCTCGTGCGACGAGATCAGGAGCAACCACGCTTGGATCAACTTCTTGGATTGCGAGGACAACGCGATTCATCCCCGCGCTCGCAAGCAGTCTCGCCGACGATCGGACTTGAGAAAGGAGGTCTCTTTTCTTAGAGACTAAATCAACCACGCTTCAAGAGGTATTGCAGTATACTTGTTGTGGTTATAGATGAAACGATCTGAGAATGGTTCTCAGATCATGTGGTTTCATCAAATAATTTTTTTTAAAATTCCGCTGCACCGAACTACTAGTACGACTAGTCGTTCTTCGTCGTATCCGATACGACGATCACGCTTCCGTGACGCACTTGAGGATTTCTCCATATCCTTCATACTCAACATACTCGAGCTTTTCAACCTCTCCCACCTACTCATGGTCTCATCAATACACAAGATCCTCCATAACCTCAGGCCCTCTTCTACCTCAAGATCCATGTAGAGTCTTGCAGTTTCTTTGTGATGGGTATTTCCAAGACATATGCTTCATCATGTTTTTTGGAAAAAAGCTTATTCACAATCGTGCTTTATATATAATTCTATTTTATAGTTTAAATACTTAAGTACACTTTTGATAATTAACATGATGTCACTCAAGCGTTCAGTAAGGCCTTTTGCTTATTGCAAGATTGCTCAGATTATAGATGAAATTACATGACTCTAAATGAGTAAGAACGAATTTTAATGGTGTATGTAAAACTCATCACCCAAAATTTAAATATGTTCAAATTTTAAATAGATTATTACTAACTAGATTTTGAAATGCAAAATTTGTTTGCTTTACCCATAGGCCACACAAAAGAAATGTATCAGTATGATCTGAAAAATTAGCAACGGGTAAAGTGAAAGACAATGGTCTAAAAAAGCCACAATTAAAAAGCTTGATGATATACAAGATTGGGACATGGCAAAGGCATGCAGTCCTAGGTGGAGCACTCCAAGGAGGTGGAGACGGTATTGTGTTCTCTCTATTAAAGAGACTTTTCAAAAATGTTTGGAAGCAGGGAAAATGAATAGGGGGAAGCAATCAATTAGATCTACTAGTGGATCAAAAACTTTTGGAACTATAAGAAATGAATTGGTATGTTCAAGTAAGTATACTTTTTCCGAGTTCTATTTTTTAGTGATGACTAAGATGTAGTTAATAGTAGTGTTTTGTTGACAAACGTCCTCCGTCATTGGACAAATGGTGGACTAAAACTCATAAATTAGGGGTGATTGGTCTACACCTGAAGTTAAGGCGGTGATGGTACGCATACAAATAGTAGCATAAGCTTATAATTATTTGGCAGGAAACTAAAAAAAATTACATTCTAGGATCGTTACATGGAGTTGTGTAGGGAAACATATGGTGTACCAGAAGATGAGAAACAAATTGACTTCGATGCCACCTTTTGGAAAGAAGTCATTACTGAGCGTGAAGTGAGGCCTAACAGAAGGTAAATTTTAGGTGGTTTGCCATCCAAGTTCTCGTCCTCTTCTGATTCCACTAGAACCTCTGATTTTTTAGAACGAACTCAACATACAACACACCCACATCTCAGTCGGGTCTACCTAAGTCTGAGTTTAGACAACTCTCACAGACTGTGAGTTCATTGGTAAATCAAGTCAGCACCATATCCTCTGAAATATAACATTTGTCTTCTGGAATGGAAACTTTGTCTTATGGAATGGACACTTTGAAGTTGGATATTACATTTCTGAGGTATAACTTATATTTAATTATTAGGTAATGTTATATTTGGTATAGTCATTGATTCATCTTTCTAATTGATATGATGTCTTCTTTTTATTTCTTAGAAATGCAATCATGAAACCACAATTTCATGAGATGGAAGATGACAAGGACGCAAAGGAGGACAATGAGGAGGATGTTACTGCATATACGATATCACATTGCAAAGGGGTTGTCGTCTCGGAACTTGGGGGTAATCAAAAGAAAAAGAAGAAAACTATTAAGGGGGGGGAGGACAAGGGTAAGTCGAAGGCTAGGGAAGATGCTTTTTCAGAATGGAGGAGAAGGAAATTTTAGTGCAAACAATATACTCTCTAATGTTAGTTTATTTTCTAAAACTTTGTAATATTAAGAACATAAGAGTTTTAGTTAATTTTCTATTGTCTTTAACTTGTAGTTTTTTCAAAAACATTTGCACTTTTTGTCATCTTGGTATAATTAATGTGCATGTACAATTTTTGTTGCATAATCCTATGCATAAATGATTCGAATTATTTGATTTTATCGAGAATGAATTCTCAATATTTATGTGTAGATCGTATCATATTATTTTTCAATATGTTGATGGGAGATCTCAAGATAATAAATGTTGGTTGAGAGATCTCAAAAGATTGTAACATATTAGTATTATATTATTTTCTTACAGGTTCATACATGCTTATATGGAGATAAGAAAATGCTATAAATAATTTTTTTATAATTAAAGCAAAGTTGTGACTATATAACTACTACTTTACTATAACAATAATAGTACTATAATCTCAACATGGTGGCAAGACAGTCACCAAGTGGTACTTGGTTCAATTTCATGGTAGTGCTAGCATGGTTGCCATGCAGTATGTGTGTGCGGTCGCAAATTCTCCCAGATAAAGTGACTCGAGGGGGGCCATAACCTGACTGTATGCAACTGCAATTGCGACTATTGAAATGACTAAATCACAGTCGTAATATATTTGCGACCAGTCCGTACAACTACATAATTTACTACCATATGTGGTCACAAATCCTTGTTGCATCGACATTGCTACTACTTTACAACTACATTTGTGGTAAAATCTGCTTTTTCTTATAGCATCAAAATTTACTTTTTTAGATCCAACCAATAGCTCAATTAGGTATCTAATTTTCAATCCAACTAGGTTCAACTGAATTGGAACCAAAATTCCGAGTTTGATTTTATTTAAACATAATTCTTTTTGTGGGAGTTGAATTCATGATTTGAGCATTACCCTATACCGCTTACTAACCAACTCTACTACGATTAATTGGTTCCAACCATTATTATTTTATAATATTTAATTTAAATATTGCATATGTTTTGCATTTAATGTTGTAGATGTTAAAATATTATACACATAATGTAATATATTTACGTTATATATGCATTTTTGATAGCTATATGTAAAATTATGTAGATCATATATGTATCCATATAAATGTTGCTTACATTATGTATCTATCTTACATATTTTAACGTATGCATGCGTGTTTGCTTATATTTATGTGATTGTTTATATATGTTGATGCAAAAGTTTATATGTAAATACATAATAAGAAAAGATTTGTATGTTAATACTTGCAATTACAAATTTATAACTTTGCTATCGTTTTATTGATCTCTGTGTATATATTATGATTCTATCAACAATTTGAATGACATTAAAATATGTATTCGACATATGTGTCGTACATCAGTACGCCGAATAACCACGCCGCTCAAATACTTGAACACAAGCACTCAAGCACACAAGGACACAAGAGCAACAACATTGCGTGTCCACCGAACCATACATGCGTGCGATAACCGATATCACATGTCATTCCCGTACCTCATGACTTAGGGGTGTTAAAACAAATATACTCCTAACAAAATTATCTTTTATCAAGTACAATGGTTATGCTCATAATGAGAGCATATAATTGAAATGAGGAATATTATTTTTTAGGCGAAATGAGTATATTGTTGCTCAAGCTAAAGTACTTAAACCTGATATCTATGAGGCATTAGTTGTTCATTTAATTCTCAATACATTACCTTCACAATATAGCTATTTAAGATTTTATATAACATACATAAGAATCATTGGACTTTAAATGAGTTACGAATGATGTTTGTACATGAGGAAGATAGGCTCAAACATAAAGAAGGTTGAGAGTGTCCATTCGATCACTCGTAAAAACAAGGATATAAATGGAAAATGGAGATGAAGCATCAGGAAAAGAATCCCAGTGAATTTAAGAAAGCAAAGTACTTCTGCAAGAAACCTGGACATGTTAAAAAAATAATGTATCAAGTTTAAGGAATGATTCGTCAAGAAAGTTATACACTGATGTCATGTATGTCATGAATCTAATTTCATTGATGTCCTTTATAATAAGTGGATTGACTCTAGCAATTCAATCCACATTCTTAATTCCATGGAGGTTTAGTACAAGGATACTATTTAAAGTGAAAAGCATATTTATATGAAAGCATGTGTCTTCAAATATAGAAGAAATTGGAACACAAAGACTCATTTTAGATATATTCTTGATTTGGAAACTATTTCTATGTACCTAAGTTCTGTAGAAATGTGATTCTATATCTAGACTTTGCAAACTTGAATATATATTTTTATTTGGTAAAATGTTTTTCCAAATATTGAAGAATGATAAGTTGATTGACACAAGTTAATTAGTGGATCATTTGTACAAAATGTATTTGAATTCAAAATAATCTCTCTGCTTGCAATGTTAGTGGTAAAAAGCGAAAACGTAGTGATCCGTCATCAATGTTATGACATAAAAGATTAGGCCACTCCTCCATAAAAAGAATTTAAAAGCTAGTGAATGATGGAGTAGTTGATGTTCTTGATTTTATTGATTGGAGTATTTGTGTAGGATGTATTAAAGGTAAGCATACTATCAAATATGCTAAAGGATCAAGGAGAAGAACCATTCTTTTGGAAATTACATATATAGACATATGATGTCCATTTTATATAGAGTGTTTTGGTGGTCAAAAATATATTATTACATTTATTGATGATTTGTCACATTATATAAACATTATATTTATTTAAAAATTAGAGGCTTTTAATGCTCTTCAGAATTATCAAATAAAAGTGAAGAGATGACTAGAAAATGAAATAAAAGTTTGAGATCAGATAGATGCGACGAGTATTATGTTAGATATGTTGTACTAGAACAAACGCTTGGATCATTTGTAATATTTTTTAAAGATGGAGATATTGAACCTTATTTTTCAATGCCATGTGAATTGGATCAGAATGGTGTTGGCAAATAACAAAATTGCATGCATATAGATATGGTTCAAAGCACTGTGAGTACCTCTTCATTATCATCACCTTTTTTCAAGTGAAACTCTAAAGGCAGATACCTATGTATTAAATAAAGTTCTAATAAAAGCAATTCCCTCCACTCCATTTGAGCTTTGGAAACGATGGAAACCAAGAATAGAATTTATACACATTTGTGGTTGTCAAGGTAAATTATGATCTACAATCGACATGAGGAAAAGTTGGATAGAAGGACTACTAATGGATACTTTATTGGATATCCATAGAGATATGAGGTTTATAGATTCCATTATCCAAATAGGGAGATTATTATTGTAGAATCAAAGAATGTCATATTTTTGGAAAATAACGAGTGTGGTGGGAATGAGATGGAAGTCAATCATATAGTACTTGATGAGTTACTTGATTTTGTTATACTACAAGAAATAGAGGAGGACATTACTCTACTAGATGTTTTAATTGAAAGGCAACATCCCAAAATCGTTGTTCCTCAAACCCCAAGCCATTTATTTAGTGGAATGGATCCTCTGCTAACTGAGAATCTGAGTTAAACAACACCAAAATGTTCATCAAGGTGGCATTACAACTAGACTGATCGAGGAGTAAAATCTACAATCTCTTCAGATTTTGTGACACACTCATAAGAATGAGACTAGGACATGAGATTTTTAAAGGATCCAATATTATTTCATTAGCCATGAGTGGATTAACTTTGCTCAAATAGTACGGTTCCATGAGGAAGGAGTTGGATTTTATGAATGTAAACCAAGTCTGGAACTTGACATATCTATCTGAAGGAGCAAAATCTCTTGGTTGCAAATGGATTTATAAAATTAAGCAAGACTTATTGGGCAACATTCACTACTGGAAAATATAATACAAGCAATGGTTGTAAATCTATTGTAAAAAGTTATTTGCAACGATTTTTTTATATTTGCAATGATTTGGGACCGTTTGATGAGCATCATTTTCACCACTTTAATTGTCGTATTTTATCGCAGTACATGTGGTGAAAACGATTCAACAAAAACCACAAGCTTTGAATGTTGTGGAGTATTTATACTTGGCAAGTCTACCAAGGTCGATCGGAGGGACACGAGCCACTCCATCTATTTGTTGAATTTTGATTAATGAATCACATGCGTGAATTATTTCTCAATTTCAGACCTTCATGCAGATGCATTATGTAGGTCACAATGCAATAAAATGATGCATATATTTTTAGTTGATTTTTTATGCAATTATAAGATGATGAATGAATAACAATGCAAGGATGAACATATGCTACGAGAATGCAAACAATTATGCCAAAGAAAGATTACATAAATGAGCACAGCATTCAGGTTGAAATCAGAGTCAAATTGAACATAAGTATCAAAGGAGTCATCAAATCAAGGTACACATATAAGGAGCACAGAATCTCATCTAACATAAAAATTCACTTCATTTAAATGATGTCAGATGAGAAAATTAAATATGCCATGATGTAGAGGAAGAAACAAGGATCGAAATGACACTAAAATCATGCAATTTGGACATACGATGCTCAAGTTATGAAGAAAACAATGCAGGGGTGTAATTGTAAATAAAATATGAGAAATAAAAGGATAAATATTACATTTAGGTCCCTGGAGGGACATAAATGCAAATACCAAAACCGACAAGGTCGAATGTGATTTGTCCAATGCGTGCAGGGACCAATATGCAATTCTTCAAACTAGCAAGGGTCTCCCTGTAAATCACCTAGGCACACACGTAAGGCATGTGCCTGGGGACCAATCTACAATTATTAATAATTCTGGAGTCCTTCGTGCAAATTACCCAGGACCTCACGTGCGGTGCACGTGAGGAACCTAGGCTCGGGAGGCGCTGCTGGCTCGGGACACGTGACAACATGTGGAGGCTCGGGTCTTGGCTTGGGTCTTGGCTCGGATCACCCGAGGTTGTTGGTCTGGATTTAGGCTTGGGCCTCCACGTGTCATTATCACAACCCTCCAATCCAGATGATCGGATGGCACCAATACCTTCGTGCTCCTCCGCAGGCTGCCGGAGGAGGCAGGGCTCCGACGTTCCCTCTATAACTCCTCCGTGATCTGGATCAACATCTGAATGTCGGGGAAGACTGCTGGTAGGCCGGCGAAGCTCCTGGAGGTGCAACGAAGCTCCAAAGCTGGTCGGAGGGGGAGATCGGTGGAGCCTCGTCGGAAGAGAATAGCTCGAAGGAGCTCCGACGCCATCTCCGGCCAATCAAGATCCTGCAAGAGTTAGTCATAGCCGAAGCGTGTCGTGTGTGTGAAGTGAATGGAATGGGGTCCCGGGAAGATGATCGGAGTAGGGGACCAGGATCTTCACCTCCGGCGAGAGGGAGGTGAGGTTGGCCGAGGTGGTTGAGGTCGTGGAGAAGGGAAGGTGATGTCGGAGGGGGTCGGCGAAGAAGATGGTTGAGTTGTTAAGCTCGTGGGATGGTCGGATGGCAGGTGCAACGACTGATTGAGTCGGGAAAATTCAAAGAAAAGAAGAGGAGGAAGGTACCTCATCAGAGAGGGGAACCCGACGGATGTAACGGCTTGGGTTGAGGCTCAGTCAAGCCTCGGGATCTTCGCTCTAACTCGGGCAGCCACTCCGAGGAACTTGGCAGTGGCAAAGCCGTCGCAGCATGACCAAGTTGACTGTGGGTCGACACCGGGCAGAGAGCCCATCGTCGGAGCTATTGTCGCCCTCCGCTGTCACTGGAGGGACGATGGAGGATGGCCTCAGCCCGTGGATTGGTGGACGAGGGTTGACGGTGGCGGTGGAGGTCGTTTTATAGGAGGGGGTCGGGCGTTACAGATGGGGCGAGGCGTTTTTGAAGGAAGGCTTTGATAGCTGGGAGTGATGGTGAGGAACAAAGGGGGTTATGCGAAGAAGGTGGAAGACCTGGCTGCGTGGGGCGACCGTTAGGAGAGGGAGAGGTGATCGGGGGTTCTTGATGGCCGACAAAACCCAGGCGACTCAGGTAAAGGTATCTAAAATGGTCGTTGCGACCCAAGTCACAAGATGCGGTCAATCAAGAAAAATAGACCACCAATAATAGATAAAATCAACTCGAAATCAACAGCGGTCTTGCTATTTTATTAACCTAGTATAGCGACCAGGGTCGAACTCAAGGAGCACGTAATGGCCTTGCGACCTACGAAGTAGTCAAAAATCGAAGGAAAGAGAAGAAAAGGGTATTTTTGGTGATTTTTAGGATTTTTATATTTTTTGGATTTTTAATTAATTAAGAAACTAAAGAAAACAAGGAAAGCAAGCAATTCAATTATTTATTTAATGCATCAAAAATCAAGCAAAAATTCCAGAAAAAATATTTTTGTGTGTTTTATAATTTTTACTGTTTTTAATGAATTTTTGAGATTTTTCTGATGTTTATTTAATTTTCTAAAAATCAAAAAGTGAATGAAAAAGAAGGTATTGTCCAGCCGAGCTTAAAGGACTTAGATAAAATATCTAAAAGTCCCCAATAAGCCTGGAGGTATTTTTCCTGTATAAAGAAGAAAACAAGGAAAAATTGAGCACCTAAATTATTATTTTTGGATTTTTAAATTATTTATTAGATTTTTTTATGAGTTTTTTAGTGTTTTCAATTTTTAGGTGTTTTAGATAATGAAAAATATCCAAATTTGGCTAGAAAATCAAGCAAGCAAAGACAAATAGTAAGTAAATTTTTTGTAATTTTTAGCTAAGTTTTAATATTTTTTTGTGATTTTCAAAGTCAAACAGTAAAGAAAATACGTGTTTTTAAATTTTTAAAAATATCAAACAGTATCTAAAATGTCTCCAAAATTTATAGAAAATTTTACATCATGGCAGGAGCCATGTATCCAATTTTCATAAAATTTGGAGTTGATTTGCTATTTTATTAAAATCACACACAAGGGCACAGTACACAGGGACCAAAACGCAAATACCAAAAGTCCTGGGGGGGTCTGGTGTAAAATACCCAAGAAATCACGTGCCAAGCACGTGTCTGGGGAACTCAGGGACCCAAATGTAATAAAAACTAAGTCCGAGGACCTTTTGGTAACAGGTACCAAAAGTCCAGGGACTAGTCTGCAAATAACCCACGAATATACGCACATGCAATAATAAATCACGCACAGTGGTATATATGCAAATATCCAAAAGTTTTCATTCAATCCATAACATCTCAGAACCACAAGGTAGAATATGCAAAAAGCCCAGAAAACCACGTGTCGAAGCACGTGCTACACCATACACAGGGGCATAAATGCGAAGAACATAAAGTGCAGGGTCCTCTATGCAATTGTACCAAAAACTAAACAACTACACTAAATATTTACAAGACTAAATACTAAATAAAATAAACGAGGGGGTCTAAGGGTAAATTACCCTTTATTAATGCGGGCCGCTGGATGGACGCCACGTGGAGAATCGGATGGTCTGGATCGGGTGGCACTCCAACGCTGAGGTCCTCGCAGTGATCGGACGGCTGGGATCAGTCCTCCACTGATCTGACGGTGGCTGCTGCTCCTGGAATGGACGGCCCAGATGAAAACTGGAGCTGGAGGTTGATCGGACGATCGATGGGGATCCTCGAAGAACAGGTGGCCGGCGAGCTTCACCGGCCTGACACACGCGCTGAGATCCTCCCCTGCTGCTTTTGAAGATCGGAGAAGCTCCGCGATGACGCTCCGCAGCTGATGATGCCCTCCGATGACCTAGCCGAGCTCTGGAGAGCTCCGGCGAGGTCGGCGGAGGTGGAGCTCCTGGATCGAATGGTCCAAGCCCTCAGATGGGCTTGGATGACCCCGCAAAGTACACCAGAAGGCTCGCGGGTCGAGGGCAAACTGCCTCGACCCGGTTAGGCGAGGTGAAGGTGGTCGGGGGCTCGATATGGGCGAGCTCCGGCGAAGGCGTGGACGGAGGAGCTCGAACCCCAGCTCCTGTGCGAGCTGGGTTGAATGGGAATGCGGAGAACGTGCGCGGGAAGGAGGCGAAGGCTATGGCACAGCCCGATGGTCGAACGGTGGTCGGACGGGAGCGGAATCGACGGTGAACGGCGGAGCGACGAATTGGGGCTAATCGAAAATCGAAGAAAAAGGGAAGACAACGGGTCTACCTGGGTGGTCGAAGAGACTGTGGACGAGCTTGCGCAGCTCTGGGTCGTGGCCTCGAGGAGCCTCTCCCTCCGAGGCTCGAGCTCTCGCTCTGGGCGGAGCACGGCGGTGGTACTCGTCGGATCAGTGGCACACGGTCCCTCTCCTCGCTTCGACAACACCTGGAGTGAGCTGTCACTCTCACGCACACACTGGAGCTCACTGGGGGGTGGAACGAATGGCCAAAGATGGAGAAATCGTGCGGCGGAGCTGGGTATTTAAGTGGGTGCAGGTCCGGCTAGGGTTGGTCGGGTAGGGCTGTGTGAAGCGCGGATCCCGATGTGGATACCCCGCGAGGGTCTCGGATGCAAGGAGAAGAGATAGGACACGGGGTTTGCGGAGATGGCGAGCGGATCGAGTGCGGAAAAAGAGGAGAAGTCGGGTCGGGCGCGAGATCCGCTGGAGAAGGAGGTCCGCGGAGGGAGTTGACCGGAGGTCAACATCTCTGTGGGCCAATGAGAAGCTGCCACGTGGAAAAGATTTGAAAAATCAATTATAAATAGTAAATGGCAGATTTATTAAAAAGTCAAAACATGAAATATTTTTGTTTTAATATTTTCTATTTTTTGTGATTTTTAATTAATTTTTCAAAATAAAAATAGGGTATTTACATTATATGGCTATACATAGGTATATGTACAATATGTATTTTTAATTTTTTTGATTTTTAATTTGTTATTTTTGTGCATTTTTATTCCAATTTTGTATTTTGTTTATTTATAGTATATTATTAGAAATAAAAAGATATTTTTATTTTATTTTTATTGTTTATATACATAGGTGAAATAAATATATGTGTACATGTATATACATGGTATATGTACAAAGTATTTTTGGATTTTTAATTTTTGTTATTTTTATTTTGTTTTGTTTTAATTGTTTTTTTTATTTTATTTATTTACACCATATCATATAGAATATTTACAAAATTTTTGGAAATTAATTTTATTTATTTATAAAGCTAAATAAATAGGGATGAGTGGACTATATACAAGGTGATTATGTACATGAGTGATGTTTTTGTTTTCTTTTTAATTTTTTTCTATTTTTATCTTGTTTTTTTATATTTAAATATATATACAAATATTTACAAATCTAATTGGGAGGAAAATATTTTATTTTATTTACACAAATATTTATACGCATGAGCCCCTATCTCCCTCTACTTTGGTTTTTATGCGGTCAGGCCCATTCTGAGCCCTCCCTTAGGTTAGGTTGCTCAATATTTATTCTAAATATTTCCCTCTTTTTCTTTTTACTCTTTATTCTTTTATTTTTGCACAAAAACATGCTAATTATTAAACTTTATACAATGCATGCTTTTGATAATTATTTGTATTTACATGAATATACATGCATTTGCAAAGGTTTTTGTAGCTAAAATATAAGAATAAAGAGTGATGAATGGGTATTCATCAGTTCTTCCCAAAATAGGAAGGGGGCGGTGTGTTGGCGAGGCGTAAGCCTGGGCTCGGAGGTAGGAGTCGACTCGGTGGCCGTTGGATCGTGGGATCCAACGGCTGGGATGGGCGAGAGGGTAGAAGGCTGAGATCAAATCGTCAGATCTGATCCGACGGCGGGGATTGGGATACTGTTGGATGGTTAGGATGAGGCCTATGGGTTTATCCTACGACGGTGATTGATTGGGTGACGTGGAGTGCGTGGGATCGGAGGGCTGTGATTTAGGTTGGTGCGTGCGGTTGAGATCAGATCTGGAAGTCAGATCTGACGACGGAAAGTGGGCGAGGGATGAACGGCGGAGATGGAGGCGGGATGAAGGGGATCCAACGGCTCTAGAGAACGTCGTGTGGCAGAAGGAGGTGTGACCACATGGTGGCTCCAGAGAGCGTCACGTGCCCCAATCAGAAAATTCAGAAATATAAATACAAAGAAAAACATGGTATAAATAGTTAAAGGCATAATTAGGAAAAAGTCAAAACATGAAAGTTGCTTGTCACGACGAGATATACAAGTTTCATGTTGGACAAAAAGTTAAAAGAGGTCAGTTGTACAAAAAGTGTTTTTAGGGTATTTTTAAAGGGGATAAAAATACCGACATTTTGGTTTTGAGTTGTTTTTCTATTTTTATTCTTTTTAAGGGTTAATGATGTTATGGATAATTGATCTACCTAATTTTTAGGGGGTTTTGATGAGAAAAATAAATACAAGGAATATTAAATACAATTAGTTAAGGAATAATTATACACAATATAATACAAGATAAAAATAAAGAATTAATGGTGTTTTTTATTGGATTAGTAAAGACAAGGGTTTAATATGTCATTTTTAGCATGATGAATACGAGATTCATCACCATTACAACAAACGTTGCTAATGTTGCCGTTGCAATTGGCCAACTACAATGATTTCATGTAATCATTGCAAGTGGTCATTTGTTGCAACGATTATTAAAACATTGCCAATTGGTAACGTTTTTCAAATCGTTGAACTAGATATTAATTGCAATACTTTTATAAATGTGGCATGTATTTTGACGATGTTATTATAACCATTGCAAATTTATAGCAACGTTTAAAAACGTTGCAAAAGACAACATATTTTTGACATACGTAATATAATGCAACCTATGTTGGACATGTGAGCCTACGCCGAGCCATTATGCAATAAATGTTATTACAAATATCATTCCCTGATCTGAAATGAAGAATAACTAATTTGCATAATATATCCCTTAGTACAATTAGGGTTATGTACCGTGACCATTTTAATGATCATACAACCATTGATTCAATTATAGAATCATAGAGGCTGGTGTTTGGATGAATATCTAATGAGTTAGATTGATGACTCATCAAGCACCATCAAATGATTGTTAAGAGATGATTTCCAGCCTGAGTAAGATATGGCAATCCTTTCTCATTTGGCCGATATCTGACCGACCTCTTGATGCAGGTCCTCTGCATAGGAATAGAGATTCGGAGGTGTCAGATTAGTTAGGTTAAGGAGTTGACTTAACGAGATTGAGATAACCAAAGTCCTATATCATATACCGTCGCGATACATGCACGCATCCTCTGACCTGAGATAGATGTGTTACTATATGTTTGAATGTGTACATTTGGCCGACCAATATGTTGATGACCTAACCAAGGTCTATACACCGGCGAGCTGGTGTGCATGTAAGGGCATATGACTAATACAATCTCTCAAAGGGATCATACATGTTCATTTGTGAATCGGAAGACATGAGCTCACTCATGAGGTATTGGGACCGATCAAATTCCATGCATGGTCGTCGTGATTTGGAAGCATGACAAGAATTTGAAGGTATAATATATACTTTTTGAAATCATATGATCGATACCGAATTCCAATGACCAAGAATGAGAAACTTGATGATCAAACCATGAATATTACAGTGTAAAATTGATCTATATCTTCGGGTTGATCATAGGCCTTCAAGTATGTAGGATATACAGGTATCAGGAATACCTGAGTGTGATGTGATCTTAAACGATTGTATAACATGATGCTTCCATTCTGAGGGAGTGATGAAACAGGTCTGGATTTTAGTGACTCCTCTCAGTTGAGAAGTAATCTGATCTTGGTCTAAATATTGGACATTGATCTGAATGAGATTCAGATGCAACGAGAAGATAAAATTTACGGTCTTGATCAAATCAATCATCTTTGAGAGATCTGTAGGATCTGGATTTGAGATGTGATCTCAATATCCAAGTCACTATGCATGGTACAATACAATCGCCCTGTCCTTATCTGAATGCATAAGAATGATTATCCAATATAATTAAATGAGATTTAATTATTGTGGATATGAATAATATGGATAGTACTATCCAATTATCCAGGTATATTGTAAATGAGATTTATAATATATCAGAGAGAGACTTTTATAATTTATATTGGTTGATTAATTGTTAATGTAGATTGGATTCACATTAAAAGGATTAATTGAAAATATAATTATATTTTTGTTTTGGGTTATGAATGAGATTCACATAATTTCAATGACATTGTTGATATTTTCCATAAGATAATTTTGAATTATTTTTTGGTGAAAATATTATCGACAAGAGATGATGATATATATCATGAGATAATGAGATCTCATAATCATTTGAAACGATGACCAAGTCCACCAAAGAGAAGTGGACGCTACAACTCTCCATGAGGAGAAGAGTAGCCATCCCCTCTTTTTAGGGGATTGGTTTATTCTCTTCATTATCTTTTCTCTTATCAAAGATGATTTAATTTGAAATTGATTTTATTAATTTATCAATGAAAATTAATTTAAATTAAATCATTACTTGTTGTGTTTTTACAACATCTTAGCCATTGAAAGAAACACAAATCAATCTAATCCGTTGGTTGTGTGTTGTCCATGGATTGGGATTCATGGACTCCTAAAACACTATATAAGAAGAGGCGATCCTTGATCTTCGAAAAATATATGAAATCACACGAATTCTCTCTTTCTATCTCCTTTTATTCTCACGCATATTCTCTCTCTCTCATCAAGAGTGGCTGTGCACTCCAATAGAGAGAAGATCATCTTCGTCGTCGCCTTGCCTTTGTGCTCCGTGATGAATACCCATTCATCACTCTTTATTCTTATATTTTAGCTACAAAAACCTTTGCAAATGCATGTAGATGTATGTAAATAGAGATAATTACCAAAAGCATGCATTGTGTAAAAATCTATAATTAGCATGTTTTTGCGCAAAAATAAAAGAATAAAGATTAAAAAGAAAAAGAGGGAAATATTTAGAATAAATATTGAGCAACCTAACCCAAGGGAGGGCTCAACATGGGCCTGACCGCATAAAAACCAAAGTAGAGGGAGATAGGGGCTCAGGTGTGTAAATATTTATGTAAATAAATAAAGATATTTTCCTCACCAAAAATATGCTTGTAAATACTTGTATATATTTATAAAATATAAAAACCAAAAGAAAAAGTTAAAAATCAAAAAGACCAAAAATATCCCTTTCATCATGTACATAAACCACCCTTCCATATTTATTTAACCTTGTAAATAAATAAAATTAGTTTTCAAACTTTTTGTAAATATTCTATATTATATATTGTAAATAAATAAAATAAAAAGAATTAGAACAAAAACAAAATAAAAAGAGCAAAATTAAAAATACAAAAATACATTGTACATATACCATGTATATAGATGTACATATATATTTATTTTATCTATGTATATAAATAAGAAAAATAAAATAAAAATACCCTTTTATTCCTTATTTTATAATATAAATAAATAAAATATAAAATAGGAATAAAATTGCATAAAAATAATAATTAAAAAATCAAAAAAATAAAAAACCCTAATAGTGTACATATACCTATATATTACATACTATGCATATAGCTTATTTTTATTTCCAAAAATTAATTAAAAATCACTAAAAAATAGAAAAAAAATAAAATAAAAATATTTTGTGTTTTGAGTTTTTGCAAATTCGGCCCCTAGCTACCCTTCTTTGTCACTTCAAGATCCAGCCACGTGGCTGAATCCCATTGGGTCCTGGGGATGTTGACCGCCCGGTCAACTACCCCCCAGGACCACTTTCCGCGGGTCTGAGCTCCGGACCCGACTTCTCGAAATTTCGCCCGCTCGACCCGACACCCATTTCCCTAAACCCCGCCTCCGTTTTGATCCTCCCACATCCGACACCCTCGCCGGGCATCCACCTTGGGATCCGCGCGCCACCACGACCCTACCCGAGCCATCCTTCTCGGACCCCTCCAGCATACATAAGCGAGCTCCGCCACCTCCTCTCTCCATCTTTGGCCATTTGCTTCGTTCTCCAGTGAGCTCCAGAGAGTGTGTGAGGTGACAGCTCGCATCCCCGACCTGTTGCAGCGAGGAGAGGAGGTGAATCCATCGATCCGGCGACGTAGCCGCCGCAGCTCCGCCACCCGCGTGAGCTCCGAGCCTCGGGCCGAGATGACCCTCGAGGCGACGACCAGGAGCATCCCCATCTCCTCCCCAGTCTCTCCGTTCACCCAGGTAGCCACCTAGCTCCGCCGTTTCCTTTAATTTCCATTTTCGCCCAATTTGCACCGCCGTCGTATTTCCCTGATTCCGACCACTCCCTCGCCCATCTCGATCATCGGAATCGACCCTCACGTTTGCCTTCGTCCGACGCACCTTCTCCACCCACTCACTCAACCCAGCTCGCACAGGAGCTGGGAACCGAGCTCCTCCGTCCACCACCTTCGCCGGAGCTCGCCGTCCCGACGCACTAGCCACCCCCACTTCGCCTAACCGGGTCGAGGCAGTTTGCCCTCGACCCGCGAGTCTCCTGAGCTGTTTCGCAGGTGATACCGAGCCCATCTGAGGGCCTGGTCATTCAGGCCAGGAGGCCCAGCTCCGCCGACCCCGTCCGAGCTCCTCGGAGCTCGGCTCGATCATCGGAGCCCACCGACAGACGCGGGAGCACTCCAGCTTTCTTCTCCGACCATCAGAGTGCTCCACGGAGGAGCCCAGTGCACGCACGAGCCCGGCGAAGCTCGCCGGGGACCTGTTCTTCGAGGATCCTCCATCGCCGTCGATCGTCACCCCTCGCTCTAGTTCGAATCTGGGCCGTCCATCCCTGGAGCCACCAGCAGCGTCAGATCTGAGGAGAGACGATCCGGAGCGCCCACCATCCGCAGCCGTCAGATCTCCACGTGGCGCGCATCCAGCACCCCCGCTTAATAAAGGGTAATTTACCCTTAGGCACCTGTCTTTATTTTATTTCGTTTTAGTCCTGTAAATATTAAAGTCAGTTGTTTAGTTTTGGGTTTATTTGCATAGTGGACCCTGAGCTTTAGTTTATTTGCATTTATACCCCTGCCAGTTGTGGACACGTGCTTCGACACGCGAGTTGTTTGGGTTATTTGCAATAGACCACCCTGTATTTCTGGATGTTATTGAATGCATGAAATCTTTTACTTATTTGCATTTATACCCCTGTGCGTGATTTATTTCCACATGTGCGTTATATTTTGGGTATTTTGCAGGTGAGCCCCCTGGACTTTTGGTACCTGTTACCAATAAGTCCTCGGGACTTATTTTTCTTACATTTGGGTCCCTGAGTGCCCCAGGCACGCGCTTGGCGCGTGTTTTGCTGGGTATTTTGCACCAGAACCCCCAGAACTTTGGGTATTTGCACTTTGGTCCCTGTGCACAGTGCCCTATCTTTGCTTTTGAATAAAATATCAAACCACCTCCAAATCCAACGAAAATTTGACACATGGCTCCTGCCATAGTGTAGAATTTTTGTAGATTTTTGAGGACATTTTTGATTTTGTTTGGTATTTTTAAAAATTCAAAAACCTCTATTTTTGTCACTGTCTAGTTTGAAAAATCACAAAAAAATATAAAAACTCACTTAAAAATTTTATAAAAATTGTCTACTGTTTAGTTTGCTTAGTTTGATTTTCTAGCCAGTTTTGGCTATTTTTCACCACTGAAAACCACTGAAAACCACTAAAAACTTAAAAACACTCAAAAACCCATAAAAATTCTAGTAAATAAATTAAAAATCCAAAAACAATAAAATTGGTACCTAAATTTTCCTTGTTTTATCTACTTTACAGGAAAATTCCCTCCAAGCCATTTTAAGGCTCTTAAATATTTTATCTAGGGCTTTTTGGCTCGGCTGGACTGTACCCATTGTTTGCTTCACTGTTTGATTTTTTAGAAAATAAAATAAACATCAGAAACTTCTCAAAAATTCACCAAAAACACTACAAAATATAAAATACAAAAAAAAAATTTTTATTCCAATTTTTGGTTGATTTTTGATGCTTTGAATAAATTGTTGAAGTGTGTATTTCTTCACTTTTCTTATTTTCTTTACACATTAAAAAGTAAAAAAAATATATAAAACAAATTAAAAAACCACTAAAAAGATTTTCTCCTTTTATTTTGACTACTTCGTAGGCCGAGAGGCCAACCCGTGCTCCTTGAGTTCGACCATGGGTGCTATACCAGGTTAATCACATAGCAGGACCGCTATTCGTGTTTGATTGATTTTTATTTTCATTAGTGGTTCAATTTTTCTTGATTGACATCGTTTGATTGCTTGGGTCGCAACGACCTATTTAGTACCTTATACCCGAGTGCTCAGGCGTGTCATCACTCCGCCTCGACGACTATTGGCTCTCCGTCTTTTTTGATGCGTAGCGCTCATGAAGAAGGCGTTCGATCTCGTGAGACAAGATCAAGAGATCCATTTGCTTGGGACATTAATTTGGATTGCGAAAAGCATGCGACTCATCCCGCGCTCGCAAGCGTCTCCTCCGACAGATCGGACTTGAGACAAGAGGTCTCTTTTCTTTAGAGGATAGATCACAACCACGCTCCAAGAGGTATTCCTATATCCTTGTTGTGGTTAGATGAAACGATTCGAGAAATATTCTTGGATCATGTGGTTTCATCCCTTTAAAAATTTTAAAATTCTGCTGCATCGAGCAACTAGTGTGACTAGTCACTCATGATCGTATATGATACGATCATCACGCTTCCATGATGAGCTTGAGGATTTCTCCATATACTTCAACCTAAATTAACTGTTGCAGATATAAATGCAACACTTAAAAAGCAATGCAAAGTAACATATGCAATGCTTCGTAACTATTGCAAATTATAACAAATTAAATATTTTTTGCAATAAATAATTATAAAAAAGTGATTTATAATCTGTTTAACATATCAATTGTCTCATGTATCTGCAATTATCTATTAGAAAGACATCCAATGATAAAAAGTCACATTAACAAATAACTCATGCTATCATTTCACTGTGAACTCCATGAACGTTCCAAACACAAATGATAGTTTTTAGATATCTAAGAAAATAAGAGTTTCAAGCATGTATGTTTAAGAGTTTCATAACAAAATAAATAAAAAACATTCAAATCAACAATGCATATCACTCAATGACATGCTATCATCGGAGTAGTACTCATCATCATCATCATCGTAATCATTGTCCTTGGATTTGCTACCATGACCATGATTGCTGATAATGCCCCCACTCTCATGTGAAGATGATTCTTTCCCCTTTCATACAACTTATATAAGGCGCTCCATGTCCTGATGATGAATGTCCATCATATTTGTCATTTTTTCTTCCATCAAACAAAGTTTTTCCTTCAAAGTTTCCACCGTGTCGCGAAGTTTAATGACTTCTTGATTGGACGCGCTCCCCTTATTACCAAAATATGTTGATGGGGTGACACTACGACCTGCACAACGTACATGACCAGGACGCTCGGGTCCCTTGACCATAGCAAATGCTTCATCTAGAGAGAGTGGTACCACAGGTTCACCGACAACACTTTCACTTATTGATGGTGTCATAAGTCAAACCATTTCATCCTACCGATAATTAATAAATAAATTATGAAAAGTTATATATAACACGTGTTACTACTTCTAAGTTAGTTAACTCACATGTTCTTTTTGCAATTCTGTTGACTCTCAAATTCTTACACCATTCACTTCTCGAGTCTTCGTTAGACGGAACATTTCCACACGGGTAGGCAACGAGAATGTTTCTCAATCTACATAAGATAAACGATTACAAATACCATGTAAAAAACATCAATTGTATAATATAATAATGTGACAATAATACCTACAAATTCATCTGTCTTTTGGTTGATATTTTTTGTACCCATTCTATGGGTCGGATGAATACCCTTTGCATGATTTTCTCCATTTTTTGAGCTTTTCTCTGAAATGAAAAAAATACTTCATATTACAATACTTATACATAATAACTTAGAAGATCAACGTTATAAGTTTGAAAAAAAAATTCTACCTTATACTCCTCACTAGTCCAATAGTCGATGAGCTTTCCCCATATAATTACACTAAGCCTTGCAAGTACTCTTCGTCGTAATTCTTCCAATGGTATACTTTCATCAAAGTACTGTAAGAAATTTGCAATGGTGTTATTACTGCAAACTTTAATGATTTTGTACATATTTTAGAAATTTCTTACCATCTTTTTTCAATAGAAAACAAGCAATGCAACAAAAGGACAATGTAAATCACCAATCACTATGTATGATACACTTAGCATGAAGATCATATGAAGAAATATATGAGCAAACAACGTGGTAGGGAAAAAACGTCAAAAGTTGAACGCATCACAATAGAACCGGAGGAGGCTCTCCTCAAGTATCCTTGTGGAAGAGAGAACACTCTCAAAGGAGGTTTCTCTTCCAAGTATGCCTCTTATTAACGTGTCACCTTCACATGCATTATATGCATTCAATCAAAGCCCCCATGGATCTCGAACAAGCCGTTGCAACAACTCTATACACAACTTCCTCATTTATTCCAAAGATCCCATGCAGAAACTTCATAGTGGATAAAAAGTTAATGCAAGCTCCATGACCATTACCTTATTGTGGTTGTTGAGTGGTAGATGATCTCGACAATAAACGGTTGGCATGGAGCTTCTTAACCACCGAGCTACAACCTTGCAATGGCATAGGACAAGTCGAGAAAGAACACCACGTGTGGTCGCAGTGACAGACAACTTAAGGAGGGGAGGCAGGAAAATTGAAAAAAAGACAAAGTTAAAAATAAATCTTTAGGTAGGGTGCACGAGAGAAAGACCTTAGTGGGAGAAAGGCCTTCGTGCTGCATAAGAGATATATCAGGTGGAGGAGCTTGGTAGGAAATGAGGATGAACATTTATATTTGATGATCTTGTCTTGAGATTGTAGGGATAAAGGTCCTTATTTTAACCCTTATTTGTCGTTCGAACATCATATAAAGATAATTTGTGAATTTCAAAAAAAAAAAAGATGTCATGCAAACAACCACTCTTCCTTCTTACTTTAAGCTTTTTATCTTGCATTAATTTTAACCCATTTTATCTTGGATTGCATGGTCTTGTAAAATTTTGTCAATGTTAATAAAGGCCCATATTTGCAAAAAAAAAGATGTCTTGCAAAAATTTGTGAATGTTAATAAATCCCTTGTTTTAACCCTTTTTATCTTGGATTGCATGGTCCATCACAATTTTTGAATATCTTATTTCTATCTCTCAATTGTCATAAACAAGAGGAAAATCAATCCCCCACACCACGAAACCCTGCAATCAAAACCCCTCCACACCCCCCCGCCGGCCGTTCCAAGAACAACCTCCGGCGCTTCCGACCCCAACGCTCGCGTATTCGCATCAGGTAACCGCGTAGGTATTGGCCGATTCGCTGTGCTTACTCTATTGCAACAATTGGCATTGTTCGGTTGCGGTGAGGTGGGGGAAATAGGAAATGGGATTCTCCGCGAAGTCCGAGGTGCTGTCGTTGGCTCAAAGATGCAAGGTATATGCTGCTGCTTCTTCTGTAGTTGCAAGTCGTAAATCTACCATCACCTCTGGTTCTTATGTGTAGAATATATTGGGTGCCAACTACCGAGCTCATCTGTACACCATCAAAGCCGATGCCAAGGGAAGGCATGACTCCGTTTCGCAAGTCTTCCTCAGAATTCTTTGATGTGGTTTTGCTCATGATGATGTTATATTCGCTAGCAAGAACGACGTTCATGGCTCGAAGATCAATTATCTGCTTAGGAAGGGGAGGCCATACCTATGGATACAAGAGAGCGATCCTCACAATGTGGTAAGCTTTACGGTGCAAAGAATATTGCGCAAAGATGGAACATTTAAGCAGACGCCTTATGCATTTACAACATTTAATATGGGTTGCATTACATCTGGTGATATCCTCGGTCCCATAATCGTGAAAATCGGTGGTAACATCCTCAAGTCTTATTCACAAACCATGGAATGGATTTTTTTGGTTTATGTTGAGGGCCACACTAGTTTAGTTCGCTACAAAAATAAAAATCTCAATGCTCTGTGAACATTTGAATGAACATAATAGTGTAACTTGATTCTTATTATCGTATGCAATGGTTGTATTTCTAATCATTCTGAAATCAGCTGTAGAATTGCAAAACAGTAATATCCTTAATAACATGATATAAAATATATCATAGTTACTGTGCGTACACAATGGTCAAATATAATATTCCCATAAATAAGAGGCAAGAACAACTTAAAACTTAATGCTAGTTCCATTGAAAATTCCTGATGGTCTATTTCACGTATAGTCACCTCTCCCCTGGCATTTCCAATGGACGGCATGTTTGTAAGCCTAGGCATTGCCTTTAATTAAAATTTGAGGTCATTCCCTGCACCCAAGTCAAACAACTTCATAAATAACAAGCTGCAAACATTCTCATAATTTGACCTACGATGTACAAAGAAAACTAGATACAACTTCACCTATAATCCTTGCCAACGTATGCAAATGTAAGAATCTCAAAGTAGATGTGCTGATAGATGCGAGTGTAAGAAGCTAAAATTAGCTGGTAAAAACTCTTGCAAGAAAATGATCCTTGTGAATGAGATGGAGATGAAGATTAATGTTTTTGCACAAGAATAATACAGAACTTGTCATTCTGCAAAAAATAAAAAATCTAAAATGGGCTGCGTCAACTGTGGTATATAGTCAGTGGATTTCAACCAACTACAAATTATTATTAAATTTTTTTAGATTTTTCATCATGTACCCTTTCTTGTTCTCTACATGGCGCTATTTATTGGAGAAGCCATTTACTATAGAAAACCAAGGCTTTATTGAATTTGAAGGTAGAGCTTTTCTTGTGGTTGTTGAGAAGATGTTGGTACAGAACCTAATCCTACTGAAGAGAAATGGCAATCAGACGTGATTTACTCTCCTTTGTGGAGTAATTTAAGAAGGCATCCATCTTCTGTTATTTCTTTCCCCCTTCTCTTAAAGGGGTCACCGTAGGGCTCTGTATTTTCCTGACCAGACGGATCTACTTATCTTCCTTTTTGGATTGATTTTTAATAATGGTAGATCTACCTCGTGCTGTCACCTATTGGAGAAATTTTGATAATTGTACCATATGGCTGTTCTTGTTTCGTGATGTGAGAGGAACTTCTGTGTTTGGGATGGCTTGGTGATGCATGGAGAATGTTGGTTGTAGCTCCTTGCCCAAATGAAAGTGAGGTTGCAGTTCCGGGATAGGTTTAGGTGATTGAGTTCAGCCTTCATTTTTTTTATTTTCTCATGAAACTCTGGATCATTGCTGTCATCGTCTGATATTGCTAGTCTGAAGGGGTATATTAGTGTTGTGATTTTTGATACATGCGACACCATTGGGATAATATAGATATAGAAATTACCGGAAGACCTGAATACTGTATTTTATTTTCTACTGTTCTGTACTGAATACTGTAATTTTGTACTCTACTGTTCTGTATTTACATATGACATACTGCAATAATATATGTTCATTATTGAGAAGATATGTACCAGCATCATATGGTTTCTTCATCTAAATATATCCAAACTTCTTCAATTTTGAATCATTTGGTATCTTTCTAGGATATCTCCGGGTACCCATTTTTCTTAGTGTTAAATAGTTGTCAACACTGATAACTTTGATGTGTAGTCAGAAAAAAGGTTAGTGGACTGCATTATTCAGAGAAATGGATAGCATATTATATGAAGACCCCACCCCCACTATCAATAAATCATGATAATTCTTTCCTCAATGTCAGTTTATCCGTCTCTAATTTCGTCCTGGAAATAACATGACCAGAAACAACATCTTTCATTATCTTTGTAAGAGAGACCAATAAAATGACTAAAAAAGGTCATACTGAATACAGAAAGCCCCCTTTTCTGAGAGATAGAAAGTCGTCCTTACCAAGGCATTGTCATGCCGCTTGAACTTACCCCCAAATTTTAAAGTTGCATTTTCCAGTTTCTATTTCCTGCACTGAACCGCAGACACCTCCAGTCTTGGAGGAATATCCAGTCAACAAGATCTATTCCCAGATCATTGTCATCCTACCAAAAAACACTTAAAGATTTGTTATACAATTTATTTGAAATGGGTTGTTTCTTGCACTTTCTTATGCTGTGAAATGAGTAAAGTTTAATGTATTTTTCAGAACACAGTTATTGATGAGCGAGGTTCTCTCTCTGTGTGCTGTCCTATTCCTGAACCGTTAATGGGATTATTGAAATCTACAGAGAAGGTTGGTATAACTTATGTCTCTTTTCCTTTTATTCTCTGTGGAACTTTTTTATTGCTTGGTACTATAATAATACTTACAGTTGCCTTTAAATCTACACGACAGCTAAATATGACATAAAAATCTCTCTATAAAAACATAATTTCGGTGATACAATGGAGCCATAGATGGTTATACAGAAAAAATTAGGTGCATAATCAAGCAGTCTCTTTGGATTAATATAGCATTATGTTACAAATTTCTCTGTACTTGGGAACATGCAGATTCACGTTGCTTTGAACTTCTGATCTTGTTCGTAGGATATTTCCTTATTTAATTTCAGTTACTGTATTTTTTGTTTCTTTTATGCTTCCTAGGTACCTGCTAGGGTTGCCCTGGCTGGAGATCTGATACGTCTTAACAATGAAAAGGTAATATTTGATTTTCTTTGGTGATAGCAGTGATATGCTTTAAACTCATTAAATTGAAGTCTTTTGACCCCTCTTTCACAACACATTGAATTTGCATAATTTAGTGCTGATACATGACACATGCTATTTGAAAGAATTGAGTGATTTTGTCTTATTAATTGCAAATTTCATCGAAATTTGCTGGAGTTTTTCTTAAAATTTTATTTTCCCCAGCTTATCGATATCGATATCCTCGCATGTTTTTCCTTTTCTATTTCCAGGATTTCCCCCACTATATCATCGATATCAACACAATAGGTGAAATGTGAATATTCCTTGGGAATTTTCTGCAAATTGTGCCCAATATTGCAGGAGTTTATGCTTGTTTAGGAGTTGTTGTGATACAATAATAACTTAAGACCTAAGTTTTTTAATGTAAACTAATATATCACTAGTTTGTAGATGAATGTTTACGACAAATACTTAGCTTATGTGCATGCTCTTAATATAAATATGGCATGTTATCATAGAATAACAACAATAAAACCTTCTTCCACGTTAAGTAGGGTCGGCTACATGGGCGTACATTCAGATCTATTTTGGGTCATTTTCAAACTTAGATCCAAGTAATTAAGATCCCTTCAGATAGTCTCATTCCAACGCTTCGTGGGACTTCCTTGACCTCTCTTAGCCAACTCAACATCCCAAATTTCGCATCTTATAAGTGGTTTGGAAATGGTCAAACCATCGTAAGCAGTCCTCTCTCATCTTATCCTTAATCAGAGCTACATCAAATTTCTTTTTGATCAGATCGCTCTGAATTTGATCTTTTCGTGTATGACCACACATCCCATAGCATTTTCATTTTTGCTATTGCCATTCTCCACATGTCACATAGCAGGTCTCATGACTGCTTTGTAATACTTACCTTTAATTTTCAAAAATTTTCATATCACATAAACTAGTAGAGACTCCTCTCCACTTTAGCCTAAACTGGATCCTTACACAATATAAAACCCTATCATACATATTCTTTATAAGATTATTGTACATGATAAGCACTTGTCTCTTCTCTAAAACTCTCCTCAAGATCTCATGTGGAATTGAATCATCAGCCTTCTCCGAATCAATACAATTATACCAAGTTTCTTCTTATTAACCCTAGGAATCTTCATTGTTCTCCTCAATAGGTGAATAGCTTCAATACTTGAGCGACCTGTTATGATCTTGATTGGTTTTTGTTACTTTGGAAACTTGTCTTCTCGGTCACACATTACCAAATTTTAGTAGTATGACTCATGAGTTTGATATCTTTGACTGTTAATTCGAACAATTTGGAATGTCTCCTTTTGTTCTTGTAAAGAGGCACCATGGTGTTTTTCTTCTATTCTTCAGGCCTTTTCTTGCTTTGTTAACTAACTTTGAATAAATTTGTCAGCCAAGTCAAGCCACGTTCACCTAGAACCCTCCATATTTCTATAGGAATGTCATAAGGTACCTACAACATTCTCAGGTTTCCTAACCTTCAAAGCCACCTTTACTTCCTTAATTCATATTTATTTATAGCTTGCACAATTCAAGCGACTTTTGCTACTAGCTAGATCTCCCAGACTGATTTTTTTATTTTATTAACTAATGAAAAGCTTACTGAATGTACTGTTTCGATCTAGTCTCTATATTCTTTTGAGTAAAAATCACATGTCCTTTCTCATCTTTAATGCATCTCACTTTAGTATGATCTTTGCTATTTGTTTACAGCTTCTCTTTAGTCTCTACATCCTTTTAATTAAAAATCACATGTCCTTTCTCATCTTTAATGCATCTCACTTTAGTAAGATCTTTGGTATTTCTTTCTCTTGTTTTGACCAATCTAAACCATTCTGACCCTCCTTAGAGTCAACCCTTTTGTATGAAATCTCATAGACTTCTATCTTAGCTTCACTTACAACCTTTTTTTCCTCCTCCTTCGCTGTTTTGTAGCTCGTGATCATTTCCTCTGTTCTATCTTCATACATAGCTTTAAAGCAATCTCTTTTAATTTTAAGCTTTTCTTGCACCCCACATTCCATCGAGCCTCCTTTTGGCCAGGAACTCTTCTTTTAAACTCGTCTAACATCTCTTTGGTTATTCTTTGGATACAAAATGACACTACCTCCTACATTTCGCTCTACTCCCATTACATTCCCAAGATGAGTCTTCTAAACCTCCTCGTTAAAGCTTGCTTGCTTCAATTGAAGATTCCACAACATAGTTCTATTGGTCTTGGGAATCTTCCTTTTCTTATCCAATACTTTCACTTGCATATCCATGACTAGCAAGCGATGTTAGATGTTAATCTCTCATCTAGGATTACTTTGCAATCTTTGCAACACAACCGATCACTTATCCTCATTGCAAAATAATCTATCCGTGTTTAGTTGAGCCGCTCTTATAAGTGATTAAATGCTTCCATATCTTTGTGAAGAGAGTGTTTGGTATGAAAATGTCATAAGCTATTATAAAAATTAGAATAACTTCTCACTATTCATTTCTAACTCCGAAGCCATGACCCCCATGAACACTAGCATACCCTGAAGCATCCCTTCCCACATTTCCATTGAAATCTTCACCTATGCAAATCGTCCATCTTTATGGGATCCTTTGCATAATCTTATCTAAATCCTCTCAAAAATCTTATTCAATCTTTTCCCCTAAACCAATTTGTGATGCATAAATTGATATAATATTTAAGATTTCTTCTTTAAGAATCAATTTTAGCAAATTGATTTGATCCTCAAATCTTTGCACCTCAACCACACTATCATTTAAATCCTTTTGAACTATTACTCCAACACCATTTCTACCTTTATTTATATATGAATACCATAATTTAAAGCATACCTTCTCGATCTCCCTTGCTTTTTTTCCTAATCCATTTTGTCTATTGGAGACACATTATCTGAATCTTCCTTCCTTCCATCATATCTACCATCTCCACCAATTTGTTGGTCAAAGTGCCAATATTCCAAATACTTATCTACAACTTCTCTCACAACCTTTTCTTGTTTAACTTCTTTACTCACTTGCGTCCAATATGCAATAACTCTTGCAAATTTGGACTGCATCCAGACAACGATGCACCAGAGCTAGCTTAATTTAATCACATGCGTTCATCATACGAGAACCCTTACAAATTTTGCACTGGTCTCGTAGTAACTTCTCAATGCATTTGAGTGATGTAATGTGGTAGCAGCAAATGCCCAAACAAATCCAAATAATTTGCTTAAATGCATGTTGGAAGATCCAATTATTTTACGCTAGTTGTTGGATTTGTAACATACACCTACTCATTTACCCTCTTTGGGATGGGATCGACAATGGCAAGTTTAAAAACCAACCATAGATTAAGTTAAATAATCTATCAAAACTTGTCCTAAACAAGACCTTTTGAAGGGATATCCTAGTTAACGCCAGTTTACATGGGCCTGGACCCTGGGGATGGGGCGGGCAAGGAAGTGCGGCTGGATCAAGGTCATTGAGAAGGTGGAGAGGAGGGCTTTCCGGGTGGAGTGCATCCATGCTCTCTAAGGGTGGCCGCCTTGTGCTCATTAAATCGGTTCTATCTTCTATCCCCGTTTATTTTCTTTCTAATTGGCAGTTGCCGGTGGGGGTGCGGAACATGATTGAGAAGTTGATGCGAACTTCCTCTGGGGGAAGAGAGGGCCTTCCTCTCATGGTCCTCGTCTTGTGGGATGGGAGGAGGTGACGAGAAGGAAAAGCGATGGGGGTCTTGGCATCCGGCGTCTCGATTGGGTCAATGACGCTCTTCTGCTTAGGTGGGTGAGCAGGATGTGGGGGGACTCTACTGTATTCTGCTCTTTTTATTACGCGAGATCTTGGGTTTAAGTGGGAGATGTTGGCGGACATTGGTGACACTCGCTCTCGTACCCCCTTTTGGCGGGGGATTGTTTCGGTGACCCAGCGGTACTCTCATCTCTTCATTCCCATTCTGGGGATGGTTGCTCTTTCAAGTTCTGGACGGACAGTTGGGGGAGCCGACCCTTTGAGGGATTCTTTCCCTCGTCTATATGCTTTGGCTTCCGACAAGCAAGCTACGGTGGCTTCTTCTTGGTGGGGGGACGGCTGGTTCCCGGCGCTTAGGAGCTATCTCTCTGATCAGCGGTTTGAAGAGTTTCTTCTTCTTCTGTAGTCTCTTTCTCATGCGCCCAGACCCGCGAGGGGTCGGGATCACTGGCTTGGCGGGAGGGCGCTTTCTCCACTAAGAAGGCTTTCAAGGCAATTTCTAATGTTCCTTTGGGGGACTCGGGACCCCTCACAGTGACTGCATCTTCCTTTGGGGGTTGAGGCTTCCGAAGCGGGTAACGATCTTTCTATGGCTCTTCTGCAGAGGTAGGATCCTAACTCGTGATCGTTGCACTAGAATCTTTCGTGCTGTGCCTTCGGTGGATTGTGCTATTTGTGGCAACGACGTCGAATCTATATCTCATCTTTTTTTTCGGTTGCCCTGTCACTGCTGCCATTTGGGACGACATGCGAATATCTTGGGTCAACTCTACGGATTTGATAGGTTCTGGGCCTCTTTGCGCGCCAGCAAAGATAGAGACCGCAGAGACTTCGTGGGCCTGTTTGCTTGCATCTGGGCAATTTGGTTGGGTCGTAACGCCACGATTTTCAGGGGTCAGAGGTTCTATAAAGAGAATATTTTGGCTCATGCGACTCGTCTAACTTGTGATTGGCTGTCAGTGTAGTCTGTGCCTTCTTGTTGGGGATCTCCTCGATCCCTTGCGGGCTATTTCCCTCTTTCTGTTTCTGTATTTCTCTTTTGGTTTTAAAGTTTCTTTTTAATAAAAGTTTTTGGGGCGAGCGCCACGCCGTGTCTCCCCCGAATCGTTTGTTTTAAAAAAAAACACCAGTTTACATAGAATGTGCAATCTGTTGAACCGTATCTCGCCTACACAAAGATTCCATAAATTTATAAATTCGCAAGTCCAACCATCCAAACTTTAACCATATAATCATTATATAAGTAAAAAAACAATCTAAAATATCATAGACCTCAGAATAAAGAAAAAATGCATTATGGGCAAGGAGAAGGCTTTTGGTCGTCACGAAGGAGCGAGGTGGCAATGACATGAGAAGAAGGGTTGTGTAAAGGAGCTTGTATGGTTAAGAAAGGGCAAAGTAGGTAGGCAGCGAGGGGCCTCTTGCAGAGGAGGGCAACAATAAAGAGACCCTTACATAGGAGGGCAATGGGAAAGAAGATATGCAAAGAGACTTCTAGAATGGCAACAAGAAGATGCGCAAAGAGACTTCTTGTAGAGGAAGCTGTTTGGGTTGGTCTCGAACTTGAAGAGTAATTATGCTAAGTCAGCTTTTGTGCTGTTTGGACAAGCGAGAAGGTAGTGTGTTGTAAGAATGCCTTGCATACATAACGATGGGCTCTCCCTATTACGTATATTGGTTTGCCTTTGGTGGACTGTAAGTTGCGACAGTCCTAGTAGTTGTATGTTATTGAGAAGCCAGAGAAGAAGTTGGCAAGATGGAGTTTTGCATGTCTCTTGAGAGGTGGCTTCTTTGTACTGTTAAAGGCAATTCTAAATTCTATCAATTATCCCAGTGTTTTTCCTCTTTATTCGCCTATTGCCCACTGGGGTGAAAGTAAGATTAGAGGTGATTATGAGATGGCTCTTCTAAGCTTCTTCTAGGGTTAATTGGGGATGCCTTTGGTGGGATGGAAGATACTGATGCTGTTAAAGGTTTCGGTGGATCGACGATTTGTAGGCATGGAGACATTGATATTGGCAAAGTAGGTGACCCGAATTGGGAGGAGGTTGGACTTGCTTTGCAGGAGTTTGCATTCATTTATATAAGGGATTTTCCATTGATCCCTCGTTGCTGGATGTTGGTGTAACTTTGCCTTCTCGAAGGGGATTTGCTTAGTGCTTCACATGTGGCGCTGCTCATGAAGTCTATATTAGTTGATGGATGCGGCTTCAGATTTTGATGAGATGACTGCACTGGGCATGGAATTTTAGTCCTACAATTGAAGACATCAGAATAAACCCTAAACGAGGAGGTACAAGGTGGATGTAGGATGAGGAAGGGTCAGAGGAGAGAGGATAAGGAGGGATAATTGGTAGTTCTTTACTATTCTCTGGTTGGTAGGAGGGAGAGAATAAGGAGGGATAAGGGGGTTATGTTAGATAAGATTGTTAGATAAGTGGTAGTTATTTTTATTTTTTTGACGAAAGAGGCCTATGATGAAGGGATGGTGATGGAAACCTTATTCCTCATTTTGACTTCAAGATCAAAACGTTAACTGTCTATGGAGGGAGAAGAATAAGGATGGATATCCCTCTTTATTCTTCAAACAAACAACCCTTTAATCGATCAATCTTATTTTTTGTTTTAATTCAAGTTAATTAATAATTTGTGTCCAATTAATTTTTTTACATGATAAGACTCGGGAAGAGTTTTGGCATGAAAAATTACATTTTCCACATAGAAACACCCGGTGCAAAATTTATTCCATTTTTGACTATCCAAATCGCCTAAACAACAACTACAGGTTAGAACAGTTCCACATTAAGGCGATGTTTGTTCATAAACAGAGGATCCCCATAAATTCTGAAGGCTCTGAAGGTTTAGATAGGTAATACCCGATTCTTGCCATACTCCCCGACGTCTTTTCACAAGTGAAAAAAGGTGATCAATCGTCTCCACCTCTTCATTTTAGAGCATGCAAATACGAGATGTGTTTGGGAAGAGTCTGAAGCAACGTTCTTTGCTTAGGATATGTCCTCTACGCTTGAGCCAAAGAAAGACACCAATGCGGCTAGGGACCTTGATGCTCCACAAAAAATGATAGTCACGAGTCAGAATGTGAAGAAAATTCTGTCATACAAGTGGTCTGGAGATTGTAGTATATAGGAGGTTGCACAATGCCTTGTTAGTAGGGCTTATTTCAACGCTAGCGTTAAATTAATTTGACCATATTCACCATACCATACTAACGATTGTCAGAGTTATATGTGTGGCCAATTAGTTTCCGAGTAGGAGCCCAACAATTAAATTTTGGTCACACAAGTGGCCCAGAGATTGTAGTATATAGGAGGTAGAATAAGGCCTTGTCGGTAGGGCTTTTTCAACATGCTAGCCTTAAAGCATTCGTAGAATGTGATATTACTCCGAAGCTGAAGTTAATTTGACCAGAATTAAAGAATTTACTTTATTTACGGTGTTACTTAGGAATTTTCCTCTTTTTAATCCATGAATCAAACCATGGTTATCGATCACACTGTTGGCAACAAATTTAATTGATGAAATATAGAAAGTGTAATCGTGGAATATGATAATTGAGGATGGTAGGTTCTCGATTTGAAAAAGCCTACAGGGTAATCTTTGGGATGGTATTATTTGATCCCGAGGGTTGCTCAACTGGTGTAAGAGGTTATGGAGGTGAAAGAGCCTGATAAGCGTGAAGGTGTTTCTCTGGTTGCTACATTATGGAAGAGTGATGACTGGCTCCAGGCGGGATTGTTTCGTCAAGGACCAATGACACATGTGCAGTCTTCAAGACACATTGAGGATGTTGACCACCTTTTTTTGAGTTTGAGGGGGAGAAAGTGGCACGCTCTCCAGATTTTGGGATTCTCTTGGCTTTGTTCTTAGTAGGACGGAAACTGGGGTGGTGTCCGTGTGTGGGTTCTTTGGTTGGCAGTAAATGAAGTGGTATCTCAATAGGATAGAGTTTATTCTGAGAATGTAGTAGAGCACATGCTAAATGTCTCGCAGAGGCTCGAACCTTGTAAGTTAGTGGCTATGTAGCCTTGCTTTTAATCCCGTGATTATTAGTGAAGAAGTTTTTGGGCAAATACCTTGTAAGTTAGTGGCTATGTAGCCTTGCTTTTAATCCCGTGGTTATTAGTGAAGAAGTTTTTGGGTAACCATTCTAGCAATGGTTTGTCCTTTTTCTTTTTTAAAGTACAAGATATCATTTTGATGGAGACTAAAGGTTTTCGTATAAGTAGGGCTAAGACGGAATATATGGAATGCACCTTTGATGGAAGCAATGTGAAGGAATCGAGGTGAAGATTGGTGATGATGACATTCAGAAGAGAGATTCTTTTAGATATCTAGGATCTATTTTGCAACATGATGGGGAAATTGATGGAGATGTTACTAATAGAATAAATGCAGGCTGGCTAAAGTGGAGAGGAGCCTTCGTTGTTCTCTGTGATAAGAAAATTCCTTTAAGAATTAAAGGAAAGTTTTACAAAGCAGCCGTGAGACCTGCTATGCTTTATGGTTCTGAATGTTGGCCTGTGAACCATAGACATGTGCAGAGAATGGCTGTAGCAGAAATGAAAATGCTAAGATGGATGTGTGGACATACACGTAAAGATCGGATTCGGAATGATGCAATCAGAAAGAAAGTTGGTGTAGCTCCGTTCGAGGATAAGATGCGAGAAAACCGCTTAAGATGGTTTGGTCATTTGCAAAGAAGGTCAACTGATGCACCGGTTAGGAGATGCGAGTGTTGGGATGTTGAGCCGGCTAAGAGAGGGCGAGGACGGCCCAAGAAGTGTTGGAAGAGACTATACGAAGGGATCTTAGTTTTTTGGATATAAGTACGAGATTGACCCAAAGATAGATCTGAATGGAGGTGAAGAGTTCATGTAGCCGACCCTACTTAATTGTGGGAAAAGGCTTTGTTGTTGTACAAGATATCATTTTTTTTGCTTCATGCGGGGCCATCTATGTGGATTCCAGCTTCTAGACAATTAGGTTATACACGAGATTGGATCCAAAATGCCATATTCTTGTTGATAATTTCCTTCTAATATTTTGTATTTGTTGTCTTCCTCGTGCACATGTCTAAACCACTTTTGATGAGTTTTTCTCATATGTTCTTGCCAGTCTTTTATTTGATACTCTCATTGGGAAGCCAACCTTTCCTTGTGTGGAGACAAGTCCACCTCATCAACTTTATCTCAACTACATACATTATTTGCATTGATCAACTAACTTCTCGACATTCGATGCGAAGAGCATTGATGGTTTCACTACAACTTTATGAATTTATCTTTGGGATTTTTACACCTATAACCCTGAGTAATTTTGCAATTACAGTCATAACCCTGCATAATAGCGAATTACAAGAGAAACCCTGAATAGTGCTTAACTCTTACATGACATAACCCTGTGTTATGTTCCGTCTGAGATGCCGTTATATTAACGATTTCCATAAAAAAAAGACAAAATCACCCCCGATGCTTATTCTTATTTGCAAAACATCCCATTGTATTCTCTCTCTGAGGGGATGGGAGGCAGAAGCAAAGAGGGCTGCTGGAGAGGTGGTCAGTGCGGGGGATGGGGGTCGCAGGGAGGTGGAGGTCAAGGGAGAGGGAGCCGCTGGAGGAGGTGGTGGTCTGCACAGGAGGGGTGCTGGGGCTTGCAACCGCCTGTAAGCTCGAAATGCCGCAGAAAACAGTTGCAGCCTTTGCATCTTTGTTGCCTCCACCCAGAATTCAAGCCAAGATCTCCACCGCTGATCTGTTGTTGGGGCATCTCCACAGAGGGAGGGTGGGGGTTTCCTGGGGTCGGGCATGCATGCGTTGTTGGGTGCAGGCGTGTGCGCGAGGGGCGGGGCCTGCATGCACGGTTGGGTGTAGGCGTGCAGGGAGTTCCGAAGGTTGGGGCCTTCAGGAGTGGTTGGGTGCAGGGGCAGGGGGGGGGGGTCCGGGGGTCAGGGCTTGCAGGCGCGCAGGGGGGGGGTGGGCATGGTGGGGCGAGTTCCAGGGGTCGGAGGGGTCAGGCGACAGAAGGGGGGAGGGGGTAGCGCGCAGGGGGGTTCCGGGGGCCCCGGGTCTGCAGATGCGGTTTGGGTGCAGGCGTGGGGGGGGGGGGGTTCCGGGGGTCTTTGCTACAGATGCTGGGGGTCTGGGGTCGGGGCTTGCGGAGGAGAAGGCTTGCGACGGGAGGTGTGGTGGCTCTGGGGTTCGGGCTTGCAGGCGGGCAGCAATGTGGAGGCCGGGGTTGCAGGGAAGGCTTCCAGGCTAGGGTGGCGGGGGGAAGGAAGGGGAGGACGAGGGAGGTGGGCGAGGAGGGTGTGGCTGCGGGCGGAGGGGTGGCTGCAGACGGAGGGAGCATCTGCACATGGCCTCAAATTTCAGCGAATTCGGTCGAATTTCTGTCGAATATCGATATCCAGCCGAAATCGAAATTCGACTGAAATGACCGAAATGACCGAAATATGGGGGTCCTAGTATAAAAAATGACCGAAATTCTGGTCGAAATTCCACCGAAATTCCATCGAAATTCTGTTTTGGTCGATACCGAAATGGTGACCGAAACCGACATTTAGGGCCTTGCATCTGCATGCAAAGGAGGAAGAAGGGGAGGGGGTCGACTATGCTGCAACAGATGGAGAAGAAGCATATGGAAGAGGAAAAAGTTTTTTTTTAAATTTTTTTTGAAATTTTTTAACAACCGTTGGATAGATTGAGGGTTGGATTAATCCAATGATATGGTTAGGTTAAGGGAAAAACTAACGGAGGGTCATGAGTGTGAGACGGAGTGACTATCTAAGGTTTCTCATGTAATTCACTATTATGCAGGGTTATGATTGTAATTGCGAAATTACTCAGGGTTATGGATGTAAAAATCCCTTTATCTTTTATTTTTAAAGATATATCTTTATTAAGAGAAAAACTGAAACTCCCTCTACTTCAACGTCTATACACTAATTCTATTAATATAATCTCCATAAATTCCTCCATACCATTGAATGACTGAATCATATCTTTCTTTGGATGAAATGTATCCCATGTTTCACATCTGTCATGTTGAGAACAGTTAAGGATCGGGTATATTGGTAATTAAATATATCCAAGATCCAATCACACACATCTCATGTGAATATATCCACCTTCTTCATTCCTTAAAACGTCATGAAAATTTGACTTTTTGGGTTCCTTCTCCATAGTGTAAGGCAATCCTTCACGATTGTCTTGAAGTACGTAAAATTAATATTTGATGCTTGTATTGCTGCACTTATTATATTTGACTCCATTTATTACGTGGCAACAGAGCAAAAAATTGAAGATGCATTCTCTTGTATTCTAATTATTTTATCTATTATTTGATGTTCCTTGGAGTAATTCAAAAATCATACATGCCCATGTAACGATGGAAGAGCACTTTTCATGAAAGGTTGCACAAGTTGTTTACTACGACAAAGATTGAAGGCAGATGTGTTTTCTACCTCTTTAGGCAAATCTCCTCATGTTAGGGCTATTCTTGAAGACTGCACATCTTGTGATGGCCAATAATTCCATAAAAGATGGCACCAATTGGTGATGGTGACACATTGCACATTCACGAAGAAGATGTCAAGCAGAGGATGTTTGGAATTGGACCAAAGCATATCATGTAGTAGCAGAAGAACCCATTACATGGAGGCATCGTTCATAATGTTAATAGTGAGTAGGTTGCACGAATAGCACATATATTCATGGTGAGGCGGTATGATTTAAGATGAGACGACACAAGATAACATGGCGATGAATATAGTGCATAGGTACTGTTGTTATCAACGAGGGTACTTCAAACATTGTGTTGAAGAGTGAAGGAGAGGGTCGGTTTTTTCTCAAATCAGTGAGATGGATTCCCCTATGGAATCATAAAATGATAGATGCCACATGAGAAATGCGACAGAAACAGCAAGTCCCTCTTTTTTTTGACGTCGATTTGTTGTGGGCTATGTAAGGAGTTCCCTTTTGAGATTTCGAGACCATGCTTTATTTAAGTTCTTTTATTTTTTCCTTCTTGTTTTAAGCCCAAAAGGTAGAAGATACAAGATTTGGGATGCTGAGCCGGTTAAGAGAGGGTGAGGAAGACCCAAGAAGTGTTGGAATGAAACTATCCAAAGGGATTTTAGTTATTTGGATTTGAGCTTGAAAGTGACCCAAAATAGATCTGAATCGGAGTAGAAAATCCACATAGCCGACCCTCTTGTTGTTGTGTTTTAGGCCCAAAAGGTCACTGAAAGTGGGCAGAAGCAAAAAAGGAAAAATGAAAAAAAAAATATTTTTTTCCAAAAAATTATTGTTAAAAAGGAATGAATAGAAAAGAAAAGAATGCTTGATTGAATGAAACTTGGTTGAATATCATCACTCATCGAGAAGTATGGGAGAAAGGAGGGGTGTTTGAGTAGAGTTATGAGACTGTCCTCGAGTTCTCCATATATGTAGACGAGACTTGACGGTTTTCATAGTTCGAGATCCTTCTGAGGTTTATAGGAGAGAAAAATCACATATCAGAATCCCTATGAGTGGTGTTATTTCAAGATATGCATATGAGCATTCCCATGACTTTTTTTGACCTTTGAGAGAGAAGGATTATCTTCTGCCTAAGAGACATATTGTTGACCCTATACGAGGGAGACTTATTGTTGTGTCAATGACTTTGATCGGTATGATGCGAGGGCATGAGTACATTATTTCCATGTAGATTTCTTAATAGATTATCCTTTCAGATGCCATCCCTCTAGTTTCTTCTTACCAATATGACCCAAAATGTATTGTCGTCATGCCAACCAGATGTGTGTGTGAGTTTGTAGTTTGTTCAAGCTGGGTATTGCGTGCTCTAACTTAGGAGTGTATTGATAATAGTGAAGGGTTGATTCAATTAGGTAATTAGACATGTCTGAGATCTAATTGTACACCTCTTATGTGTTTTCTCCCACATTTGGGGGGATGCGTGATGCAAACCAAATGAGTACTGAACTAGATGATGACTTGACAATGAAAAACTACGTGATTAAATGACGATCGAAGAAAATGGTGAGCAATAAGCAAATTCCAGCAACAGTAAACGACAAATTACTTGCGTTTAGCACCGATTTCTCCACAAACTTAGGGCAATCAAGTAGCTAATGATTAGAGGATATAAATAACGATGCTGTAGTCGTAGGATCTCAATAAATCACCAAACTAAACAGCAGTAAAATAGCCCACAAATCTATCTTTATAACGTGGAAATATATGCAGGAGAAACACTCATACCACAACCCGCAAGAGAGAGTTTGCTCGCTTCAAATCTGGTCGGATTGGCGGGGACGAAACTGTGCAGCAGCGATTCGGACTGATCTTGAGCCACGACTCTCGCTGGCTAGCTTGGGCTGCAAGCGGGGACACTGGAGCCGAAGTGTTCGCCGTATAGTTGGGGTGAGAGGGACAAAGGGGCGTCACAGGATAGCAGGAAATCGGCGTAGGAATCGGGTGGGACAGTGGCGGCGTGGGGAATGGGGTTGCGGGATAGGTGGGGAAGTGGCGGGGGTTTGGGGGAGGTAGTAGGGGTGACGAGGGACGGGGAAAGCGGCAGGAGGCTGGGAGGTCGAGGGAATGAGTGGGCGACGCGGGGCTTGCGGTGGTGTGGGGAGGTACGGAGGGGAAACAGGAGGAAGAGGAAGGAAGCGTTGGTATCGGGAGGGGCACTGGTGAGAGGCTGCAGTCGACGGGAGGGTGAGGGCCGGAGAGAGAACTCGGAGAGAGGGAGAAGAGGAGTGGCGGAAATGAGAGGGAAGGAGAAGAGATGGAGGAGGGGGGGGGAGGGCGCTGGGCGAGGCTGGGCAGAGAAGAGATGGGAGGAGAGGCGGCGCAAGGGGTAGGGTTTAGAGGGGAAACGGGCGCACGGGAGGGAGAAGGGAGGGGGTTACGGGAATCGAGAGAGAGAGGAAGAGAGAGAGAGAGAAAATTAGAGGGGAAAAATAATTACTCATTTCAACTTCTTCCAAAACCTAATACAAAGGGAGCCCTTTATAGAGGCTACTCCCCCTCAAAAGAAGCAACAAATCCCTAAAATTATGGAAAGAAGAAATCAAAGGGAAAATATAAAAAGAGGCCTTTTATAATGAGCCTTTTACATAGGAATGAAATAAAATCAACTAAACAAAACAAAATGATAACTAAAATAAATTAAATAAATGTGCACAAAATTCGGGAATGAAATAAAATCAACTAAACAAAACAAATGATAATTAAAATAATTAAATAAATGTGCACAAAATTCGTTATCATGTTGCATCAACTCCCCCCTGCTGAAAAGAATCTCGCTCCGTCGAGATGGCATTGCGGAAATTCTGAAGTATATCGGGGCGGAGTTGTTGGAGTTCATCCTCGTCAATCCAGGTGCAATCGGTAAAAGGTCGTCCCTTCCATTTGACTAGATATCGCCGGAAGAGACCACGTCTAGTCGTCATATCTCAGATGTCTGCAATATCTTCAATCTGATCAGCATCGGTTGCGGCTGGCGGTTGGCGCATATCATCATTGGCGGGAGCTGCTACTGGGGTGTCATCGGTCTGTTCATCTCCATGATATAAGAAGAGATCTGATACATTGAAGACCGGTGATGTCTGAACGTCTGGCGGCAGGTCGAGTAGATATGCATTGGGTCCAATCCTCTTGAGGACTCGAAATGGACCAATCTTTCGTTCACTCAATTTTTGGTGGACTCTCAAAGGAAACCTCTCTTTTTTAAGGTGGACCATCACTAATTCTCCAACTCTGAACTCTCTCTCTCATCGGTGTAGGTTGGCTTGAGTTTGGTATTTCTGGGTCGTGGATTGGAGTTTGGTTCGGATTTCGGTATGGAGGTGGGTTAGGTGTTCGACCAGATCCTCAGCAGCTGCACTACTTCTCCCTTGCATGGTTGTGGCTTTTAGGTCAAGAAATTGGGTAAGTGGAAAGCCGTACACGCTCTCAAAAGGGGATTTTCCGGTGGACCTATTAGTGGAACTGTTATATGCGAATTCAGCTTGGGGAAGAATTAGATCCCATTTGGACGAAGAGTCCCCTGCAAGGTATCGCAACAAATTTCCTAATGATCTGTTAACTACTTCAGTTTGCCCATCTGTTTGTGGATGATAAGCGGTGCTATACTGCAAACGAGTACCAAGACGGGACCAAAGCGTGCGCCAAAAATGACTCAAAAACCGAGTATCACGATCCGAGGTAAAAGAACGAGGGACACCATGCAAACGGACGACATCACGAAAAAACAAATCAGCGACATGAGATGCATCTGAGGTTTTCCTACATGCAATGAAATGTGCCATCTTAGAAAATCGATCCACAACCACAAAAATAGAGTCAACTTTTCGCGCAGTGAGGGGTAATCCTAGCACAAAATCCATGGTGATGTCTTCCCAGGGTCGCAGAGGAATGGGTAGGGGTGTGTATAGTCCAGTGTTCTGCCGGTGGCCTTTGAATCTTTGACATGTTTGGCATTTCTGTACGAATTTTGTCACATCCTTTCGCAACTGCGGCCAATAAAAGCGTTCTTGGAGAAGGATCAAGATTTTGTCTCGTCCAAAATGTCCAGCTAAACCTCCATTGTGTAGTTCTGAAATTAAGTTCTCTCGAAGGGACGCGGCCGGGATGCATAGTTGGTGGTCTTTGAATAGGAAACCCTCATGAAGAACAAAAGTGGCTGTTGGGTCCTGCCCAGTACCAACACAGTCGGCATGAATTTGACTGAAATCAGGATCAGTGGGGTAGAGGTCCTTGAGAGTTTCAAATCCTGTCGTGCTGACGGTCATCGTGGTCAGGGCATGTGCTCGCCGGCTCAAAGCATCGGCCATACGGTTCAGGGTTCCGGCTTTGTGTTTGAGATGGAAGATGTATTCTTGGAGGAAATTAACCCATTTGACATGACGCTTGTTAAGAGTTTTCTGGGAGTTCAAATATCTCAGGGCTTCATGATCAGAGTTAAGGATAAATTCACGCTGGATCAGGTAATGTCTCCAATGCTTGAGAGCTTGGACCACGGCATAAAATTCAACATCATAAGTGGAATACCGTGATCTGGCATCGTTCAATTTCTCGCTGTAGAAGGCGACAGGTCGTCCTTCTTGACTGAGGACAGCGCCAATCCCGACATGTGAGGCGTCACAATCGACCACGAAAATCTTAGTGAAGTCGGGGAGTGCCAAAACAGGAGCATGCGTCAATTGATGTTTTAGATTTGAAAGCTCGTCTCTGCTTCAAGAGTCCAGGCGGGCGCGCCTTTCCGCGTGCAGTCTACCAACGTTGCCGCACAAGTGCTGAAGTTCCGAATGAAACGTCGGTAGAAAGAAGCTAACCCTAGAAAGCTGCGAATTTCAGTGAGGGTTTTGGGTAACGGGTCAGCTCTGAATGGCCTGAATCTTTGAGGGGTCAACTTTAAGTCCATCCACAGTGACAATGTATCCTAGGAAGAGGACCGTGTCAGACATGAAGGATCATTTCTTGAGGTGGACATACAGTTTTTGGTCTCTCAGGGTTTCCAGGACTTGTCGCAAGTGAGATAGGTGGTCTTCTTTGGTCAAACTGTAAATCAGGATATCATCGAAGTACACGACCGCAAACTTGCCAATGAATGGCCGCAATACATGATTCATAGTTCGCATGAAGGTGCTTGGGGCATTCGACAAGCCGAAGGGCATGACCGTCCATTCATACAGGCCTTCTTTGATTTTGAAAGCTGTCTTCCATTCGTCTCCAGGTCGCAGGCGGATCTGGTGGTAGCCGCTGCAGAGATCCATTTTGGAAAACAATTTGGCACCTGATAACATATCAAGCATATCATCGAGGCGTGGAATGGGAAAACGATATTTGATCGTTATCTTGTTGATAGCTCGACTGTCCACGCACATTTTCCATGTGCCGTCTTTCTTCGGGGTAAGCAGAGCAGGAACCGCCACGGGGCTCATACTCTCTCGAACATACCCACGTCGCAGCAGATCAGTGACCTGCCGGTTCATCTCTTCATGCTCGCTTGGGCTCATTCGGTAATGGGGTAAGTGAGGTAGGCTGGCTCCAGGGACTAGATCAATGTGATGTTGAATGTCTCGCAACGGGGGTAGTCCTTCAGGCAACTCTTCAGGCATGATGTCAGCGAACTCTTGGATGATGGGCTTTATCTCAGGCGGGACTTCAGGTGGAGTTGTCTCTTGGTTGTCCACTTCACGCCCCACTAATGCATAGATGGTGGAGCTCTCTTGAATTTCACGTTGGAATGTTTGGGCTTCCATCAACAACACAGAGCCCGTGGTCACAGTCTTTGATGGTGTAGCCTTGTTGCCAGTTTGGGCGGTCGCAACTCGAAGTGTAGCCACTTGGCGAGGGCTAAGGGCTTCACGTTGTGGTCTGAGGGTTACGCGCACCTTGTCTATGAGAAAGGTGTAAGTGTTCAGTTTCCTCGGTGTTCAGTGTCCCGGTCAAATTGCCACGGTCTCCCTAGAAGTATGTGACAGACATCCATAGGGGCTACATGGCACCACACCTCGTCCTTATATGAAGGACCAATGGAGAAGTTAACGAGGCTTTGACGGTGGATTGAGAGTTGAGTACCACCACGAAACCATGCCACACTGTACGATTTCTCGAGAGGTTGAGTCGGCAGACCCAACTTGTCGACCATTTCTTGTGAAACGAAGTTCTCAACGCTTCCTCCATCAATGATCAGAGAACAGCGTCGTCCTCCTGAGGTGCAGGTGGTTCGGAAGATGCTGCGTCGCAGCCAGCTATCAGCATCGTGGACAGCGGGGGTGAGAAGAATGTTTGTGGGCGCGATGTCAGGAGAGATAAAGTTCTCGTGTTCAATTACCAGGAACGGACCGGAGTCGTCTCCATCCACTCCTAGAGGTTCATAGTCATCGGCTCCCATGGCGTCAGCAGTCATCGCAATCGGATCCTCTTCAGGGGATTCTTGCTGGTCAGGGTCGGGGTATTCAGGGTCGTCGGTGGTGCATAGATGGACGGGTTTGGCCTTAGGGTTCGGGCATTCTGCTGCTCGATGTCCCTTTTGATAGCATCGGAAGCAAGTATCAGGCCCTACAATAGGTCGGCTTCCCAAGATGCCTTGACCAGGGTTTCCAGTGGATGGTCGGGCGACGGCAGGAGTTGATGGTTTGGCTTGGGTTTTACCCGCAATGATTGATGAGGAACCCATCGGTTTGGAGTATGTCATCGGGGTACTGGTACGAGGGACGGAGTTCACAGAGAAAGGCATCTTCCTCGTCTGGGCTTTAGCAAGCTTGATCTCAGCCCGTTCAGCCTGCTTGTAGGCTTCGTCGACATTACGACAGTTGTGGAGGTATAGTTCATCCTGGATGACTTGGCGGAGGCCTTGCATGTAGCGGGTGACCTCCTGAATAGGGGTCTCCTGCAAGCGGTTGCGATGGACTAGGGATTGGAACCCTTTGGTGTATTCCTTCACGCTCATGGTACCTTGCCTCCATGATTGCAGTCGCGCGTACAGACCGCGTCTGTAATCTTCAGGCACGAATTTGGTCTTCAATTTAGCTTTCATTTTGCTCCAGTTGCGGATTTTACTTTTTCCCTTCCGTTTGCGTTCAGACTGCAAACGGTCCCATCATAGTAGAGCATGTCCTTTTAATTTGATGGTGACAAATTGGACTTTTCGCTCGCTAGGCATGGACTTCCACACAAATAAATGTTCAACGGTTTGGAGCCAATCCAAAAAAACGTCAGGATCTCGTCCTCCGTCAAATTCCGGGACATCGAGACGGATACCTCGATCCCATCCATCGTCGGACTTGGGTCCATTTCATGGATGGAATTGATGTTCACCATTAGTTTGCGGCGTATAGCCAAAGGGGTATGGGACTGGAGTCTTGGGGAGGAAAGGGGTGTATTCTTTGGGTTCTTGTTCACTCTCCTGTGAATGATAATCACTAACATGTCCGTCAGAAGTAGAAGAGCTAGAATCTCGGGAATTGCTATTCCGGGAGTGTGATTTCCGGTTAGTGCGTCGACCTTTGTTGGAAGTTTCATCAGTAAGGTCGTTGCCTATCATACGACTATTAAGGGTAGCAATTTGCCAACTCAACTGTTCAACCACTCTTTGCATGTGTTGCATTTGAGCAGCTAGGGATTCTAGCGATAGTTCAGGGTGTGTGGTGTAGGGGGGTTTAGAGCCACTAGGTTTGTCGGCCATGGATATCCTAGGGTTTTGCTTTCCTTGTTGGGTTTTTTTTGTTTTTATCCCAGGGTTTGTTTTGTGGTTTTTTTGTTTTTTTTCTTTTGTGGTTTTGTGTTGTGGTTTTTTTTTGTTTTTTTGTTTTATATGCAACGAATAAATGGGATGCAGACGAAATGCAGAATCGTGAGGCTCTGATACCAAATTGATGCAAACCAAATGAGTACTGAATTAGATGACGACTTGACAATGAAAAACTACGTGATTAAATGACGATTGAAGAAAATGTTGAGCAATAAGCAAATTCCAGCAACAGTAAACGACAAATTACTTGCGTTTAGCACCGATTTCTCCACAAACTTAGGGCAATCAAGTAGCTAATGATTAGAGGAAATAAATAACGATGCTGCAGTCGTAGGATCTCAATAAATCACCAAACTAAACAGCAGTAAAACAACCCACAAATCTATCTTTATAACGTGGAAATATATGCAGGAGAAACACTCATACCACAACCTGCAAGAGAGAGTTTGCTCGCTTCAAATCTGGTCGGATTGGCGGGGACGAAACTGTGCAGCAGCGATTCGGACTGATCTTGAGCCACGACTCTCGCTGGCTAGCTTGGGCTGCAAGCGGGGACACTGGAGCCGAAGTGTTCGCCGTATAGCTGGGGTGAGAGGGACAAAGGGGCGGTACAGGATAGCAGGAAATCGGCGTAGGAATCGGGTGGGACAGTGGCGGCGTGGGGAATGGGGTTGCGGGATAGGTGGGGAAGTGGCGGGGGTTTGGGGGAGGTAGTAGGGGTGACGAGGGACGGGGAAAGCGGCAGGAGGCTGGGAGGTCGAGGGAATGAGTGGGCGACGCGGGGCTTGCGGTGGTGTGGGGAGGCACGGAGGGGAAACAGGAGGAAGAGGAAGGAAGCGTTGGTATCGGGAGGGGCACTGGTGAGAGGCTGCAGTCGACGGGAGGGTGAGGGCCGGAGAGAGAACTCGGAGAGAGGGAGAAGAGGAGTGGTGGGAAATGAGAGGGAAGGAGAAGAGATGGAGGAGGGGGGAGGGCGCTGGGCGAGGCTGGGCAGAGAAGAGATGGGAGGAGAGGCGGCGCAAGGGGTAGGGTTTAGAGGGGAAACGGGCGCACGGGAGGGAGAAGGGAGGGGGTTACGGGAACCGAGAGAGAGAGAGGAAGAGAGAGAGAAAATTAGAGAGGGGAAAAATAATTACTCATTTCAACTTCTTCCAAAACCTAATACAAAGGGAGCCCTTTATAGAGGCTACTCCCCCTCAAAAGAAGCAACAAATCCCTAAAATTAGGGAAAGAAGAAATCAAAGGGAAAATATAAAAAGAGGCCTTTTATAATGAGCCTTTTACATGGGAATGAAATAAAATCAACTAAACAAAACAAATGATAATTAAAATGAATTAAATAAATGTGCACAAAATTCGGGAATGAAATAAAATCAACTAAACAAAACAAATGATAATTAAAATAAATCAAATATATGTGCACAAAATTTGTTATCATGCTGCATCAATGCGTGTGTTGGTGGGGCATTTTAGAGAGTCCAATACATTTTTTATTCCTACGGGGGAGTCTCGTATGAAAATCTGACACCATTGGGAGTGGGATGGTCCTTTAGGATCGTCTTGAACCATGTATTTTCAGTGTTTTCTTACTTATGTTGCTACATTTATTATTTTTAATTACTTATAAGAGTGGGCCAACTAGAATACAGATAGATTACTTTGCGTTGAGGAGAAGAGATCGGTTGTGTTGTAAAGACTGCAAAGTAATCCAGGAGAGAGTTTGACAATCCAACACCGTTTGTTAGTCTTCGATGTACAAATGAAAGGGGTGGTAAAGAAAAGGAGGGTTTCTACGATAACTGGAACTAGATGGTGGAATTTTCCACTGAAGCAAGCGAGCTTCAGGGAGAAGGTTTTAGAAGACTTATCTTGGGATTGTAGCGGTAGTGCAAACGAGATGTGGGAGGCAGTAGCATCTTGTATCCGAAAGGTAGCCAAAGAGATGCTAGGCGAGTCAAAGGGAGGAGCTCCAGGTCAAAAGGAGGCTTGGTGTTGGAGTGGAAGGGTGCAAGAGAAGCTAAAAATAAAAAGGGCTTGCTTTAAAGCTATGTCTAAGGATAGAACAGAGGAAATTGTCACAAACTACAAAAATAGCGAAGAAGGAAGCAAAGAAGGCCCTAAGCGAAGTCAAGTCAAAAATCATATGAAGTTTTGTATAAAAATCTCGACTCTAAGGAGGGACAAAAGGATATATTCAGGTTGGCCAAAGCAAGAGAAAGAAAGACCAAAGACCTTTCTCAAGTGAGATGCATTAAGGACGAGGAAAGTCATGTGCTTGTTACTCAGAAGGATATAAAGACTAGATGGGAGCAATACTTCCATAAACTTTTCATTAGGGAAGGAAATAGAGAGATCACTTTGGGTGATCTAGCTTGTAGTGAAAGTTGCTTGAATCGTGCAAGCTATAGACGGATACAAAGAAATGAAGTAGAGGAGGCTTTGAAGGTTATGAGATCTGGGAAAGGTGTAGGACTGGATGACATCCCTGTAGAAGTATGGAGATTTTTAGGTGAGCGTGGTTTGACTTGGCTTACGAATCTATTCAATTGGCGAAGCAAGAAAATGCCTGAATATTGGAGGAGTATCGTGGTGCCTCTTTATAAGAATAAAGAAGACATTCAAATTATTCAAATTATAGAGGTATCAAGTTGATAAGTCACACTATGAAAATTTGGGAACGTGTGATCTGAAAGAAGGTTGAGGCAAGTTTCCAATGTAAAAGAAAACTAATTCGGATTCATGCCAGGTCGCTCAACGATTGAAGCCATCCATTTGCTGAGGAGAACAATGGAGATTTATAGAGCTAAAAGGAAGAACCTCCATATGATCTTTATTGATTTGGAGAAGGCTTATGATTCTGTCCCACGAGAGATATGGTGGAGAGTGTTGGAGAAGAGACAAGTACCTGTCCTATACATTAACCTCATAAAGGACATGTATGATAGGACTTGATCTTGTGTAAGGACCCCGTCTGGGAAGACTGGATATTTTGACATCAACATTGGTTTACATCAATGTTCTGCTTTGAGTCCATTTCTTTTTACTTTGATTATGGACGAGTTGACAAGTCACATTCAAGATGAGTTACCTTGGTGTATGTTATTTGCTGATGATATTGTGTTAATTGGCGAGACTAGAGATGGAGTAAATGAGATGCTTGAGGTCTGGAGATATGAGTTGGAGACTAAAGGATTTCGTATAAGTAGGGATAAGACGGAATATATGAGTGCACCTTTGATGGAAGCAATGGTGAAGGAATCGAGGTGAAGATTGGTGACGATAACATTCAGAAGAGAGATTCCTTTAGATATCTGGGATCTATTATGCAACATGCGGGGAAATTGATGGAGTTGTTACTAATAGATTAAATGCAGACTGGCTAAAGTGGAGAGGAGCCTCTGCTGTTCTCTGTGATAAGAAAATTCCTTTAAAAATTAAAGGAAAGTTTTACAAAGTAGCCGTGAGACCTGCTATGATTTATGGATCTGAATGTTGGCCTGTGAACCATAGACATGTGCAGAGAATGAATGTAGCAGAAATGGAAATGCTAAGATGGATGTGTGGACACACACGTAAAAATCGGATTCGGAATGGTGCAATCAGAAAGAAAGTTGGTGTAGCTCCAATCGAGGATAAGATGCGAGAAAACCGCTTAAGATAGTTTGGACATTTGCAAAGAAGATCAACTGATGCACCAGTTAGGAGATGCGAGTGTTGGGATGTTGAGCCGGCTAAGAGAGGGTGAGGACGGCCCAAGAAGTGTTGGAAAGAGACCATACGAAGGGATCTTAGTTTTGTGGATATGAGCTCGTGATTGACCCAAGATAGATCTGAATGGAGGCGAAGAATCCATGTATCTGACCCTACTTAATTGTGGGAAAAGTCTTTGTTGTTGTTGTTGATTTCAATTTTTAAAGTATTGCAATTCAAACTTTCTTGTATACTATGTCTTGGTTGTAATTTTTCGGGAGCTTTTACACTCTTGAGCTTCCCTCAAAAGTTAAGCTTATTGTTTACTCCCAATCCCAATCTTGTCTTTTCCATTGATATAATTTTATATGCAAACATGTGGCAGTACGCCTTCCTTTGCATGTGCCTTTTTATTTCATCCATATTCAATGTAAAAAGATAAGGAGAACTAATTATTGGTGCGATACTATAATGATGTCAAAATGATATCTACTCACTTGGAGTCCTCATACAAGATGTTCTTGCTCATACATCTTTTATCATCTTTATCTATAAAATAGGCATCTTATTTATTCAAGAGCCATCCAAATGATTTCTCTTGGTAAAATATTATAAGTTATTTTGCAAAATCAATGAAACCTAGTGAATGGATTCTATTCCTTCTCAAAACATCCAGCAAACTCCTAAAAAATGTATGGCTCTAGTTGTGGAACTGTCAATAATGAAATCAAAATGGGTTTTTGCTACTTTTGAATCCTATCTCAACTACCTTCCAATTTTCTTCTCTGATAACTATGTATTTAAACATGACATTATATCGTTGATATACAATAATATATCGGTATCCGATATCGATATTACCCTATATCCTATTCCGGGATATCGGCTGATATCTTGCAAGATATTGCCGATTTATTGGGATATCGGTTGTATTGATCAGAAGTTGAAGTTTTGATTGCAAATTTCCCATTTTGACTGATATTGCTCATTTTTTTCTCTATCTAGCCATATGGTGCTGCTGTTGCTCACAACTTCTTCTTAGCTCTGGAGCAGGCTACTTTAAGATGGTTTTCATGAATTTAAATGCTTTTTGAATGTAGATTTCTCAGGGATTTTGCACATTTCTTATTCTATTACTTGTTCTTTTGTCAAGTGTTAGCTGTGTTTTTGTATTCATTGAGATTTTAGGGAGATTTTTTTAAGTTTTTTTGACGAGTTTGTTACTCTAAATTACTGCGATCTCTTTTAAATCGTGTAACATACGATCATGGATATTAAATTTCCTCTAGAATGAGCACCCTTACCATAGATACACTCTCCTACTCTATCATCATCTTCGTCACGAGGTTCCCATCATCCTTAATGTTTCCATCGTTCGACCTGTGATACCGCTTCCAGCTCCAGTACCGTTGTTGCTCATCCTTGCTTGTAATAGATTATAAAGTTATGTACTTCTATGTAACCTGAGAGAATCGTTGAGTACATAAAGTCAATAATGCAATTCGACAAGGAATGTGAAATTATATGGATTCCGCCATTCAATTCTTGATTTTGATCATCTTTAGGTCAGCTTTTACTTTGTTATAAATTTAAATGCATATCTCCTTGTTTTTAGATCATGTGGTCATTTATTATTATGAAAGATGTACTTTATATATTGTAAATGGTGAATTTCATGATTTGCTTCCGATAACTCTCAATAGTCAACATTCTATAGGGTATTTTGTATATGATATTACGCATGGGATATCTCTCAATAGTCAACATTCGGTAGGGTATTTTGTATGCGATATTATGCATGCGATGTAATGTATATTAATGTGCTAAACACACCTCTTTCTTGCCTATAAAAAGTGTATATGGATGTTACTTATTGTTTTAAGAATTAAGATGATCTTAAGATTCGGACGATCTTAATTTGTGAGAAATCTTTTTTTGAGCCATTTTCAAGATTTCCCTGGTATCGTCGATATATCCTTTTCCGGACTTACTAATATAATATTGATGTTTCAAACTTGCTCATAATTTCGAATGTCTGAATTTCTTGCTGGAGCAATGACACTAAAGAATATAATGGCCATAGCTTATTGTGATGCAGATGTTTGTTTCTGACTTAAAATGCTAAGATGTGGTTTCAATGGATCTAATGTAATTTAAGGCATCGGGGTTGCCTTACACATTCTCATATTTCAGGTTGATATTGCCGCAAAGTATTTGGAGGAGCTTACTATACAGGAGTCCAAGATTGTCTGTGAAGCCAGCTATAGTGTGTCCAGTATACTGCACTCTGCTGGTTCTTATTGCAAACTTCGGAGTGAAGCCTATAAGGCTTTAGTAGAAAGAAGTGCAAAGTATGCAATTTATACCTTCAAAATAAGGTACGAATTAATCTTTTCTGATGAAACTACCTGTATGTGGATGTTTTTCGTGTTGCCTTTTGCAACATAAATTTGGATGCTTAAATTGGTTTGGTGTAGAAATGACTAGCTTATCTCCCTTCTTCGATGATGCAATTTCATCTGCCTTTTTGTATTGCGTTTACTCTTTTGAATTGAATGTTAATCAAGGTAAAAGATCTCTCTATTTACTAAATGAAATAACGGATTTATTTTTTTCAACATGGATTACATGAAAATAATAACCCCATCTGAAGATAAGGTGACTAGTCGGTGGTGCACATATGTATTGGGGGAGTGGTGTATGCCAACATGTGGTGGGTGAGATCGGAATATGATGTGGATGCATGGAGAGGTACTTAGTGGAGTGTCAGAGGGTTCTTGCTGGTTTGGATCTTTCTTTGGTTCTCGCTGGTTTGCATCTTTCTTTGGTTCTCGCTGGAAGTGATCTTATCAATGGAAGTGTGGTTGGTGCATGACTGTAGTTGTGGAAGGGGTAGTCTGTGTGTCTGTAATTGGGATATCTGCATTGGTCGTGCTTTGTAAATATATTTTTGCCATATTTTTAAGAGTCACTAAAACATGTTTCTAAAGTTGAATGTATTGTATACAATACAAAAGTGCAGTAAAATCTGAAAAATTTTGAGTACTTTCCATTTGGCCCACAAATAATCAGAAATATGAAGATATAAGGCAAAACTACTTTGGCAAGAAAAAATATGTGCTTGGAAAAGGTTTTATCAAAATTTTTCTATGTTAAGTTCAATATCATAGTAAATGTGTTTTAAATTAAGTCAGATTTTTGACTTTGCTGCAAAAGGAGGAGTGGGGGTGTCATTGAAGGCTTTTAATCAATTCTGTGATCAAGAAACATTAATATTAAAAAGGATGACTGGAGTGGAAGTCAGAATGTGATAGATCATTTAACGAGGTTGATTCAGCACATGAGCTCTTTATCTAAACTAAAGTGAATGGATACAATGACCAGAACCAACCAATTTTTTGATTTGGATGATGGATTATGTGAGCTCTCAGTTTAAGAGAAAAGGTGCCAGTAGGCTGAGATGATCGATCTCAATATTTACTCAATCTATCAGATGAGGTTTGACTGATTATCTGATCAAGGATGGTGGATCACTGAAGCTTTCTGGTGTGTTCCGAGATGACTGATGCTCTGTGCCCAATTTAATTTGTGAGTACTACAAATGTAATTTGAGGTTCTCTTACATCCAATATAGACGAACCCTACCTTTTCTGTTCTGATTTAAAATTAAGACCTTGTTTATTGTTATATCTGGATTTTGAAAGCTAGCTATCGAAGGGCGAAACTAACAGTAATTTTTTTTATCATCCTAACAAAACGTAAAAATGCATGTTCCTAACACAAATAACATTCCGCGAAGCTAAATACTTTATCCCGAGCTTATGAGAGATTCATCTATAGTTTAGCTTTTGTTTGTACACTGTACTGATCTTGGAATTTTGTGTTGAAAAGTTCTATGCTATGCATGAATTATATCGATGCCCTCTCCTCTCCCCCATGATCCTTCATTTGTAATGTATAGCATTGTTTACATTATTGATTTACAGATCATGCTCCTATGTTGATAGCAGTGGAGACATTCATGAAGTCGATGCAAATGATGTGCGCAGATCTAGAATCGATCCATTAGGTAAGGATCTTGTCAGCCATGGGAGGGATTTAGAGGATCACAAACTTACTAAACTTAAAAGTAGGAGTAATTATTTATTTATCTGTTCTGTTCTTTGAACATTATCTCCTATGAATTTGATGTTCTGTTTCCACCTCTACAATGTAATTTTTAATCAATTTATCTAGTTTAAGTTTCTCTTCTCACCTTCTGATTTTGGGATTTGGTGTTCATTTCAGCACCTCTCTCTGAAAATCTGATTGATGGGATAAACCAGAACCAGTCAAGGCGCAGGGCTCTGATGCTTTTTTGTCTTGTTCATTTCAATGCAAATGCACGGGTAAGTTATACTGTCTTGTAATAATTTGTGTTTGTGCTGAAATCTTGATCATTCTGATTTTCTACCTCCTGAACGTAGGCTAAATGGACATGATAAATGACGTACCCTGCTTTTTTGATAGACTCCCGATTCTTTGGTCGTTACTCACCTAGCACTGGGCGAGTTTTTAATTTTGCACCACTGTATTTGTTTTGATCATTAACTCATATAATTGTTGCATGCCCTTCTCAAAAACATTTTTGCATGTAAAGAATAAATGGAATGTGAATCTTACATCTGAAATATACTTGATGATAGTTAGCCACTTATTTTTGTTCTATGAAGGATGCCGCTGATGCTTGCGATTGATAGAAAAGGATTCGATGTCCTTGCGAAGGTTCATATGGAGCCGGCAAGCAGCAGTCTCCATCAGTACCAATGGAAAGAGTTCAGATTCACTTTTAAGGACGAGGCCCCAGATGTAGAAGCCTTTTGCTGCCTTCTGGTGCAAATGGAAGAGGAGGCTCTCAAATATGTGAAAAGCTTCAGTGGGATAGGCTGAAGGTATGAGACAAACATTGCCACACACATCTTCTTCTTCAACTCAAGGTCACTTTGCTTGATCTTATCACAACTGTTGTGAGCAGATAACTGCAAGTGCTCATCTGTATTCTAAATTTGTGATCAATAGCTCGATTGTGTTTATCTCAACATGTCCTCTATATATTGGGAAGAAAACAGGCAGCTCCATGCCCGACTCCCTACTCCGCATCCACTTTGGGATGTCGATAACGGTGCGTTGCTGGATGAGAATATAAATGTAGGTGGTACCACCATATCGTAGATGGTAATATATCCGTATCCATTTTTTTACCAGTTAAGAAAGGGCCGCACACACAGAAAATTGTATTACAGCTGCCATGTAATCGAGTCTTAGGTTAATAAGAAATTCAAAACAGAGAAATGGACACAATTATTGTAGAGAAGGAAGAGTAAGGACAAGATATAGCAACCGTGCACAGGATAGACAGGTCGCTCTCGAGACAAGGAAAGGGTACCTCCAAAAGTTTTCTGGAGCACTAGCAGACACCGAAGACGTCCACGAGGTAGGCAATTCTCCTTTGTCTTCTCTCATCCATTCATATCACGTGCTCCTGTCATATACCTATATATACGTGTGATCCTATTTTCTGCCTTCTTTATGTCCTCAATTCTGTTTTGATGAAGCAGCAAATAATTATATAAACTAGGGATTTGAATTTTGGACGATGATTGGATTATGATTCATGAACAAAAAATTGGACCCGTTAACAATCTGGTGGTACAATGCAAAGATTCCCACTAGACAAAGTTCTGTTGAACAATACTCAACAACAAAATAGGTCTTTTGCAATGGATAGTTTGATATTTGGTGTTCATCTCATCCGATGCAACCTTGAAATTATAAAAATAAATATTATTCTGTACAAAATTATGTATGAATTCTGATATTTGCAATGACTGCCAATGGTTTCTTTAATTTAAATGTATTAATTGTTAAATCAATGATGATTTGAAGAAAAGTTGTTGAAAAAAGCCAACGAATTGTTGTTATACGATTCATCAGTACCAATGTAACATTTCTTATAATATATGGTGTGAATTTCAAAAATCAAAACTAATTTTGCAACAAAGTAATACAACAATAATGCCTTTTGCCACAATTAAGTAGGGGTCGGCTACATAGATTTTCTGCCTCTAATCAGATCTATTTTGGATCATTCTCGGGCTTTAGGGAATGCCCCAATAAAATCTAAATATTTGCTTAAAGGAAGGAGAATCTAAATAGATTCTCGGGCTTATTGGATCGTTCTGCAATGGTGGGTTGTTGGTCTCGTAGCTAATGCAGCCGAAAGGAGGAGGCAAGAGGGAGCCTCCCTCTATCTTTTAAGAATGGGATCCACGGACGAAGCTGTGATTTTGACGGTGCGAGAAAGCAGATGGGATTTTGTGGAGTATGTATATGTATGCGTATCTGATACGGAGGAGGAAGAGCTTTCTGCTTACTGTATCAAAGCTGTTGAGGAGACGTAATGGCTTCCTTCAAAAAGAAAGGGGGTGAACATGAAGTTGATGGGCACATTCTCAGTCGCGTCAAAATCATTCACCGCACAAAACACGATTCCCTTGTTGAGTAGCGTTTCCGACGATCAGATCTTCGAGAATTCCTTGTAAGGAGTAGCATCGACCCGGTTCGGAGGGGCATGGGATTTATCTAATCGCATCCGCCTTCACGTCCCTTTCAAGCAGATATAGATGTTCTTCAGATTCCTTTTTACCAACAGTCGATTTATCTATTCATCTACTTTGATGGATCCTTCCAATCAAGTTGCCCGTGTGCCCTTCCTAGTCATACTTTTATCCTTAACATTTTGTAATTAGGCTTCTACTATATTCTTACAAAATTTACAGTACTGCTCCGCTCTTCCGCTAGGGACATACTTGGCATAAGTGAAACAATCAAAGCCGTGAATTTTGTAAGAATGTATAGGCACAAGTGTGATTCCGAAGTTAGGAGTGTAATTGGAATAGCTCAGAAAAGCACAAAACATGATTCTCTTTTATTTAACATATTGTATGTATCTATACACGTGTATACATATATAGGTTAAAGCAATATGTTCCTTGTGAGCATACAAGAGCATTCTCTCGATCTTTTTTTTTTTATTTTTTGAAGTACAATCTCTAGGGATTTTACTTTCACTTAAAAATGGAATGTTTTTCAAATTTCTTGTAAAACAAACATTCCTAACATGTAAATCTAGAATAGGTCAATTTTAACAAAATTTGATAGTCTTAGTGGATGTGATAGAAGATTTAAATCAAGTTAAACTTGAAATGAGAGATATTATATTTCATCAAAAAATTTTAAAAATGGGGAGAAAGAAGCTTGAAGAACAATTTCAAGGTCATCCAATATCGTTCAAATATGGGATTTTTATATACATAGGCATCTGAATAATTCTTAACCATTACATGACATGACTTGTGTCAACTTCTGTCGAATTTTCTCTGTTAAAGGTAACGAGTTTCATTAAGACATGGCACTTTTAACCTTATTTTCACCGATTTGTTGAACAATGCCCCTCATCCCTCTTGACATCTCCATCTCCTTGATGCACATCTCTCCTATCCTTCCCATGTGTAAGGTGGTGGTAGTGTCAATAGTGCAACCTTGTGGAGCTGCACATGGAACTTAGGTCCATGGCACACCACCAATACTCTGTCAGAAACTTCTCGTCAAGCTCTGTGAATCAATTCATCAATTCGACATTAATAGCCTAAAACAGGATGATCTTCTCGAGCTTGTCCAATGTACTCGATCTGGTCCAAGTTGAGTAGGATTGTCTTACTTACCTAGCTTCGTGTGATGTGGCTTTTCCATGGCAATCCCCAACACAGCATTTGGGAGCATCATGACAATCGCATGCCTAAGCTTCTCCCTCCATGACCTATCGGCCATCCATGTCTCGAGGTTAACCATCACACTTGGAGGTTGTAAGGATTGGTTAGCTTCAACAAATCCTTCTCGATTTCAACACTGATGAAGGTGTCGTGTGCGCCACATTAGAAGTAGTGGAGGGCATCATGATGCAACCCTCAACCTTAAGGTTTTGGTAGATGAAGCAACAATGGTTGACACATAGCTTGAGGGGGCGATGGGGTGGATTAAGGTATTGAAAACTTGTATTTTGCGAGGGTCTTGTCAATCCACAAGGCGGATCAATAGTCGTCAAAGCGGCCTCTCGCGAAACCCGAAGAACTACAACAATTAACTCATAAAAGATATAGAAATGAAAAGCAAAATAAATATGTAGTTGAAATTTACTATAACTCTACAAATGTGTGTATAGGTGTAAGTATGTGTAGAGTGTCGAACACAGGGAGCAAACATGATAGACTGTGCAATGAATGCAAAATTTATCATCTTCTTGTCTATTTAATGTCTTTTTGTGTGGGTTTTTGATTTTTATTTGATTTTTATACATGTAAATGTTTTTGTAATTATATCTTTATAAATAAAATTATAGTAGTACTAATATAAAAAATAATGCCATATATATAGAGAGAGATATCTAGATAATAAGATATATATAAATATATATAAAAGAAATAGAGAAATATTTTTGAATTTTCAAAATAGGTCAAATAAAATTAAAACAAAGAGAATAAAATATTTTTAGCATTTTAGTTAATTTTGTAAATGTTTATAGAATTTTTTGAAATAAGAAAATGCAAGTAATAAGATAAAACATGCAATCCTGCACTTGAAAAAGAAGGCAAATAGGACACTCAAAAAAATACTATCAATAGCTCAAAATGAAGTGCTAAACTTATGCCTATATTTTTACTAGATAGACAAGACTATATAAAAGAAATCAAGACCTTATTTTTGAACTTTTGGCACTATTTCAATTTTTAGTGATTTTTGCAAGTTTTGAAATGTTTTTGAGCTTTTGAATACTAGTTCTAATATCACTGAATGCCCTTTGGATATGATATATATATATGAGGTATTTTTTTGAGATGAACAAAATATATTAAAAATAAAAGATATCAGGAGCACTGAAATGATGTTTTTGATTTTTTTGATTATTTAAATCAAAAAGATTAAAATACAACAAAAATATTATAGAACAATATCAGTTGCACATGACCATATTTTTAGATTTTCAAATAGATGAAAGATGCACCAGAAATAAATCAATCACTCAAAATGTTATAGATTTTTTTTATTAACAAAAGAACTTTATATGAAATTTGGAAACAAGTTTTGTCTAATAAATTTCTACAACATATCCAAGAATGAGCATGCGATATCAGATATTCAAAGAGTTATTAATAAAATATGCCAAACAAGCACCCTGAATTCAAAAATTCACCATTAATAATTACTACATCAGAATATTGTGAAATTTGGAAATAACGTATATCTTTTAAGCAGCTTTCTAACAAAAAATCTCACAATAAACGGAGTTCAGATGAATGATTATTGAGCATTTACGTGCAGGGGTACAAATGAAAAATATAAGAATGGAATTGCAGCTCAAAAAGGTGCGAAAACTTCCTGAAATAACCCAAAAATGCACGGGTTTTCTTACAAATCCGCAACTTACCCACGTGGCGTGCGTGGATGCAACAGATCTGACGTCTCTCCTTGTTGTTCTTTAGACGGTTGAGACTAAAAGAAGGGAAGGGACTCTTGATCCGACGAAGACTGATGGTCCGCCCTTCCCTCTTCTTCCTATGGTGACAACTGAAGATGGTTGTGCCCAGGTGTAGTGCAACAAACCGATGACCACATGAGCGTGATGATCGACCTCCAGTGAAGGGTGGAGACTCGAGGGAGAAGAATGTGCATCCTCTTGGTCCTGCAAATGTTGAAAAAGGGCTTGAGTTTTGGGAACTCAACTAGAAATAAAGTGCACAAAAAATGGGGTATGAATGGATTTTCCTTCAATTTGGTAAGGGAAGAAGGAGGTGCTCCGACCACCATATGTAGTCGAAGATGGGAGGGGTTGTATGGGGATATACATAGAATAGCGGAGGATGGCGGTGGTGATGAGTGAGCCATATTGAGGAGGATGAATGAAAGTTGGAGATGATGGGTTGTTACACTACAACAACAAGAAAAACTAAATCTAAAGTTACCTATAAAAGGGAAAATGTGCATGCGAAGGTAGTCACCTATGGTGGTCTATTCTCCGATGAGAATGACTGGTCATGACCTCGATTCCGATGGAGAAGAGGCTTGACAAACTAAGAGCTTGTAATACAATGGTGTCGAGATACCAAGGGATCACGCCAAGGAATCCTCTCTTAGTCATGGCTTCGTCTCCAACCTTCACTCTGTCACAATGGAGGTAGAGGAGTTAGAATGAGGATACTAATGGTGTATGGATTCAAAAATGGAGCGTGAATCTCTTTTTATTGTATGGAGAAGACGGAAGAGAGGATGGTGATTGGAGGTCCTCACCAATGGGAGTGAGGTATTTCAATTTTTTTGTCTTTTAGTGGTTGATAAGTGGGTGATGTGGTCCAATGACAAAAAATAGAGTATTTCCCAATGAGAATATGCTTGAAATAAATAACAGGAGACCTCAAAATAAAATCTCAAATTATAAAACTTTCTCAAAATAATGTTATCTAAAATATTGCAAAAGAAAGTTGTGCAAAAGATGTAAATTAAAAACCTAATTTTGAAGGTATGAATACCCATTTTGGATTTTTTTTCATGATTTTTATTTTTGTTTTCTTGTTAATAATACTATCACATTATGTTTTATATAATATAAGACACTTGAAAATATTTTTATTGATTTTTAATTTTTAGTAGAAGTGCTAAAGATAAAATACAAGTCAAGTTGACTTGTATAGAAAAGACCTATTTTTGTGTCTCTTTGTTTTTATATATTTTTTGTTGATTTTATATTTTTAATGGAAAGTAGAATATACAACTAACAAAATAAATTGAAATCAAAATAAAAGGAGTTAAAATGAAATCTATACAAAAGAAACCAAAAGCCCTATAATATTGTACAAATGGGTCCCAGAATCGACTTTTCACCAAAGATCCCTGACCACTTTCAAAGTATTTTTATATTTTGAATTTTAGTTGTTTAAAAATACTTACAAATGATTGAAGTTTGAGTATATTTGTGTGTATTTTTATGCAGTTATTAGCCTTATCTCTCCCTACTTTATTCCAGGTCGACTGAATCAATTCTTGACATCGTCTCGAGGTTCATGGTCATAAAATACCTTGGGTATTTTATTCATTTTTCTTTATTATATAATTTTGCATTAAAAATAATATTTTATATATAATAAATAGAATGAATAATGAATGTTAATTTGTACAAAATAATGCTATTTGTATGCATTAGCTAGGGCCTTTAAGGCCAAAATTATAGAATGAAGGCGATGAAATGGAGATTCATCACCGCCTAACTAGTCCCTTGCAAAACTCTTATGCAATAAGTGCATGAAATAAAATAAAGAAAATAAAAAGGAAGAAATTGGATTGATTTTAATTTTCAAACTTATCTTCACAAAATCACAGTTTGGACCTTAAGTCGAACCTTTGAATTTTAGGTACGTCGAAACCTTATTGGGAATCAGATTTGAAACACAACAACCTTCGAGAATCCCAAAACTCAGCTCAAGTCTCCTCAATAGTCAAGTCATAACAAATCGACTAATACATAAGCCCTTATGACTATGAATATATCTTGAACAGTATGTGAGATATGCATATCTCCTCGGCTGAAATCGGTCTTCTCCAACATGGTGACCATGATTCCCCAATCCAACATCTCTTTCCTCGAGAAGTAGGGTATCCCTTCTAAGTTCAAGTACAACTAGCTCAAGAAGAGGATGTAGAGAGAAGAATGGACGGTAGCCAGTGTAGCTACCTATCCTAAGATGCTTAACTAGAGTAGCCAAGTCATCCGGTTGTGGGCTCACATACATATGACTTTGAAGCTCAAGCTTTCTTATTGACTATACAAATATGTACACTCTGGCAGGCAATTTATTTTCAATTAGGCATGTTTGCTTTTTTGGAGTTTTTGATTTTTCCATTTTTTGAGATCTTATGTACACAACATTTACATAAGGACTTTTTCTTCTTAATTGCAACCCACAACTTCTGTCTTTAGACCTCGTTGTCATTGGATCGGATTGGGGTACAATGGTCACAATGTGTGACTTCTGATCATGTTTCCATTGGCTTGTTTCTCATGCCGACAAATCCAACCCTCTACCATTTCAACTGAGGTAAGCAAAGTGAAAGGTGCAAGTGCGTAAGCTAGGTTATTATCAACAAGAGTCGTGCAAGTGATCCGAAATATTATACTTTGGTAGTCAAGACGACACTGAACCAACTCTCGTGATATCAAAGAATTAAGTCAACTAGACCTGAAATACCTCAATTCCAGTTCCTATAAGGTTCCCATGATTGAAAAATTTAAGGCCCGCCGAGCTTCAATCTTCGAATTTTACTTATTCCTATTCAATTATTATACTCATTTCGAAAAATGCAAATGCTATGTACAATGCAGAAAAATATTTTGGTGATGCAATTTTCAAATTTTGAATTTTTTTATGGATTTTTGAAAAAAAGTTTTACAATTTTTTATGCAATTTTCAAGAAGGTTTTGCAAATATTTTGGAATTTTAATTTTGCAAATATTTTTGGGGGATTTTTTCAAAATAAAATATTTCATGAATAAAATATAGGTACAAATATTTACATCGGGATGCATCTCAAATTTACAAAACTTGTATAATTCATAATTTACATAAGAGATATGTTATTATTTTTATAGATAAATGTTTTGGAATTTTAATTTTGTAAATATTTTTGGGGGGTTTTTTCAAAATAAAATATCTTATGAATAAAATATAGGTACAAATATTTACACAGGGATGCATCTCAGATTTACAAGAGTTGTGTAATTCATAATTTACATAAGAGATATGTTATTATTTTTATAGATAAATATATAAAGTTGGTGAAAAGTATTCATTTATTAGGATGATGTATACATTTCTCAAAATTTTTTTGCAATCACTTTCAAAACCATTTATAGATTGGTTTTCAAAAGATTTTTATTTACCCACAAAATAATTTTACAAAGGCTGAAAACATTTTGCAAAATATTTTTCAAACAATTTTCAAAAGTTTTTTCAAAAAGATTTTCAAATTATTTTTCAAACATTTTGCAAAATATTTTTGTCTGATTTGTTAATCAGTATATACAAAAAGAGTTTTGAGGAATAATATGCATGTTTTTATTAATTTATTAATGAATTGTATATGCATATATAATATTTTAGCCATACTTATTAAAAATACGAAGTACGAGTTATGGTTAAAGTATATACGAAGTATATACGTCCCTCATATACTTAGCTTGAGTTATATCCTCATAGATTAGAGAGAAAAAGAGAACACATAACTCGTACCGAGTATAGAAAAGACTAAGAATAAAGGAATGAAAGAATTAAGGGTGGATGAATAAGAAGTTAACTGTACCCCTATACTTACCAAGAAATAATCCTAAGTATAGCAAAATGTACAGAAGGCAGTGAGGGTCAAGAGTGGGAATAAACAAATCAAAACTCGGTCTATCTCCCCCTATACTTAAGGTAGAGAAGAAGAGGAGACAATGGAGGGGATCAAAGAATGAGAAACTCGAGGTGCACACCCCCTATACTTAGGACAAAAGTACGTCGTAAGTATAGCAGTGGTCAAAAAGGGGGTGACACCTTTTCGTTAGAAACGATAAAAAAGAAAATGAAGAAGAAAAGATCACTCAACTCATCCTCCTCCCCTCTACTTAGCACAGAGTACGTCATAAGCAAGGCAAAACACATAAAATGAGGTGTATGAGCAAAAACGGTAGATGGACAGAGGTAAAATGAAAGCGGACGTACAAAGAGATGGATGTACAAAGATATGGAGGATGGTCACTTCTCAGTGAAAAAGGCATATAAAATCCTTTATGATTCTTTCCTGATCCTGGGATCGATATGCTGACATTGAGGCATATTTGGACCTGGAAGATCCCGATGCGGGTCAAGGTTGTCCTGTGACTACTAGGGAGTGAAAGAGTAATGACGACAACGCAAAAGGCCAAATTATTCCACAGGTCGAATGATTTATGCATGCAGTGCACATGAGCTATTGAGGACATTGATAATCTTTTCTTTACGTGCCCGACATCTAGAGACATTTTGATGGATATACACCCATGTTGGGATAAAAACACAGAACTCGGTCTTTCTGGGAGCCTATTGGGACATCACGTAATATGCAATAAATTTTGAAAATCCAAGTTGCGACCACTTTAAGGACAATTTGGTTTACGAGAAATGGTGTACTATTCCGAGAGGAAAGATTCTATTATGAAAATATAGTAACACATACCAAGATGCTTCAGGATTCTTGGTCTTTTTAATTATGTTTTTAACCTATAAAAATAAAGTTGCTTGCTTGCTTTCCTACTGCATTGCACCCTTTTTTTCTTAAAAAAATTTGTAAAACCGTTGCCATACAAAATCCGAAAGATGATGCAAAAAGAAAAGGAGCAAATTACGGGAAACAGAGCTACATGGAAACCTATCTTTGACCACAATAATTATGTCCGAATCTTCCTCAAGCTCTTGATGAGAGTGTAATACGAGAGGGGCTTTCGGTGCCACTGAGTCACTGACGCTTTTCGAACATTCCCTATCAGGACATGTCAAAGTACGTGCAAATTAAAACACCACCCAACACAGACAGAATCACAGAGATCATATACTTCGCTCGGAATTAAACAACATCAATCGATTCTTCCTCTGCCTTGGATACGAAAGAACAGTGGGGTTAAATAATAAAAACAGGCCTGGGCTATGCGACATGCGAAAGGGACATCAGCACCACTAACATTTTCCTCTTCATTCTTAATGATGTTTTAGCTCCAATCCGGTGCTAACTCCATTCCACTGAACGGTACATATTAATTAATTAACTATTATTATTATTATCATCGTTAGGGTTCTTCCTTTTAGTTCTCTGGCTACTGTCCTTGTGGGTGCCCTTTCTATCCTTTTAATACGTATCTATCAACTTTAGACATGCATGAGCTATTGTTCACTAATTTCCTGCCCTGCTCCACATCAACCCTTAAAGGCTAAGGAATTCTCTCTCTCTCCGTGTCTCTCTGAGCTATGAATTATTATGAGGGGGAGAAGGTCGGAGAAGAGAATATAAAACCTTATACTTTTTCTCAGCCTCTTGTCTTTGTTGTTTCTTCCCTTCACACTTTAGCTTCTTGCTTCTCCTCCTCCTCCTCGCTCCTACTACTTACCTTGCAACTTGGCGATCCCTTCTCGCAAAAGAAACCACGTCCACTTTTACCTTGGATAGAATAGAAGGAGGAGGAGAGGTAGGAGAGAACCTCCCAGTCATGGTGTATGCTTCAATACCTCCATATCTAGATCCACCCAACTGGAATCAGGTGAGTTCTAATATCTTCCACTACTACATGATATCATCACCCACCCAAAAGGAAACGATGATGTATAAAACCATCAAGGAAGAAATGGGAACAAACATTCCCCACCCTTTTCCCTTCTCCCGTACCCTGAATATACCAATAGAATTTATCTCTTTCCACTTTAAATCAAAATTATCCACCATCTTTTCCTCCTATATTTATCAGTATTACTTGTTTTTAATGCTCTTAAATTTGCATTTCTTCCTCACCAGCAACAGCCGCAGCAACCGACGGCCACGGTGCAGTCACAAGGCCTTCAAGCTGGAGGGATAGGTGGATTTGGACATGGAGGGATGGGCGAAGCTTCTCTCCAGCTCCCGCAAACAGTATTCCGCTGTGCCGCCACGATCCGATGGAGGGATTGCAGGTGTGGTTAGACCGAACTCGATGGCGGAGCGAGCTCGGATGGCCAAAGTGCCACAGCCGGAGCCCTTGCTGAAGTGCCCGCGCTGCGACTCCACCAACACCAAGTTCTGCTATTTCAACAACTACTCTCTCTCGCAGCCGCGACACTTCTGCAAGACGTGCCGACGGTACTGGACCCGTGGCGGTGCGCTGCGTAACGTCCCTGTTGGGGGCGGTTGCCGACGTAACAAGAGGAGCAGAGCAGCTCGTCGAAAGCATTAGCAACGGAACGTCCCCCGGGAACTTCTACTTTTATGGCTCTCTCGGCCAGTGGTATGGGGGTGAGCTCAATTATACCTAGCATCTCTCCGCCGCCGCAGATGCCCTTCATGGGCTCGTTCCATAGCCTATCAGACTATGGAAATCCAAGCATAGGTATGAGCTATGGAGGCGTACAAACTATCGATCCCGGTCACTTCCATGTCGGAAGCAGCTCGACCGGGATCAGCGCGTTGGAGCAGTGGAGGCTCCAGCAAATACAGCAGTTCCCGTTCTTCACTGGAATTGAACAACCGTCACCAGTGCCGTCTTCTCTAGGGCTATATAATTTCGACAACGACGGCGCCATCGAGACAACACAGTTCGCGGGACAAGTACACGCAAAGCCGTCAGCTTCCGGGCTCATATCTCAGCTCGCATCTGTGAAGATGGAAGAGAGCTCGCAAGATCAAGTAAACTTACGGAGGCAATATCTCGGCATGAATTCAAGCAATGACCACTACTGGCATACTGCCGCAAGTGGTAGCAACACCGGGGGTGGCGGCAACAGCACGGGAGGTGGCGGCGGGTGGACCGATCTCTCGGGCACGTTCAGCTCTTCGTCGACGGGCAACCTGTTGTAATTGGGGTGACGATTGCCGGACCTTAGAAGCTGGAATTTTTTTTGGAATGGCTTCGGAGAAGGAAGTGCATGGATCATAGTTGGCTTAATTTTAGGTGGCATTACATGGCGTCGGAGGGGTTATACGTAAGAACTCAAAGCTTGTTAGGTAGGTTTGAATTTCTTTTGCTGGTTTACTAATTAGATCGATTGGTGTTGTCTTGTGTTTGATTTCTCGTTAATTTGTAACTTTCATAGTACGTTCTAGAAATGGGTGCACGAAGTTAGGGTTCTTATGAATTCCACAAGAAGGTTTTAGCGATCAAACGTGTGTATAGTATGGATTTTCTTTTCTTTTTCTACGATCAAGTTTCGAATGTGCAATGTTTAATTGTTGACAAAGATAACGTCGGAGTCTAACATCTCAGGTAACAAAATACTTGCACTTTCTCAGCAATGTGAGTAATATCACTATATGGTAAAATACACGTGTTTTTTTCCTCTCCCCTTTTCTCTTATTTTTTGCAAGAGGCACACTATGACGAAACTTATTTAATACTATATTCTTCATTTTCTATTTACCAAAAAAAATAGGTTAAATATGTAATAACAATTTGAGTTTTTGTTTCATTGGGGAAATGGAATAAGAGGAGAAATGTGCGCCTATTTGTTTAGATTTCATTTTAGCTTGGGATATATGGTTAGCGTATTTTGGTTGCACAAAAATATTTAATTTGGATAAACTAAAGCGAAGATTCTTCCTGTTACATGTTCTCCTTTTAGGCAGAAAGAATGGGTGGTTTAAACCTAGTATGTATCCTTCTTTCATGACGAGAAGGATCCAATGCAATTTAGATAGATTCTCTTCTTACAATAATATCTAGGTTCATGTAAATTATATAAGGTTATGTTTTTTGGTAAGTATGTATTCAGTATATTCCAAAAAATCCAAAAATTGTACAAAGGCTTAAGTTGCCCCCAAACGTTCCAAAAAATGGAAAATTATAAGAGATCAAACATATAAGGTTATGTTGCACAAACCGCCTGTATAAGGTTATGTTGCACAAATTTACGTGTATATCATCATGATTAGATGGATGCATATCGGCAAAATGAGTCTTATAATTAATGTCAGCCAGTTTTAAATATTAACAAAAAATATGGACGATGATAGGGAGTTGCCTGGGGGTTAGTGCAGAAGATCTTGAAGAGGAACATGTTCAAATTAGAAAAAAAGAGAAGAAATCAATACCAGAACTAGCACAAATGGAGCATTTCTTTGCAACTAGCACTACAAGAAATTGAACATAAGACATTGAATACATTAAATATTCGTTGTCATATCTTCCGATGGTAAAGATATAACGAAAGACATTATTAATTATCAAATCATCTTATGTATTTATAATTAGCAACAAAAATGTCACATTCTTTCTTAAAGGTGCATATATGATGATTTTTCCATTAGCTTATTTGCTAATTCATATTAATCATTGCTAAATTTAGTAATGATTGGAAGAAAAGGTCAACGAATATCCATTGTTATATGATATATTTCAAAGAATATAACAACGAATATCATTATTCATTGCGAATTTAAAGAAGTAAACAATAATTACTATTTTTCATTATATATTTAGCCACGGAAGATACAAGGAAATATGAGATTATTAGTTTCCTTAGACCATTGAACATTGTATATGCTCTCCATAATATTCTGACTCCAAATTTATCTCCCAAGAGATCCATCTGTTAATTAGAAATCCAATAATAAATCAAGTGTTATTTGATATCTTCTAACATAACCAAGTAAAGAACCGTAAATTCAGTAACCAAACCCTGATGAACAAAGGATAGCTCCCGTACTTATCATATAGTCTCCTCGATTGGAGCGTTGCCCACTATAACCAATTCCGATATTCTGTAGATTCTACTAAAGTTCGTGTACCATCTTATCGAGTGGTATGGATTTTGATTGTAACATGTAGTCTACCGAGGCAGAACAGAAATCCAGGAAATATTACCTGCAAGAGTGGCAGTTTTCTAGGAATAACCACCCCAACAGTAAAACAATCCATAGCCATCGTTTCCTTTAATCTGCACTTGTTTTTGCAGGCAAAAGATATATCTGTTAGCATGTGCTTCGGGAGATTTGACTAATACATACACGATTTGCCTCTCTTTGGACGAGAAGCTATTAGCTATGATATGATGTCCTTTCTGAGATATAATGGCTGTACCTGTACCTGCCATTCATATATATGTGTGCTCACTGTCTGGGAGGAGGGACTTTAGACTAAGCTTCTCTTTTGGCCTTTGGCATTTCGAGGACATGGGAAGCATCATAGTATTGGATATGATTATTACCACTCCCTCCTGTGTGGATCAACGTGATGCCATCAGTCTAAAGTTGCGCTTTCACTGCAGCACCTCCACCCATATATAGTCCCCAACAGCTAGTGACGACTGACGAGGGCATTAGATTCGAGCTTTGCTTACATACTAACTATCTAATCATCATATATATGAGCATAAAGTACAAACTGCACATTATAAAAAAATGATCAGATTAATTATTTTGTAAAATATAGCTAACATATGTAATTTTTCATCCGATACAACAATGTTTTCTTAATTATATCTTGATGTAAGCATAACAAATTGTTGATTATATGAGAAAAAGCTTAAATTGGACATTTGGCTTTTCTTAACTGAGGAAAGACCCACCTTATGAAGTTTCTCATATGTGTGTGTGGTGTATGTATGTATAATATGCATGTTTGTGTAGGCATATACACATACACATGCATGCATGCATAAATACATACTGCATGTGCGCGTGGGAAATACCTCGAATAGGCGTGATAATTTCTTTTATAAAGAAGGCCAAGCAATCGCATCTATCTGTCAATCCGGATCGTCTGCTGCAGGAGGGAGTGCAGCAGAGTCTGCTGCAGGTGTGTGCGCCGCTCGATCTTAATCAAGCGGTTCGCACGATTTTGCACTTTTTGTAGACCCGTACTGTGCAAAATCATGTGAATCGCTCGATCAAGATGGAGCGACTCTCACACCTACGGCAAGGACAACACTACAGCAGATCCATGTCCTCTATTTGTATTCATTTCAACAGTGGGGATTAACGGTAAGATAATATTTATTACTTTTGAAAATCCAATCTGGTCATTATACAATCAAATAAATTGCCTATTCAATGTTCAAATTAGCTCCCTTTTAAAATTTGAAATCAAAATCCTCTCCTCCAATGGCATATATCTGAAAGGGGGCACCATATGGATGATATAGGCAACTTGTGGAGGCAGATCTCCTCCTTCAAAGCAATAGGTAGCATGTGGAGGAAAATAACGTCACATGGAGGGTGCCATCAAGCATGGAAGAGTGGAGAAGGGAGCGGTGGTGGTGTGCGTGGAGGCGCCATGACCGTAGGTGTAGGGGTCAAACACATGGAGCATGTGGAATACATAACAAAAGTTGACTATAGAAGATAATAAATGTTTTTGCGTTTTAGAGGTATTTTGAATTTTTTATTGGGGTTTTAATATATATTTTTGTTTGTTTTTATTTAATATTTTTTAAAAAATTACATTTTCTGATTTTTTTATATTTCTTTTTATTAAGCATAGGTAATAGGTATGTATATATAACTATATTACTAATATAATAGGTGTGAGATACAAATACGAATATATATATATATTCATACCAATTTAAATAAATATATATCACCATGATATCGTACCAATTTAAACTAAATCCGACATTTCTATCATCTCCATCAAAGCTATCACATTTTAACGGTTTCAGGATTATTGAAATCGACCATTTCTAGATGGGCATGCTAGGAGTGTTTGTTTTGCATGAAATTTGAAACACATATTCCACACAATAAACTAAGAAAATCCCCCATAAGTTTCCTTCAAAAAAATAAAAAATAAATGAGAAAAATAACTGGGTGTAGCTAGTTGGCTGCACCCCCGGTGTAGCTTCCCTTTTCCCATATATATATATATATATAACAGAGAAAAAATCAGAAAAATACCCTAAGTATAATATTTTTTATTTTTGAAGGGTATTAATTTTTTTATCTTTTTAATAATCATAGTAATAATAGTAGTGATATAAGTAATTACATATATATATATATAATATAGGCTAGTATATATATAAATATAGCTATTAATACTCCAAAAAATAAAATAGAATATTTTGCCTTTTATATATTTTGTTCTCTTTTGATTGGATTGAAATGGGTTGTGTGCTAATGAACACATCCGATCTACTACTTTAAAAAAATAGAACAACGTCGTTGTGTCGACCAATCATGCCAACCGGAGAAAAGATGTGTGTTTATTATTTAGACTCTTAAACTTATGTATATGGTGAAGTACGAGAGTGTTGCACTAAGGGGCAAACTGTAGAGACTAGGGTAGTGTCATAGAGTAGACTACATAATTAGGGCTTTATGATTTTTTTATTTTTTAATTTGTTTTAAGTTTTGTATTATTTTTAATGTGTTTTATACACCTATATGTAAAAGAGAAGGATAGGTATAAGTTTTAAATTTTATTACTTAATTTTATATTTAATGTTTTAATGTTATATATTTTTTTACTATTTTAGGGAATTTTAGATAAATTTTATATATTTTTTTGGGTTTTGGATTGAATTTGAATGAGAAAAGAATGTATTCAAGTAAAAATGCGAGGTACTTTGAGCTTTGAAATACTAAGCAATACGAAAATATTTTGGATTTATTTTTAGTGTATATAACAGTAACTACCTTTAAAACAATGCATTTTATGTATTTTTAGGATTTTTAATGAATTAGTTATTATTTTAAGTTTTGGAGTATATTTGAATTTTTAGTTTTTATATTGGATTTTTAGTTTCTTTTTGGTTCAATGTTTAGAATATAGTAAAATATGTAATATAATTTTTTTGGAATTTTTGGATATGTATTTGTAATTTTTTGTATTTTAGAATTTTCAATGTATTTTTATATTTTGTTTTGATTCATGAAAGATATATAATGCTTTTATTTTTCAAGACAAGTATTATATTGTATATAGTATTCTAATACATATTTGATAATATTTGATTTGATTTTTGTATTTATTATGTGATTGTTATACGGATTTTATAGGTATTTATTTAATATACTGTATATAGGAGATATAGGTGTAATATACTGAAGAATAGAGGAGCACGTAGAAATGCAGAAGTCGCGAGGGTAAAGCACACAAAAATCCTAGACAATCACGTCACGTGTGCTTTCACATGATAGCTCCAGCAGCTATTTGCAATATTAAAAACGGAAAGGAGCATTCTATAAAAGTTCCAATGTTCAAGTGTGAATCACGTGATCAACCTGTAGTGAAGCCATGTTCGTGATATGCAGAGTTTGGAGGGTACAATCGCAAGTTCACCCAAAATATCTTGAGTACGTGAGAATCACGTGCTCAAGCTTAAGCGGTGGGGCAGTGGTCAGCTCGGATTGTTCGGCGATTTGATCTTGCGGCTATCTGTCCGTGTGGCTCAAGGAATACGCATTGGATCTCGATCCCAATCGGACGGATATAATGTAATCTGGAGGGATTGCCTGTTCTTCCCCAAATGCCTCGAGCGGCAGCGATGGCTCGTGAATCAGATGACTCGTCTTCCAGATCTCTAGAAATGAAGGCATCCGATTGATCTGATGCTACGGCGTGGAAGGAGGTGTTCTTTCCGGCGACTGGATCTCGGATGATTCGATTTATCACAGTGCTGCTTGTATCTGATCGCCACCCGATGAGATGACTCCAGGCGTTTGCGGAAAACTGCAGGCTGAAGGCCGTGCTCCAATTGTCTCGATTGCATCTGATCGGAGATGTTTATAGGTCTGAAAAGCAGCAGTACGCGATGCAATCTCCATTGATACATGACCTTCAGATGTGCCTCGTGACGGCTTTCGATCTCCTACTCTGGTCAGAAGTGGATCCCCTGGTTCTCCTCGATTGGATCAGTGGTGCCACTATGCTCCAGGGGTTCACATCCAGATGCTGGTAGACCTGCAAATGAACAAGCGACTCGAGAACACGTCTCGGTCGAAAGTTAGGTTCACACAAGGGGAAATGAATGGGTTGATCTTCGTCGATGGAGGAGACGATCGGGCCTCAGATCTCGAATAAATCTAAGGTGATAAGATATGAACAGAGTTAGGAGAAGCGGAGGTGATCGGCAGAAGATGATCAGAAGACGATTTGCTGTAAAACTGGATCAAAATCGGAACGAATAGAGGGATTGAGATCGTAATGGAAGAGATTAAGAAGAGAAGGGATGAAGAAAATGGAGGATCTACTTGAGATGAACGCTGATGTAGCCTGTTGATTTGGAGCTTGGCAGAGCTCCTATGATGATTTTGCCTCAACATATGGCTAGCTGGAGGCTGAGCACGACGGCACAAGAATCGTCGGCGTGATATCGCCGCTTTGACACGCCCTACCTCGCTCAATGAAAATGAAGAAGGTGTCTATCACCCTCTCAATCGCTCGCTCGGAGCTCACTTGTGGATCGAAGAGATGCGAATGACGGATGGGTGAGCTCGAGGTTGGATGAGGTCCTTTATAGAAGAAGAGGGAGTTTGAAGAAGGTCCAGTGCATAACATTTGGACGGAAATAAAGTCATAGGCGATGAGGATGGCTTGGGGAGCACGTCGAGGTTGTCCCGAGGTGGTTGGGCGGAAGAGAAAGGAGAAGAGGAGAAGAGGAGGAAGGAGGAAAAAGAGAAGAAGAAAAAGAATGGAAGGGGAGAAGGTTGAATGGACTCAAGTTGACCAATCAGACTCTGATACGTGGCATGGGTCATTAAAAGACAAAACGAATGAAATACTTATTCAAATGTAAATACATTATAAATTCAATATTAAATTATAAATTAACTTAAATAAATAAATCGTAGAAATAGAAGTTACAAATAATTTAATTATTAATTTTAATTAATTTAACAAAATAATTTAATTAGTTAAATAATATAAATATCATAATTTGTAGGTATAAATTGCAAATATACAAAAGTTTATTGATTCTTAATTACTTGATTTGATGAATAAGTTTTTATTTTATATTTTATTAATTTAATGTATAAATTAAGAATTATAAATATATTTTATTGTTTATTAAGATTATTTAATTTGTTAAATAAATAGTATTATGTGTAATATGGGTAAATTCTACTTATATAATAAGTATACACATATATTTTTTATTAGTTTAATCTTTGATAATTTTTATTTTCATCTATGAAATTAGTGTAAAAATATGCATATAATAATGGAAATATAATTAATAAGAAAAATAAGAAGAACAGAATAATAAGGAGAGAATATATTGTTATATAGATAACATAATAACCCAAAAAGTCGACTTTTGCATATAACTCTAATGAAACTACTTTCATTTTGAAGATAACTTTATTCTAAATACAATGAAAGTGAGCTTAATAAAATTTGAATTCATGCGGAGTATATATTATCTTTGAATGTTTATTTTACGGTTTTTCCGATTCATTGTACCATGTTAACTTGCTTATATTTTTATAAATTAATATATATTATTATAAACAACTTCAAAGAAGGGAATAATTTCATTTAGAGTGATATGAATAATAAATAAAATAGATAATTATATGTACAAGATGAATAATGTGTATATGTGCAATTGTGATATATATTTTCTGATATTTTTATAAATTAAGATCATTTTCTCAACCTACTTATTTATCTTGTCGATCGAGTCAATATTGACGTGGTCTCAAGGTTAAGATCAATATCTACATATTTACATATTCACACACTTCTTTCTTTTATTGTTATTTTTCTCTTTATTTTTTTTTACTTTAGATTAAATATGTACTAAACATATAATGTTAACAAATGAAGTTAGTGCGTAATTAATACGAATTAGGCGATATTTACATGTATTTTAGCGAGGATTTTAGACAAAAATGAAAGAATAACGAAGATTTTTTTTTGAGAGGAAAGAGGGTGAAATCCCGAGTTGGGATTCACCGCTAGAAAATTTTATTTATAAAAATTAAGAGAAATACATTACCTTGTGGACCAAAAACGATAAAGGGAAAGACATGAAGCGATTACATTTTCAGAATAAAACCTCTGATTCTTAAAAATGAGGTCATTTCTTCCCCCCCCAGATGGCCCAAAGAGCTGCAAAAGGCAAAGAAACGTCATCCGTCGAGATCATCCCCACTGACCTAATCGATCTCCAGAAATCAGTCGTACCACCATGCATTAACCATGTCGCACCTATTTCCTTCCAGACTTTATCTGATGCAGGACATGTAAAGAACAAATGTTCAGCATCCTCCGTCTGTGCACCGCATCTATCACAATGGGTATCTGGAATGCCAAACAATCTTCCTCTTCTTGCTTTATCCCAAATCCTTCCCCTTCTGAAGCACCACAGAAAAATCTTCACTCTACAAGGAATCCTACTTGCCCAGATAATCTTCATATCCCGCTTCAACTCAGCCTCCAATTCTTCACATCTCCCTCTAAACACCGAGTATACCTTCTTCACCGAGAATTTCTCCTCCTCCCATGCAAAATGATCCCTACCCTGCGAGATGCAATCAGGAGAGGGCAGCTCAGATAGCATTCTGCCCAACTCCTCTCTTCTACGTCCAGAAAGTTCATGCTGGAATTGAGGAACCCACGACCCAGACACTCCAACCTCAGCCACTGAACACCCTCTGTTTGCCGCCCAAGCAAAGAGTCTTGTGAATCTATTACACAAAACTCCATCACCTGTCCAGTTGTCCAACCAAAACCGAAAGATTGCCCCGGACCCCAATCTTGGCATCAAATTCGACCTCAGCTGTGGCAAAATATCACGGATCCCACTCCAAAGGGAAGACTCAAATCTCACTCTACCAGCCTCCAGGGAGCCGTTGACACCATAAATCTTTCGTAGAAGCTGAATTGCCAATCTATCTGAGTTGCCCCAAATCTGCACCAACCATTTAGCCAAAAGCGCTTTATTCATACAAGACACATCCCTAATTCCAAGTCCTCCTTCGCTTTTTTGTCGTGTGAGATCCTCCCATCCTACCAGATGTGCGCCTGTTCTTTGTTGTTTTCCATCTGACCAGAAGAATCTTCTCATCATTACCTCTATCTTCTTTCTTACACCAGCCGGCATCAACCGGGTCGAAAAGAAAAAAATAGGAATTGCTGACAGCACATGTTTCAGAAGAATCAGCTTCCCTCCTTTAGAAAGAGTGACCACCTTCCATCCTGCGAGTCTCTCCTCAAAACGCCTCAGGACCATATCCCATTCTGTTTTCCTGAGCCTCCCGGCCACTAAAGGTAGCCCAAGATAGGTAATTGGTAGCTCTCCAAGAGGGCATCCCAAAAGAACAGCCCTTGATCTACTCTCTTCCTCATCGAACCCGAACTGGATCACTACAGACTTCTCTCTATTGATCTTGAGACCCGAAATGCTGCTAAAAATTTCTACCAGTTGCTTCGTCCTTCTGTGCATGTCTTCTGTACCACCCATAAAAATCACGGTATCATCTGCATATTGTAGAAGAGGAATAGAGATGGACCCCATACGGAATCCTTCACACCACCCATCGATGACCGCTCTCTTGAACATTACCGCTAAGGCGTCCGCCACCAAGACAAAAAGCATGGGTGCTAATGGGCAACCCTGTCTTACACCCCTTTGAGGCTGAAAAAATCCACCTTCCGGTCTCCCATTCACAAGAATTGAGTAGGAGGAGGTAGTGACACACCTCTTCATCCATGCTATCCATAGGTCACTGAATCCGCGCCGCCGAAGTGACTCCCACAAGAAGCTCCAATCCACGCAGTCATATGCCTTTTCGAAATCAATCTTCCAAATCAAACCCTTTACATTTTCCCTACGCCATTGGAGGCAAATCTCAGATGCCATAACTAGTCCGTCCGCCATCTGTCTGCCTGGGATAAAAGCTGTCTGGTTCTGAAGGATTACACCCTCAAGTACCTGCCTAAGTCTGTTCGCCAACACCTTTGCAATAATCAAATATATTGCGTTAGACAATGCAATCGGTCTATAATCCTCCACCCGTATCGGGTTATCCTTTTTCGGAAGGAGAAAGAGCATCGCCCTGTTAATCTTCTCGAATCCCCTATTGCCGTCTCTGAATTCATTGATTACTGCCATAACCTCTTCACTCAACATGTCCCAAAATTCTCTGTAAAAAAAGACTGGAAAACCGTCAGGACCGGGTGCCCCGTCCGCATTCAATCCCCACACCGCGCTTTTGACTTCCTCCACCGTAAAAGGCGTCTCAAGTCCGGATGCCTGCTCTTCTGACAACGATTCAACACCTGCTCCACGCCACCCCCAACCGTCGCCCGCCCTTCTCCTCGACCTCTCTACGAAATGATCCCTGAGGACCCGCCCCAACATAGCGTCACCCACGACTCTAACACCACCCACCTCCAGGCTATGAATAAAATTCCTCCTTCTTCTGCCAGAGGCCATCGAATGGAAAAATCTAGTGTTTGCGTCACCTTCGCGCAACCACTTCTGTCTGGATCTCTGCCTCCACTCCACTCTTCCTTCCTGTCCTCCAACAGAAGATCTTCTAGGAGCCTTGCCCGCTCAAGCACCTCATCCTGATCCAGACCCCTCTCATCATCCAGCCCATCCAGACGGACCACACCATCCTGAGCCACACGCCTTCGCTCCCTTCTTTGCGTCCTCACTCTACGGTTGAAATCGAGTAAAAAATTCCTTAGCAGCACCAATTTGGAAGCCAAACGCCTGACTGCCGACCCCTCCACCTGCCAACCCCTCCACTGTGTAATCACCTCATCCTTGAACCCTTCCTCCATCAACCAAGCTTTCTCAAATCGGAAAACGGATCTGGGTCGCATCTGCTCCTCCGAAGAATAACGAAGATAATCATGGATTCATCATGCCTTGATTGGGCGGAGTCCAAGAGGATGAAACAAGTTGGGAAAAGGAGGCTTTATTAAACCAAAATCCATGAATGCTGATTTAGTCAATTTAATGGAAGAGGTGGAAATAAGGAAGGGTTTATGATCATAAATGTTTTGGGTAAGGAAGTAATCTTTGCGATTGGGGCAAGGTCTAGAAGGGATGGTGAGATGAGAGCACGAGCAAATGTGGTGTAAGCGGAAATAGAACTGCGAAGGTCAACGAGTCTAGACTTTCGGCTTGGGCGTGCATGGATGTGGCTCTAGATGATGAAGATTCACACGGAACATGGCAAGAGAAGCTACTCTAGGTTTGGGGATAGTCCTGCAAATCCTGATCTCTTCAACAGAGGAGATATTGATTTTATGCTTGCACTCAAGATCTCTGAGCCTAGTGAGCTTCGAGGGTCCTCCCAAGTCCGCGAATAATACTCCAGGAGAAGATATTAATGTCCATTTATATAAATAGTAAGCAACTCTCGTTGGGGAAAGACACCGATTGTATATGGGGTTTTTTGTAGCCCATACAAAGTGGATGAGCCTATGTTGGTTGCCGAATCCTCAAAAGAAATGCGGCGAAATGCTGTTGCATCACCTTTATCCGGTTTTGCAATGGTTATCTGTGCATTTTGTTGGCGACTTATCTCCCTCCCATGAATAAACTTTATTTTTTGTGTCTTTGAGGCTACAGATCCTTTTTGTCTTGAGTACATTTTGCTCTATCAAGTCCTTTCTCTTTATAGTTGTGGGAGGCTAACCTCCTCTGGGTGAATCAAGTTGTAACAGTCAACAACTTTAAAATCTTTTTTCTTGGATGACTAGATCGTTTTTCATTGAAACAAACTCGCAGTCCATCTGGGTCGTATTTAAGCATGAATAAACACACAACACATGCAGGAACAATGGATCCCAAGTTCAATGCTCTCGTAAGGTATATCTAATTAAAACGTCCCTATGCTATGCGCTGAAAATCCCTTCACCCCTTGCAAATATCTGGAGTGATTCATCGCGGTATGAAGGACAATTTTAGCAGAGGAACACATACTACGCTCGGAAAAATACGTCCCATATAAAAACTTCCTTTCTACGTCTCAGCAGTTGTCAGAGATATTAAATTTTGTTGCAAATACCTTATTTTATTTGTTGATTACTTTAAATGCCAATAAATTGCTATCTTATTTTAACGAACTTAGCATTTGTTGTTATTTATGTGCAGGTGGGTGATATAAACAACCCAGTCACTAAAAGGCTTTACAAAGCAATGACACTAATAGGCATTAGGCCATTTCAAACGCATACGCAGCTTCTTAATTTAATGTTCAAATGCATAGGTTAGCGAACTGTCGACCGCTGCAACTGCAGTCAGGTGGGTTTGATCCTTTCCGCCATCAACGAGCCATCACTTTCACAAGAAGCTGCACATATATGTTGATACTTAACGTTTCTCAGTGCGTAAAATGCTGCAGTACAGAAGCAACACAACTGACCGCATGCACTGTGAAATAGTATCGATCAAACCTAACGACAGTGGAAGCAAGGTCAGTACTCCGGCCCTTTATTTTTATGCGGCTGCTAAAATCTGCCATGGATCCAACATTACACTACCAATTCGTGACTCTTGTTCCTCCTACTTTAACCTTTCTTGGTATCATTTGTTTCTACTTATCGGTGACGCCCATATGTTTGCTCCTATCTTCTGAAAAAGTTCGACAAAGGAAAGCGAGTAGGGCTAAGTTTGCGATATCCTCGTTGCAATTGGACAGTGACATCTTCACCATGCATCATGGGTACTTCTCTCCTCTTTCCTTTTGTACTGGTAGTAAACTTGTTGGAGAAGATTGTTTAGCTCGCAGAATTCGTGTTAGACCTAGATTTAGTCCCCAGCATCGGGACTATCCAAAAAAGAATCCATATACCAGAGACGTATTTGATACCAACAGAAGAACACGATCTATACATCTTAGCGTATCGTTACTTTCCGGTGGGATATATATATGGCGGTAAGCCTATCGTGATTAACATCATTAATACGTCTGTCCTTGTCGGAGTGAATCTTAGGGTCTGTTTGGTAGGAGAATAAGTCATGGAATAAGAGGCCAATTCTCCTCCCGACACGGTTCCCAGTGGTATGATTATTTGTCATTATTCAATCTTATTTCACTCTTATTCCTATCTTTATCCCACCTTACCTACTTTTATTTCACCATATTCTCCTTATTCCTATCGTCCAGCCGAACGGAGAATAGACCCGTATTCCCTTTATTCTCCATCCTTATTCCTGCTTATTCTCCTACCGAACGGACCCTTAGGGTTATATAATCGACCACTTTCGCGAATATCAACGCGGTCTTCTTCCTTGAGGAATAAAGCATACCCGTCAAGCTAAAATAAAGAGAAAGGTTAAAGGAGAAGTGGGCTGTGGTATGGGGTGCAGCGACAAAACCCCACTGGGAAACACCTCACTTCGCTCCTTCAGCAAACTATCCAAAAACAAAAAGAAAACTGCATTAAAAAAGGCAATAACCTACTGCTGTATGAAAAACGAAAAATTTGATGTACAGGTAATGAAGGAATGACGGCAGGAGACGAAACGAGAGTGATAGCTCTGCTAGTTAAACAATTGATGAAAACATGGATGACTTATCACGTAACTGGTTATATTACGTGCACGCACGTATAAATCATTCTAATGCAAGATCACAATTCTTAGCTTTCTTCTCAATCTTTTCTTTAACCGTAGGTTCGGTAATTTCAGAGATTCGGAGCATCCCTTATTTGCTCCCATCTTAGACTCTTAGTTAATAAGGTTGAACTCGTTGTTGTATTTAAAGCTAATGTAATTATGTTTTAATATGGTAAACCTATGCAATTACATTGGATTTTAATTTAGTTTAAATTGGGAAACCAAATGACTTTGAAATAAAAGTTGAGAATTCTCTAATTTGAAATAAAGTGAGTTTTGGGTGGAAGTTTAGTACCACATTTATTGTTTCTAAACTTTTGATAGGCTTATATATGAGTTCACAATCCAAGCTTTTGTAGCGATAATAGAGACGAGAAATGGAAGACCACAAACGCGCATGCGCACTTTTCGCTCTGCTCCAGCACCGACTTGGGCTTGAGTTCGAGAGAGTCATTTCAGATCTCAATACTTTTACTGCGGGTTTCATTAGCGGGTCGACTGAATTAATTCTATGGATTAATTATGATTTGACCGCTTTAAGAGAATTCAGCTCGTCTCCAATGGCTCTAATCTAGCTAAACGTTGGGGATGTTTTCGGAATTCGAAGAGGCATCCGTTGGAGGGCATTTTCATAAGATGAAACGACACACCACATGTCTTTATATACCCTCCCCCAGATGCTATTTTTTTCACTCGCAAGAAAACTTTCTTGTTATCTCTCTTGCTCTTCTCTCCACCGCAACTATGGCCTGCGATTCTTCTTCTCATGATTGTAGTTCTCTGAGGTACTTTTGAGGACGATCTCATCGGTGTACTTGGACGACAATTGTGGGTCGTCGTATCCTTGGAGCGAATCGTCAGTACTCTTCGTACCAATATTGTACGGACCATATCCTATCTAAGGATAATCCGTAATGGATGCTTTGGTGATCTCTAATGTAATCTATTTTCTATCTTGTTTGTCGCAATTTATTTATTTCTTTGTCTTTCCTGTATCATCCTAAAATGTTGCTTAATGGTTTGGTTGGTTCCTACATGCATCTTGTAGTTACTATATGAATCAGACATGGTTTATTATAACTTTGTCAGTCGGTAATGCATTGATTCATATTGAACATGGAAATTACTTTTTAATGTGCACGTTAATAATTCTGATTTCAACAATCTTAGAAAGGATATCCGGAACCAGATTTAAAATCATGTCGGACACCACATTTAAATTGATGGTTGATATGAACGGTATGCTTGAAAATATTAGTTGCTTGTTTCCAGGGCGTTTCACCGGTGCTCCTGGCCACGTTTCACCGGTGCTCGGGGACGGTGCAGGATTTCGCTTCTGGTTAGATGACTGGACGGGAGATGGTCTTTTGTGTGAGAGGTACCCGCGTCTGTTTAGATTGGCGGGTGACAGTAAGGTCACGGTGCAGCAGGCATGGGGGAATGGGACGTGGTCTCCAACTTTCACCTCGACGTTTTCGGAGCGGAGTATGGAGGATCTATTAGCGCTTCAGACAGAGCTTTTGCAGCGTACGAGGCCGTCTACGGGTAGGGACCACTTGGAGTGGAGAGATGAAAATTTTCAATTAGGAAAGCATATCGTTTTTTGGTGGATGATGGGGCGGTGGTGCAGGACGAGATGAGGGTTGACATGGGGATGATTTGGAGGAGTAAGGTGCCTAATCGAGTTAAAATCTTCCTTTGGTTGTTCAGGATGGGGAGGATTCTCTCGAAGAGTCGTCGGGGACTTCTGCTGGGCGTAGAGGACGTCTCCTGTGATCGTTGCAATATGGCAATTGAGGACGCGGACCATTTATTCTTTACATGTCAGTATTCGACGGAGGTGTGGGATAGGGCCAATGAGACATGGTTGGTGAGCCGAGATTTTGACGTTTTTTGGAGTAGCATGAGATCGGTTTGCGGTGTTGGCTAGGAGGACAGCTTTTTTCCTTTTGTTGTGGTTTGGTCCATTTGGTGTGCTAGGAATGAGCTTATATTTAAGGGGCAAAGGTTTTATTCTGAAAATGTGTTTGAACAATGTAGGGCATTATGTTCATCATGGCAGGTATAACATGATGTAATCCTTTTCTTGTCATATTTATATATATTTATATATTTTGAGGTGGTTCCCTTTTGGGAGGCCATCCTTTTTACTCTAAAAAAATGTGCAAGATCTACCACCCGTGGACTGCGCAAGTGCATGTTTGAGTTATATTGTAGACTAGTTCAAATACAAATATATAGAAATGTAGATATTACCTGTATCCCCATTCATTGTCGTACCACGCCACCACCTTAACCATGTCATCACCCATAACCATGGTCAAAGATGAATCAATTGTGGAGGAGACATCGGTGCATCTGAAGTCCACTGATACCAGTGGAACATCAAAGACTGCAAGGACACCCTTCAGGTGCCCTTCAGCTGCCTTTCTGAATGCTGCGTTGACGTCGTCAGCAGAGATGCCCTTCTTCTGGACATTCACCACAAGATCCACAACTGAAACATTTGGAGTTGGCACACGGAGAGCAATTCCATTGAGCTTTCCCTTGAGCTGAGGCAATACCAAGGACACTGCCTTAGCAGCCCCAGTACTTGTTGGAACAATGCTCAATGCTGCAGCTCTTGCTCGCCTCAAATCACGGTGGGAGGCATCCTGCAATCTCTGCATAAGAGTTAAAATCGAACGTAGGGAACATAGATTATGTAGAAGCAAATCGACCAAGTAAATCCATTAACTTAGGAACCTCCTTTTTTGGACAATCAAGACAATCCGTTCTTGGAATGAGAAAATATTATCTTATTCGTTGCTATATCTTCCGTAGTTAAATATATAACAAGGAATATTATTCGTTGCTTGTTTCTTTCAATCTGCAACGAATAATGGTATTCGTTGCTATATTTCTCGCAACGAATCATATAACAACGATTATTTGTTGAACTTTTCTTCTAATCGTTGCTAAATTTGGCAATGATTAGTGTGAATTTTAACGAATAATTCAATGGAAAAATCGTTGTTACGTACACCTTTAACAATGAATATGACATTCGTTGTTAATTACAAGTATAAAATATGATTTGACAATGAATAATATTCATTATTAAATCTTAACATCGAAAGATATGACAATGTATATTCAAAATATTCGTTGCCTTAGGTCTAGTTTCTTGAAGTGCATTTCACTACAACAAAACTGATCTAATGTAACAAATAATTTAACATTGAGTGAAGAGTAGTGTAGCTTAACGAATATTGTTATTTGAACCTTTCACAATGAATATAATATTTGTTGCTACTTACAAAAAGTTAATTTTGCAATGAACGCTATTCGTATCTAACATCAAAAGATATGACAACTAATATTCAAATTGTTTATTTGGTCAACTTTCTTATAGTGCGTCTTAGTTGGGATAGCTTATATTAGTATCGAAATCAACCTGACATGGTAATGAATTACTCTTATATTTAGCTGTGAACTTTTGTACAAAGAATTTTTGGATATAAAAAAATTAATGATGTTTTTTTATGTAACCGTTAGATATGACATGTAACAAAAGTTTTATCTTCAAAGTAATGACAATGAACATATCTTTGCTAGAATTCTTTGACTATCCCGTAATAATAACAATGGCATATATCAACGAATAGTTTGACTATTCATTGCTTTGTCATCTATTGTTAAGTATAAATATATGTGTTGCAAAATTGTCTTTGATTCGTGTAATACGAAATGTACGAAATGAATGTCATATTTATTGCCATTACTCATCTTTAATTTATTAATAATTAGAAGAAAAAAATCGTGAAAAGTTTATGGATAGCTATTGTTATATGATATGTTGCTAGCTGCAAAGCAATGAATACAACATTCATTTAAGAATCAAAGTTAATTTCAAAATGAATAATAATAATTATTATAAATTTAGTAAAAGCATACAATAATGAATCTTTAATTTATTGATTAAGCAATAATGTTTTTTTAGCATAAGTGCATGTATGTTGTTAAATATATAGTAATGAATATTATTTGTGATATATAATCTTTTTAGTCTAGAAATTAGCGATGAAAGTAATATATGTAGTTATATCATTTGCAACATTCTACATAGCAACGCTTATTTAGTTGCTTATCTATTGCTAGTTTTAAAATTTAAACTAATCGTCGGCAAATTCTGACCTAAAAAATTAACTACAATAAACTCAAATTTTGGAAAACCGCAGCTGAGCATTTACTAAGCATAGAGGCATAACTTTTTCTTAAAAAAATGAGCATTTTGCATAAACCGATTAGCTCGCAATTCTCCCCAACTGCGTATAAAAACGTAATATTAACCGTTCCGAAAAAAGAACAATACCATTTAAATTGACTATCCAGTGCTTGTAAGAATTATGGCATCCGTCAAAAATATGAGAGCGTACCTTAGCCAAGAACATAATAACCACCATAATGAGATCAAGATCAATATTGTACAAGTATCTTCTCCTGAAATCGATTTGATACAAAAAAAAAGCCTAACGCAGTACCAACAAATACGGAAATATACCATTAGCCCGTATTTTTTAAGAGCATAGTTATAAAACCCTGTTACCGGTGGTCTTCAACTCCACGTAACATTGAAGTTACTGCTAATTGACTAAACAAACTTAGGGTTTTTTTGCCATTGTACTACTCTTCGATTCTCCTATACAATATGAGTTATGTCTCTTTTTTGCACTACCAGTTATGCCTATATCTTCTTAGTCGATTATAAGTCGTACCACTCGGTTTAGTTTGTGTCCATTCTCTTTCCAATAAGTGCATTTTTTTTAAAAGTGTATGAACACAATATAATTAAAATTGACTAAATCAGATTCTGGTTTGTATAAATGATTTATCTCAGTATCGGCAAAACTAATAAAAATGCACAAGTGATAACTGCGCAAGAAGGTGTCGGTACAACATATATTTCAAGAAAGGAGTAAGAGGGGGCATAAGGGTAAAATAAACCCCAACGAACTACTGGTATTTCCGATTTGTTTAGCAGATTCCAAAAGATAATAATGCAACAAATTCTCTCCAGTTACATGGAGCATCAAAAAGAAAAGTGAATATAATCCAGCATTGCATCATATTCGTTACTGACAAATAGGGTGGAGCATTGGGCCGGGCCGGCCTGAATCCGACCCTGACCCGACCCGCAAAAGCCCGAGCCCGGCCCGAACCCGATGTACAAGTGAGCCGGGCTCGGGTCTTCATTTTTGGAAAAATATTATGCTCGGGCCGGGTCGGGCCCAAACCAGAAGTACAAATGGGCCGGACTCGGGCCCTCATATTTCAAAAAATCTTATTAGAACTAAATTAGGGGGCACGGATTTATAGTCAAAATACATCCAATATTTCTTTCATCCATCAATAGTAATATTATATAGTAACAATACATCCAATATTCATGTGTTATGGATGAATTATATCCATAAAAATAAATTTGAATCAAAGTGCAACTTCATGAAATCAAAATAAGTGCAGGTTGAGCCCGACCCGGCCCGAGCCTTACCCGAGCCCGAGCTCGAGCCCGATCTCGCGGGCCTTGGGTCGAGCCCGATCTCGCGGGCCTTGGGTCGAGCCCGAGTCCCCAGTTTGCTGAAAAAAGCGGACCTCGACCCGGCCCAAGGCCCACGGAAAATTGATGGGCTCGAGTCGGGCCTTCTCGGGTTGGACCGGATCGAGCCCAATGCTTCACCCTACTGACAAACAATAACAATATGCCATAATAGAAACCACTTCTCAAAGAACGTGCTACCGATATTATTAATTTTTCTTCCGGGTTTCATCGTAATTTACATTTTTTTAGATTTTTGTTGAGTTTTTAGTTCTCATGGTATGTAACATGCATGCGTCTACGCGTGCGCTTTGTACGTTTCGATTTTGGAGTGCAACAATATCACGGAAAATAAAGAAAATAAAAAGGGGACTTCTCCAATTTTTGGTGTAGCAATTGCATATACGAGAAGGAAAGCAAGAGAAAGAAAAGCTACGCCAATACGTGTCCTGAATGTAGGAGCATAAATTAAGTTGGATCAGTTCGACCTAACATGAAACCTCACCCTCTTTACCCTCAGTCCAAGCCTGGAAATGAAATGGGCCGGTTATGGGTTTTAACATATAGGCAGGTATAATCCAATACGACTTGAGCTGAGATTGACCCAAGCCCGACGAGGCCCGCTAGCATGGTATGATATACCATTTCAACATTTTTTTATATAATCTAATTCCTACACTGATACCCTCTTGTTAAACTGTGGGGAGATCTCACCTCAAGCGTTTGTAAACAAACTGTCATCGTGACGCACGAGGTCGACACGTGGCAGGTGGGAGGAAATCGGTCGTCCATCCGTGCATAAGTTGAGTATTTTGCAACTTCAACCAGCTATTTTTCTATTTAATAGTTAATTTAGAAACATTCCTGTCGTTATATTATTTTTGTAATATTAATAGAACAACCCTCAAACTTTTCATATTTGCAATATGGTCCTCAGACGTACGATCCCACTGAGGTGGGCATTTTGTAGGTAGACCCCCGTCATTTTTTGTATTTCGTATTAGTCCAAGAACTTTTCAATTTAGTTATAATATTTTGGAAACTTTGCATGTCCACTCCTGTGCTTTAAATTATTTACATATTTGCCTCTACTAGTACATGCATTTTTTATTATATGTTCTATTTATTAAATACAATATTTGAGCTCAAAAAATCATCAAAAATAGGGTTAAGCTCTTGATTCACAAGTTAGTATTATTAAAATTTAAAAAGAACACAAATATTCCATGTTTAGCTTAAAAACCATAAAAATATTAAATTATTTTGAAAAATTTCCAAAAAATATATTTTATTAGTTTAAGTATATTGAACCTTCAGATAAAAAATCATTAAAAATAGAAAAAGAAAATCCTTAAAAATTTAAAAGTCTCAAAAAACTTTATAAAAATCTACAAAATTACCAAGAATTCCAAAAATACCATTACCTAATTTATAATTTTTGTTATGTTATTATTTATCCATTAAAATTGATTTGGAAAATTTTGAACATTATTTGAAAATTTTAATTTCCATATCAATTCTGCATATGTATCTAATCCCTAATTTGGAATATTTTTACTTTAAAAGTGTATAAAATTAGCAAAAATCCTTAAAAAATTACAGAAATAATAAAAAAATATTTAAAACCCAAAAATATTCTATAATTTTTATTTATTTTTAGTTGTATTTATGTATATGTTATTTTATATTGTATATATAGCCTTATTTATTATTATACATCATTTATAAAAGGAAAAAGAAATCAGCAATAAAAAATATAAAAAGAAAATATATAAAACTAAAAACAATTACAAAATTATAGAAATAAAAATATTAAAAGATAAAAAAATTAAAAGCCCACAAAAATACATAGAAACAAGAACCACACATTTTTGCATTCACTTGCACCATTCTCTCGTTTAGTCCCTGTGTTCGACAACTAATACTTGCACATTTGTAGAATTATACTAAATTTTAACTCCACAATTTTTTTCCATTGCCTAATTCTTATTGTTGGTTAATTGTTGATTGAATCAGAGTTTCTTCTGAGGTCGTTTTGACGACTGTTGATCCACATTGTTGATTGACAAGACCTTGATAAAAATCCAATTCATTTATAACGGAATTACAAGTCACATAAAATCATATACAACTAAAGGATTAGGAGATTGAATAGCTGTATTAAATTAAGTCAGTGTTTCTAAGAACAACAATCAAATTACTTAAATTACAAGGGATTGTGATGAGTATTAATAATCTGAGTTAAGTATTAGAATTTTTAATCCTAAAGGAATTGGACTCCCAGTGCTTATAAGAATCATGTAGTATTACATGTAAAGTATTGGAACAATACTATAGGTCATGTAATTGGGAAATATATAGAGGGTAAATGCATTACCGCCAATATACATTAAGAGATGCCAACGAGAAAGATGAAGAGAAAAGAGAAAATGAGCGAGAAAATGGAGAGAGTTCTACTCGTTCTTCTCTTTAGTGAATTTTCTTATACAATGGTCATCAGAGATGATCAATCATCATCACATCAAGTGTACTCTTTGATGAATACCCATTCATCACTCTTTATTCTTATATTTTAGCTACAAAAACCTTTGCAAATGCATGTAGATATATGTAAATATAAATAATTACCAAAAGCATGCATTGTGTAAAAACTTATAATTAGCATGTTTTTGTGCAAAAATAAAAGGATAAAGATTAAAAAGAAAAAGAGGGAAATATTTAGAATAAATATTGAGCATCCTAACCCAAGGGAGGGCTCAGCATGGGCCTGATCGCATAAAAGCCAAAGTAGAGGGAGATAGGAGCTCATGTGTAAATATTTGTATAAATACATAAATCTATATTTTCCTCACCCAAAAATATGCTTGTAAATACTTGTACATATTTATAAAAGTTAAAAACAAAATAAAAAGTTAAAAATCAAAACAAAACAAAAATAGAAAAATACAAAAATACAAAAATACCTTGTACATATGCCATGTATATAGATGCATATAGCTATTTATTTTACCTATGTACATAAACAGTAAAAATAAAATAAAAATATCTTTTTATTCCTAATTTGATGATATAAATAAATAAAATATAGAATGGGAATAAAAATGCTCAAAAATAACAAATTAAAAATCAAAAATTAAAAAAATACATATTGTAGATATACCTATGTATAGCTATATATTGTAAATACCTTATTTTTATTTCCAAAAATTAATTAAAAATCACCAAAAAAATAGAAAAAAATAAAAGAAAAATATTTCATGTTGGGAGTTTTTGCAGATTCGGCCCCTAGCTACCCCAATTTGTCACCTCAAAATCCAGCCACGTGGCCTGATTTCATTGGGTCCTGGGGATGTTGACCGCCCGGTCAACTGGCCCCCCCCAGGACCACTTCTCGCGGATTTGGGCGCCCGACCCGAGTTCCATGATTTTTAGCGCCTAAACTCGATTGAGTTTAACCCAAACCCCGGGTCCGAATCATCCTCCTTGCATCCGGCAACCTCGTCGGAGCCGCTCCCTCGGGATCCGCGCGCTCCTGAGCTTGCCCGGACCCCCTCTTCTCGGACCCAGCACCATATATATTGTCGTCTCCGGCGACCTAATTCTTCCATCCTTGGCCATTCGCGCAGCTTTCCCGTGAGCTCCAGAGAGAGAGCGAGGTGGCAGCTCGCCACCCCACCCTGTTGCAGCGAGGAAGGAGGTGCGAACCATCGATCCGGCGAAGACTCCGCCGCAGCTCCGCCGCCTGAGCGAGCTCCGAGCCTCGGGCCAAGACGACCCTTGAGGCCACGACCGGGAGCACCCCCAGCTCCAGCACAGTCTACTCCTTCACCCAGGTAGCCTTTTCGCTTGACCATTCCAGCTAAATTCCATTTTCCCCCAATTCATATCGCTGTCGTATTCCCTCGATTCACTCCGGTTCCGACCGCTACTCGACCATCGGACCCGACCATCACCTCCGCCTTCCCTCGCCGCACCTTCTGCACCCACTCGCACAACCCAGCTCGCACAGGAGCTGGGTACCGGGCTCCACCGTCTTCCACCTTCGCCGGAGCCCGTCGCCCCGACGCACCGTTCACCTTCACGCCGCCTAACCGGGTCGAGGCACTTTGCCTTCGACCCGCGAAGTTTCTGAGTTGTTTTGCAGGACCAGCAGAGGCCATCTGAGGCCTCTCGACATCTAGCCCAGGAGCTTCAGCTCCGCCACCCTCGTCGGAGCTCATCCGAGCTCGGCTGGGGCATCAGAGACCCACAGCAGCTGCGCATCTTCACGCCGGAGCTTCTCCGATCTTCAGGCGCAGCAGAGGAGGCCGGAGGCGCCTTCACGAGGCCGGCGAAGTTCGCCGACCATCTGTTCTTCCAGCATCCTCCCAGACCGTCCGATCGTCCTCGACCTCCAGTTCTCATCCTGACCGTCCACTTGAGGAGATCCAGCCACCGTCAGATCTTGGAGAGGCGATCTGGACCGTCCGTTGCACGAGGTTTAGCCACCGAGAGCCTCACCCGTTCGATCTTCCACGTGGCGTATCCTCGACCGTCCGATCGCTGCGAGGACCTCAACGTTGGAGCGCCACCCATTCCCAGCCGTCCATCTACCCACGTGGCACCCATCCGTCGGCTTGACTTAATAAAGGGTAAATTACCCTTAGGCCCTTCTCTTTGCATTATTTCATATCAGTCCTGTAAATATTTAGAGTCGTTGTTTAGTTTTAGGATAAATTGCACAATGGACCCTGAGCTTTAGTTTATTTGCATTTATACCCCTGCCTATTGTGAGCCACGTGCTTCGTCACGTGTTTTGTTGGTGTATTTGCATCCTTTACCCTGGTAGTTCTGGTTGTTATGAAATGAATGAAATCTTTTTGATATTTGCATTTATGCCCCTGTGAATGGTTTAATTTCGCATGTGCGTTTATTTGTGGGTAATTTGCGACATAGCCCCCTGGACTTTTGGTACGAGTTACCAATAGGTCCTCGGGACTTGTTTTCTTTACATATAGGTCCCTGAGTGCCCCAGGCACGCGCTTGGCGCGTGACTTCTTGGGTTAATTGCACCTGGACCTCCAGAACTTTGGGTATTTGCACTTTGGTCCCTGTGCACAGTGCCCTCTTGTCATTTTTGAATAAAATATCAAATCACCTCCAAATTCGATGAAAAATTGACCCATGGCTCCTGCCATGGTGTAGGATTTTTGAGAATTTTTGAGGACATTTCTGAGTTTATTTGCTATTTTTAAAAATTCAAGTTTCTATATTTTTGCTACTGTCTAGAGTTAAAAACCCCAAAAAAAATATAAAAAACCCCCTAAAAATTCTATAAAAATTAGGCACTGTTTATTTCGTGTTCTTTGAATTTATAGCCAATTTTGGCTACTTTTCATCACAGAAAACCACTAAAAACTTAAAAACCCCAAAAAACCCATAAAAACTCTAATAAATACATTGAAAATCCAAAAACAATAAATCTGGTACCTAAATTTTCCTTATTTCATCTATTTTATAGGAAAATTACCTCCAGGCCTTTTTGAGATCCTTAGGTATTTTATCTAAGGACTTTAGGCCTGGCTGGACAATACCTTGCATTTTTGCTACTGTTTGATTTTTAGAAATTAAAATAAATATCAGAAAAATTCCAAAAATTCACCAAAAACATACAAAATTACAAAACACATAAAAATATTTTTGTTTGAATTTTTGCTTGATTTTTAATGCATTAAATAACTTGTCAAAGTTTGCTTGTTTTTGCTTTTCTTATTTTCTTCACATATTGAAAATCCCTAAAAATATAAAAATCATTAAAAACCACAAAAAATATTTTGTCTTTTATTTTATTCATTTTGACTACTCCGTAGGCCCTTTGCCAATCCGTGCTCCTTGTGTTCGACCCTGGGTGCTATACCAGGTTAATCTCATAGCAGGACCGCTTCCTTGCTTCGATTGTTTTTATCTGTTTCGAGTGGTTCGATTTTTCTTGATATACATACCCTGATCGCTTGGGTCGCAACGACCCTATTTCTGTACCTTATACCCGAGTGGTCAGGCTTGTTATCAGAATGGCGCCGTTGCCGGGGAGCACGACTTAGTAGTCGCTTTTTGAGTTTTCCGCGGCTTTTTGATTTTCGCGGCTTTTTGTATAGATTTTTGTATATATATTTTTCTCATATTTTCTGACAATAATATTGGACTGACCACTTGTCTCTTTTTCTTGCGAGGGCCTGAGGATCGAGGCGGTCGATTTCGAGAAGCCGACGCAACCGCGAGACTCGGAGGCGGCTCCCTTCTGCACGGAGCCGCAGGAGAGAGCGAGAGAGAGAGTTGAGTGGGTGAGGTTAGATTAGGATTTATTCGACTATTATTGTTGTAATAATACAGGGACTCAGAGACTTGAAATGTGCTTGACACTTAGCGGGTCTGTTTCGTCGAGCACCGGTGTGCTCGGGGGACCCTTAGGAGATTTTCGCAGTTTTTGACGCGGTTTTCTTCTTCTTCTTTTTTTTACTGCCTTTTCCGGTGTTTACGCGGTTTTTACTCGAGCCCCTAGATTTAGGATTTTCTGGTGATTGTGCCGTAGTTAGTAGGATCCACACACCTAATTGATTATCTGTTCCCATAGAACGTTAATTGGACCTACTGATAAATCATTAATAAAAATAACTTAGTCGCTTTCCTGAGAGCCTACGCGCCGCGAGCCTGCCCCGTCAAGCGCTACTCCTGAACTCGACCTGTCGAGAAGAGGAGGGGTGGGTCTAGACCGGACTCTTTGGATCGAGGGCGAGTGACTGAGTTAGATGGTTCTTCGCTAGAAATTGCTCATCTAGGACTCGGCTTTCCCGTTGCATCATATAGGTAGTTTCCTTTCTGTATTTAAATTCTGCGCGGATCACTTGCATGTAGAGTGCTGGAGACAAGGTACGCATTTCTATCTCAGCATGCATCATTGATTTCTCACGCATCGGCTTTTTCGACTTCTCCCCCCTGTTTTGGATTAAATAATCAGGAGAACCGAAAAATTCGTTAGGCCGCTTGTTTTTTATTTGAAAAATATTAAAAAGAAAAACCATAAAATTGGGACTGGCTAAGACTACTGACCTTAAAAACCGTTCACCCTAAAAATTTTGTCTTGGGGAGAGCAACCCCCTCATTGTATGGTTTGGATGCGCGAGAGAGTGACCCGCACCCTAGGTAGAGCCTCCCGGTGCTAGTCCCGACTGATTACCGACTCTTCCGTGCGGGCCAGTCGGTTGGGTTAGCATCGGATATCCTAACAGGTCACGTAAGCGCTCTGATATTTTGTATGTTCACCAAAATAAAATAGACAAGATAATTTGACCGAACTTTCACGGTCTTCAGCTCGCGTTGCGTTGGTGAACCGGGGGTTTGTTTGTGATCATAGTTGATTCCAGATCTCATCCGCCTTACTCGCCAGATCAAGATGATGGGTAGACGATCTCTTAGGTAGTCTCTGGCTGCACCGCTCTCGGGCACGTCTACCCGATCATCTAGGTTGGCCCGCGAGAGCCGAGACCAGCTCTCCGAGCCCGAGTACGACTCCGCCCTGTTCCCCCTCGACCCCTTTTCTTCTGGTATTGAGAGACATGAGCCCGAGGAGAGACTAGCAGATTTGACAGCACCTGAGTTGGGCTCATTTGATTTTGCAGACGTCGCCATGGCCGGCAGTTCAGACGATCACCCTGGAGGTCCACGAGGAGACCAGCATTTTGTACTGGACCAGGGGGCGATCAACTCCACCCTGATCACATCACTCGAGACAGTTCAGCAGCAGTTACGTGATCAGGGGGCATTCATGATAGAGATGAGGCGAGAGTTGGAGAGGCTCAGAGCAGAGCGAGACCAGCAGAGCGAGCCTGAGGAGATACCTGATGCAGAGGCAGCAGCCGCAGCAGCCGTAGCAGCAGCAGCAGCCGCCGCCGCCGCAGCGGCAGCCGCCGCGGCAGGAGGACCACCACGACCGATGCGGGAGTTGCACAACCCCAGATCGACTCTGATGCATCACTGGGTAGTAGTGCCAGCGATCGTGGGGGACTTCAAGTTCCCCCCGAACACCTTGCAGTTGCTGCCCCGTTTCCACGGACTTGCCACTGAGGAGCCCCACCTCCACCTCCAGGAGTTCCTGATGATTTGCAGCACTGTCCATGATTGCCACGTGGATCAGGACACGATTCGGATGATAGCCTTCCCTTTTTCACTGGCAGATAGAGCAGCCACCTGGCTGAAGCATCTAGGGAAGTTTGTCTACACCTGGGAGCAGCTCCGCACCGAGTACTTGAACAAGTACTATCCACTCGGGCGGACGAATGCAGCGAGGGCCCTGATCAGCAACTTCTCCATGTTCCCCAACGAGCAGTTTCACGAGGCATGGGAGAGGTTTCGAGAGCTCCTAGACAGATGCCCGCACCACGACATCTCCAAGCCGAACCTAGTTCAGAGTTTTTTCAGCGGGTTGACGCCAGAGCTTCAGGGTCTGGTGAACGCTTCTTGCGGAGGGTCCTACTTCGCCAAGGACCACGACCAGGTCTGGGCCATCTACGAGGAGATGGCCGAAAACTACATGGTGATGTCCCAGACCAGGTTGTATACTCAGAGACCCCAGCCACAACAGCCAGGACCCGTGGAGTACCATCGGATAGCACGAGTAGATGCAGGTCCATCCAGTTCGTCCGCAGTCGCAGCAGCACAGGCAGAGTCATCCGCTGCGGACATGGGCATTATCAGCGAGAAGTTGGACCGCATGGAGCTGATTGAGAAGAAGCAGTGCCAGAGCATCACTCAGATGGAACAGATGGCACAGGTTCTGAGCGACATGAAGACCCAGCTCATGTGTCTCCAGGAGGCACAGACGGCTTCACAGCCCCGTCTTCTGTCGCGAGGCGATACCGGCGGCAGCAGCAGCTCGTCCCAGCGCTCCAGCTCCTCACAGCAGCCTAGACAGGTTCACCTTGTACAGGCGGAGTCGTACCAGCAGCCGCAGCCTACCTACCAGTCCCTACCATCTCCAGACATGCAGATGGTGGTCTACCAGCTGGATCAGCCTCTAGCAGAACTGCCGCCAGACCCCTTCGATGCAGAGCCGTTGATGGATGTCAACGGGATTTGACCGCCCGAACGACAGAGGTAAAGGTAAAGAAATAAAGGTCGTCGCGACCTCAATCACTCGGGCTAAGTATATCAAGAAAAATCAACCACTCAGAACATGTAAAACTAATCGAGCACCAAAGAGAGCGGTCCTGCTATGAGATTAACCTGGTATAGCACCCAGGGTCGAACACAAGGAGCACAGATTGGCCTTGCGGCCTACGATGTAGTCAGAAATCCGAGAGAGTATTTTTTAGTGTTTTTAAGGGTTTTTATATTTTTTTAGGATTTTTGGAATATAAAGAAAACAGGAAAAGCACACAAACAATTAACTTGAACAATTTATTTAATGCATAAAAAAGCAAGCAAAAATTCAGACAAAAATATTTTTATGTGTTTTATATTTTTTTTATGTTTTTGGTGAATTTTTGAGATTTTTCTGATGTTTATTTTATCTCCTAAAAATCAAACAGTGCGAAAAGCAAGGGGTACTGTCCAGCCAGGCCCAAAACCCAAAGATAAAATATCTAAGGATCTCAAAGTGACCTGGAGGTAATTTTCCTGTATACTAGAGAAAACAAGGAAAATTTGAGCACCAAAATTATTGTTTTTGAGTTTTTAAATTATTTATTATGATTTTTAGGAGTTTTGAGGTGTTTTTAAGTTTTTAGGGTTTTTACTCAATGAAAAATAGCCAAAATTGGCTAGAAAATCAAGGAACACAAAATAAAAAGTAACTAATTTTTATGAAATTTTTAAAAGGGTTTTGATATTTTTTTGGGGTTTATGACTCTAAACAGTAGCAAAAATAAGGGTTTTTGAATTTTTAAAAATAGCAAATGAAATCAAAAATGTCCTCAAAAATCTACAAAAATCCTACACCATGGCAGGAGCCATGTGTCAAATTTTCGTTGGATTTGGAGGTGATTTGATATTTTATTCAAAAATCAAAAGGGGGCACTGTGCACAGGGACCAAAGTGCAAATACCCAAAGTTCTGGGGGTCCTGGTGCAAAATACCCAAGAAATCACGCGCGAGGCGCGTGTCTGGGGCACTCAGGGACCCAAATGTAAGAAAAATAAGTTCCGAGGGCTTATTGGTAACAAGTACCCAAAAGTCCAGGGGCTTATCTGCAAATAACCCAAAAAAATATCGCACATGGGGAATTAAATCACGCACAGGGGCATAAATGCAAATAAAGAAAACTTTTTATCCAATCCGTAACATCCAGAACTACAGGGTTTATATTGCAAATAACCCAATAAAGTTCACGTGACGAAGCACGTGGTCCACGTAGACAGGGGTATAAGTGCAAATAAAGTAAGTACGAGGTCCTTAATGCAAATATCCCAGAAAATAAACAACTTAATTTAAAAATTACAGGACTAAAATGAAATAAAACAAACAGAGGGGCCTAAGATGAATTTACCCCTTTTATTATTATCGACGGCCTGATGTGCGCCACGTGGTTGATCGGACGGTGGAGAACGGGTGCGCCTTTAACTCTGGAAGGGCTGGCCTGATCGAACGGTGGAAAGTATTCCACGTGGCAGATCTGACGGTGACGAAGCGTTGTGGAGATACTCTTGGTGAATCGACGGCTGAGAGGAGGACGCGTGGCGAATCTGACGGTTGAGGCTAGCTGGTGCCTCTCTCTCTGCGCGAGCGGTCAAGATCGACCCTCGGGATGATCGGACGGTGGCAGTGCTCCGCAGATGAATGGTTCAGATCAGATCTGGAGCGAGGAGGATGATCTGACGGTTCTGGAGAATCCTGGAAGAACTGGTCGCCGACGAGATTCGCCGGGCTCGTGCGTGCGCTAGGGTCCTCTGGAGAGCCTTCTGGAGGTCGGAGAAGAATCGCGGAAGGCTCCCGCGTCTGCTGGTGGTCTCCGACGAGCACACCGAGCTCCGAGGAGCTCGAGCGAAGGCGGCGGAGCCGGGTCTCTTGGCTGGATGGCGAAGGGTCTCAGATGACCCTTGTCTTGACCTGAAAAGCGAACCAGAAGACTCACGGGTCGAGGGCAAATTGCCTCGACCCGGTTAGGCGGCGTGAAGGTGCATGGTGCGTCGGAATGGAGAGCTCCGGCGAAGGTGGTCGGCGGAGGAGCTCGATTCCCAGATCCTGTGCGATCTGGGTTGGGTGAATGGGTGAAGAAGATGCGGAGAGGTCTGGCGAAGATGATGGTCGGGTCGGAATGACAAATGGGGTATCGGAGGTGGCTGGCGACGGTGGCGGAGCTACGCTAACAGTAAACTAAAAATCGAGATTTACGCTAAACTATGGCCTAAAGGATCTACCTGGGTGGTGCGGAAGACTGTGCTGGAGCTTAGCTAGCTCCCGGTCGTAGCCTCGAAGGGCGTCAAGGCCTGAGGCTCGAGCTCCTGCAAGCGGCGGAGCACGGCGGCGCGAAGCTGCCGGATCGATGGTCGGGGCACCCTCTCCTCACTGCAACAGGGGCAAACGCGAGCTGTCACCTCGGTGATTGCTCTGGAGGTCACGGGAATGAAAGTGGCGAGCCAAAGATGAGGCGCGGAGGCGGCGGAGGTCGGGATATATATGGAGACAGGGACGATTAGGGTTGAGTGGAGGCAGCTATGGAAGGCGTGGATCCCACGGCGAAGGATCTGGCGAGGATGTCGGATGAACGGCGAAGAATCCGGGCGCGGGGTTCGCGGGGGCGACAGGCTGGAGACGCGTGGAGAAATCGACGAAGTCGGGTCGGGCGCGAGTCGACGCAAAAGGAAAGAGTCCGCGGGGGAGTTGACCGGGGTCAACAATCCCCCGTGGACCAATCAGGAGCTGCCACGTTTTTATTTTTTTGTTTATTTAATTTAAGGTAGAAAAAGGCCGAATTAAGAAAAACTCAAAACATGAAATATTTTTCTTTTATTTTTTTCTATTTTTTGGTGATTTTTAATTAATTTTTGGAGATAAAAATAGGGTAGCTATATATATAGGTATATGTACACTATATAGATTTTAATTTTTGATTTTTTATTTGTTATTTTTATGTATTTTTATGCCCATTTTATATTTTATTTATTTACATCATAAAATAAAGAACAAAACGGTATTTTTATTTTATTTTAATTATTTATACACAAGGGTGAAATAAATAGTTGTATACATTTATATACATGGTATCTATACAATGTATTTTTGTATTTTTAATTTTGTAATTTTTATTTGATTTTTGTTTTGTTTCTTGTTATTTTATGTATTTACAATATGTAACATAGAATATTTACAAAAAGTTTAGAAAATAATTTTATTTATTTATAGGGTTAAATAAATAAAGGATGATGGTCTATGTACATGGTGAAAGGGTATTTTTGGAATTTTGATTTTTAAATTTTTATTTTGTTTTTAATAGTTTCTAAATATATACAAAATGTATACAAGCATATTTTTGGGTGAGGAAAATATAATTTTATTTATTTACAAAAGTATGTACACATGAGCTCCTATCTCCCTCTACTTTGGCTTTTATGCGGTCAGGCCCATGCTGAGCCCTCCCTTGGGTTAGGTTGCTCAATATTTATTCTAAATATTTCCCTCTTTTTCTTTTTACTCTTTATTCTTTTATTTTTGCACAAAAACATGCTAATTATATCTTTTTACACAATGCATGCTTTTGGTAATTATTTGTATTTACACATATTTACATGTATTTGCAAAGGTTTTTGTAGCTAAAATAGAAGAATAAAGAGTGATGAATGGGTATTCATCACCCCCCTATGCTTAACTTTGCTAGTCCCTTAGCAAACACTTATTTGAAAAAGAAGTGAAACAGAAAGAAAAAGAAAAAGAAAAAGAGGATGTACATGGATCAAGGTTGAATTATTAAACTTTCCTTTATTAACTTGAAATATGGAGCTCGATCAGATCTTTGGATTATTAATGTGTCGGAACCTTATTTGGACTTAAGCTTAAAACTCAACAGTCTCCAAGTTCCACCAATCTATGGGCAAGACTCCTTAATAAACCAGATCAGAACAAGTCTACATACACAAACTCTAATGACCATGAATCTTTCCATGCGGTGTAAGTGATATGTGGCTCCCCACCTCAGAAGTAACAAAGAAACAACCTCCCTCAACCTGGTAACTCTAATGCCTCAGTCTAGCAACTCTTTCCTCGAGAAGCGGGGTATTCCCTTCTAAGTTCAAGTGCAACCAGCTCAAGAAGAGGGGGTAGAAGTATAGAGTTTTGGAAGCTTAGCCAGTGTAGCTAAGTCTTCCGCTGCAAGCTTCATGAGATGTAACATTGATACCATAAGCTTTTGCTTTATTTGACTATGTACACTCCGGTGGGGTTATTAAATTTTCAATCCGACCCACCACTTTTTTGGAGTTCTTTTTGCATTTTTGCATTTTTTTTCAAGAACTTCTGTACAACATATCTACATGGTGCAGCATATAAGAAATTTCCTCTTGAGCCAGTAGACTATCCCTCTTTTGAAGCTTTATTGCAACCCACGGCTTCTGTCTTTAGCCTTCATCACCACTAGACCAAGTTGAGGTGCACTTCCTTCACTATAAGAAGAAGAGAGGTTCCGCCTAGAAGTACTACCCTCATATGCTACCCCAAGCCAAAGGAAACTGCCTCCTCACCACCTCATCCGTGGAGAGCCATGTGTAAGTGCAGGTGCAAGTCAAGCCATTGTCTCTAAGAGTCATGCGTGTGTTGTTAAGTGCTCTACTTAGGCTCATCAAGATGACATATGCTCATAGCCTAGTGGACTCAAAGAATTAAGTCCTTATGGACCTGAAAAGCCTTAACCCTAAGTCCTATAAGGTTCCTCTTAAAGTTTAGTGGATTAAGATCTTTTTCAAGCTCCATTTCTCAATTTAATTACAGGCTTAGTTTAAATGTCAACTCTTATCCAGGAAAAACTATATACATATATGTACACAAGATGCTATTTACAAATGTTTTACAATTATGCAAAATTTTTGAAAAATGTTTTGAAATCATGAATAAATGATGCATGAGGTGCAAGTTTTGCAAAGAGATATTTACAAACATTTACACAAGATTTTTGCAAACTTTTGATTTTCAAAACATTTTGGAAAAATTTTGTACTATATACATAATTTTGATACAAAATATTTACACAAGCTTTACACAAAAGATTTTTGAAATCATTTTTACAAAAATACTTTGTACACTAGCTATGTATGTGCAAGATAAAAGAGGTTTATGTACATGAAAAATTTTTTAAATTTTTGTGATTTTTAGCCATTTTATTTATTAACACACTCACACAAAGTACGAGTTATGGCTAAAGTATATATGAAATATATACACACCCCCCCTATACTTAGCTCGAACGATGTCCTCAGAGTGATCAAGAGCGATGAAGAAGACATAACTCGTGCTTAGTAAAAGGGAAGTGAAAAGGAATGGCTAAGTACAGGAATGAATAAATGAATAGAATGAGAGGAACTCGGTGGTCTCCCCCTATACTTAGGATTAACTAATCCTAAGTATAGCAAGCTGTACATGAAGGGAAAGCTGAGTGAAGAAGATACAGAATCTGCCCCCCTATACTTAGGGTAAAATATTCCTAAGTATAGGCAGCAAAAACAGGAGCAGAAAGAATGAAAAGAATACTCGCAAGTCCGACATTCCCCCCTATACTTAGGGTAAAGTACACCCTAAGTATAGCTTAATCACAGGATGAGAAAAGGGATGTGGGACTAAAGAATAGAATGATATGGACAACTGGATCTATACAGACGGAAGAACAGTGAGAATCAGGCGTGAGATGCAAAAGATGTGAGTCAAGAGACCACATCTCACGCAAAATGAATAGCGGCAATAATAACGTCCCGCGGCTCATGATCTAGAAATGGCTTGAGCCGCTGGCCGTTCACTCGAAAGGTACTCTCAGAAGATAACTCAGATATATCAATGCTACCGTTATCGTGTACCTTTCTGACCAAGTAAGGTCCCTTCCATTTGCTCTATAGCTTCCCTGGAAATAGTCGTAGCCTTGCATCAAACAACCATACTTTCTGTCCAATCTCAAAATGCTTGTGGCTGATATGAGAATCATGCCACTCCTTCACTTTCTCTTTATAATGTAGGTTGTTTGAGAAAGCTGTATCTCTAAGCTCTTCCAGGGCGGCTAACTCTGCCCTCCTCTGGTCTCCTACACCATCTGGATCCATAAGGATATCTGTAACTGCCCAAAGTGACTTGTGCCTCAGCTCAACTGGTAGATGGCATGGCTTGCCATAAACGAGGCGAAAGGGAGATGTACCCAATGGAGTCTTGAAAGATGTCCGATATGCCCACAAGACCGAGTCCAAAAGCTATGACCAATTCTTTCGGTCAGGGCGGACGACTTTCTGCAAAATATTCTTGATCTCCCTATTCGACACCTCAGCTAGACCATTCGTCTGTGGATGGTAAGGTGTGGCAACACGATGGTCTATGCTGAACTCGCTAGCAAGTGCCTTTACCTGGTCGTTGACGAAATGAGACCCCCCATCAGAAATCAGAACTCGTGGAACCTCGAACCGCGTGATGATATGCTTTCTCAAAAATCTGCAAACTGTTCTCGCATCAGCGGCTCGGGCGGGGATAGCCTCAACCCAACGACTAACATAATCTACGGCTAACAGGATGTACTCAAATCCCTGACTTTTAGGGAATGGACCCATGAAATCGATGCCCCATGCGTCAAAAACCTCACAGAAGTGAATGGGCTGCATCGGCATCATATCACGCTGTCCACAAGTGCCCATCCTCTGACAGTCAGTACACCTCTTCACGAACTCATCAGAGTCCTTGAAGAGTGTAGGCCACCACAAGCCGGATTGGAGCACTTTCTGTGTCGTTCTCCTCCCAGAATGATGTCCTCCTGCCTCAAGCTTGTGGCAGTAAGTGAGGACACTATGATGCTCCTCCTGAGGAATACACCGACGCCAGATGCTATCCCCTCCTTCGTGGTAAAGGATGGGATCCTCCCAGTGGTAGGACTTGGCCTTCGCAAGGAAGGTCTCACGCCTCTGCCTGGGCCAATCTTGTGGGACTTTCCCAGCAACGAGAAAGTTCACAATATCGGCATACCACGGGAGTGAGGTGATAGCAAGGATCGCCTCATCTGGGAAGGTATCTCGAATAGGATCAATCTGCTCAGAATCCTCAGGATGCTCTAGTCGGGAAAGATGATCCGCCACCACATTCTTGACTCCAGGCTTATCCTTGATCTCAATGTCGAACTCCTGGAGTAGAAGGATCCATCTAGTAAGTCTGGCCTTGGCGTCCTTCTTTGACATGAGGTACCTGATGGCGGTGTGGTCAGTAAACAAAGTCACTCTAGATCCAATGATATACGATCTGAACTTATCTAGGGCAAACACTACGGCTAGCATCTCTTTCTCTGTGACCGTATAATTCCGCTGGGCGGAATCCAATGTGCGGCTAGCATAGTGTATGGCAAATGGAACTCCATCCCTCCTCTGTCCCAGCACTGCCCCCACGGCAAAATCGGAGGCATCCATCATGATCTCGAATGGGAGAGACCAATCGGGTGGCTGAAGGACAGGAGCCTCAATAACACACTGCTGGAGAGTCTCAAAGGACGAAAGACACTTGTCATCGACAAGGAACTCGGTGTCTTTCGTCAAGAGATCAGTCAACGGTCGGGCGATCTTGCTGAAATCATGAATGAATCTCCTATAAAAACCAACGTGCCCCAGAAATGACCGTAGCTGCTTCAAATTGGACGGCGGTGCGAGTTTTCTAATGACGTCAACCTTGGCCGGATCAACCTCCATGCCTCTGTTGGAGATGATGTGGCCAAGCACCGTTCCTTGAGTCACCATGAAGTGACTCTTCTCCCAAGACAGAACCAAGCGGGTAGCAATACATCGCTGGAGCACTCGGTCTAGGCAGTCAAGACAGGAATCGAATCCGTCGCCGTAAACCGAGAAGTCGTCCATGAAGACCTCCAAACACTCCCCTACCATGTCCGAAAAGATCGACAGCATGCATCTCTGAAAAGTCGCAGGGGCGTTGCATAGCCCAAATGGCATGCGTCGGAAGGCGTATGTACCGAAGGGACAGGTAAAGGTGGTCTTCTCCTGATCCTCAGGAGCAATGGCCACCTGATTGTAGCCTGAGTACCCATCCAGGAAGCAATAATGGCTCTTCCCTGCCAGTCTCTCTATGATCTGATCAATAAAAGGCAGGGGGAAATGGTCCTCCTTGGTGGCCTGGTTGAGTCTCCTGTAGTCAACGCAGACCCGCCAAGAGGTGGGTACTCGTGTAGCAATCTCCTCTCCCGACTCACTGATCACAGTCGTGATGCCCGTCTTCTTGGGCACCACATGCAAGGGGCTAACCCACTTGGAGTCGGAAATGGGATAAATAAAATCTGCACTCCACCATTTTGATATTTCCTTCATGACAACCTCTCGTAGGTTGGGGTTCAGTCACCGCTGGAACTCACGCGACGGCTTTGCCCCTTCCTCGAGATAGATATGGTGGGAGCACAACGAGGGACTAATCCCATGGAGATCTGCTACGCTCCATCCAATTGCCTTGCGGTTCTTTTCAAGAACCCCCATCAGACGGGATTCTTGTTCTCCAGTCAGATCGACAGAGATGATGACTGGGTACATCTCAGACTCTCCTGCAAGGAATCGATACTTCAACGAAGTAGGGAGCGGCTTTAGCTCTGGACAGCTGGATGCTGGCAAATCTGGCTTCTGAAGAAGATGTGTGTATGCTGACAATTCTGCCAGATCTGCCTGGGAAAATGATAAAGAACTCTCACAAGCTGGATCTGGAGAAGGCGGGTCCTCTGCATTGTCTCTGATCTGCTCTACCTCTACCTCCTCCTCATCTATAGGCTCAGGTGGATCCAGGTCTGGCATCTGATCATCACAATCTGCCCAATCAGATTCTGAATCCGAGGGATCTGTATCAACTGCGGTGGTATCAGTACCACCGTAGAGCAGGGTGGCCTCAGTACCACCATCACTGAAAATCGTGTCGCGATCAAGGTCCGACTCTGCCGACTCAATAGTATCCTGGACCAGGGCTGTGCTCTCCAGACTATCCTCTGCTATCATCTCTGCATCAGCTGTATCTGAATATGAGAGGATGGTCTGTGCTGCAGGATCTGCCCAAGCTGCCTCATCATCTGTGATCACAAAATCACAGTCCTGGTGTATGTCTGGCTCTGTATCTGTCAGCTGTTCTGAATCTGTACTGCCCTCTGAGCGGGATCTACCTCTGGCTCTGTGGTCCTTAACCGTCTCTATTTGTATACTCTCGCCCTGGACGCGAAAGAGTACCTTCCCACTGTCATGGTCAGTCACTGCCTTGGCTGTGGCCAAGAACGGGCGACCGAGGATGATGGGGGAATCGGTCAACGAGTCAGGGGTCTCCATGTCCAGCGCTACGAAGTCCACGGGGAATTGCAAACCCTGAATCGTGACGACAACGTCTCGCAACAACCCCTTTGGCCTCTTGACAGACCGATCAGCAAACTGAAGGTATGTCCTGCTCTGTATAAGAGTGCCCAACTCTAAGTGGTTGAGAAGGGCTGCCGGAAGAAGGTTGATCGACGATCCGCTATCTAATAGAGTACGGTCGAACCTCTGCTCACTAATCTGACATCTGACATACGGGGCTCCTAGATCTGGCCTCTTGGTCGGCAGATGGTTCTGGATAGCGTAACACGTGGCTTTTGTCAACACATGAATTTCTGCGGTTTTGTTCCTCTTCTTCCTCCTGACTGTGGTTCTGTCTCTCAAGGATCGCTGAAGAAGAGGGATGTGTTGCAAAGCCTCATGGAGGGTCAGCTGGATGTGAAATCGGTCTATCATGCTCTGGCTGAACTCCTCCTGCTCTCTCTTTTTTGGATCTTTTTCTCTTTTCTTCCCCTTCCCCAACTCAAGGGCTCTAGGAAAGGGGATCACAGGGTCCTTCTCAGATGAAGGACTAGGAATAGGCCTAGACGGTTCGATGACCGGATCCTCACATACATCATTCACCACAGTGGGATCAGAAGAAACTAAACCTTTTCCTTTATTCAAAATAGAGTCCTGAGATACATTCATACGAGGAAAGACAACATCTCTATCAGAATGAATATTGGTGGCCTCAGTACCACCTCTAGTTGGCTCTACAACTAGACGTCTTGCGGCCTCAGTACCGCGGGCTGGCTCGGCTCTACTGGTGGCGTCAGTACCACCTCCTCGATATGGTGAAGCGGCGGCCTCAGTACCGCCGGTGGAATCAGCATCTCTGGTGGCATCGGTACCACCGTCATCATCATGTGCGGCTTCAGTACCGCTCTCCTCTTCCTCATCTGGCGCTCTAGATGGATCCTCGCGTTGTCGCTCAGATGAGGCGCCGCCTGCTGGTCTTCTACCGCTCCTAAGTGTGACAAAAATCAGCATCAAATAGATCCGACGATATATCATCAAATGAGTCACTAGGAGTGGTAGGCTCAGTGTGAACTACCTGCTCAGACTTCCTCTTCAAGCTATTCGGATTAGGCTCGATCTGTGCAGGGATGGCGGCCTTCCCTCTCATCAGGTCCCGCATCTCCTGGCGGAACTCGTCCATCTCCCGTCTAAATGTAGCCTGCTGCTCTGTGAAGATGCGGGCTAGATCATCCAAGGCAGGGCTCTCATGGGAGCCCGACGGGTTGCCTCTCTGGTAATGAGGCTGCTGGACCTGATGCTGCTGCGGCTGAGAGGGGTAAGAGGAAGGATGCTGCTGCTGGTGAGCCTGCTGCTCACGTCTCCAAGTCTGTCCCTGCTGCTGGTAGGGACGAGGTACGAAGGACGATGGCTGGTATGGCTGGTATGCTGGGGGCTGCTGGTGATCTCTCTGCTGGGAGTACTGCCCTCCCTGACCGGCTGGCTGCTGTTGGGACTGGTTACCCCCATTCCCCCACCTGAATCCGGATGGTCTCTTCAGATTCCAGGTTGAGGACGGTCATACCAAATCCCGTTGACATCCATCAACGGTTTTGCATCGTAAGGGGCTGGTGGGAGTACATCTAGAGGCTGATCCGGCTGATATACTACCATCTGTAAGTCTGGAGATGGTGGTGACTGGTAAGAGGGCTGCTGCTGCTGGTACGGCTCCGCCTGTACAAGGTGAACTTGTCTAGGCTGCTGCAAGGAGCTGGAGCGCTGGGACGAGCTGTGGCTGCCGCCGGAATCACCTCGCGACAGAAGACGGGGCTGAGAAGCCGTCTGTGCCTCCTGAAGACACAAGAGATGGGTCTTCACGTCGCTCAGAGTTTGTGCCATCTGCTCCATCTGAGTTATGCCCTGGCACTGCTTCTTCTCTATTATTTCCATGCGGTCCAACTTCTCACTGATAATCCCCATGTCCGCAGCGGCCGATTCTGCCTATGCGGCTGCAACTGTGGACGAACTGGATGGACCTGCATCAACCCGTGCTATCCGCTGGTACTGCATGGGTCCTGGCGGCTGCTGAGATCTCTGTGTGTACAACCGAGTCTGAGACATCACCATATAATTTTCGGCCATCTCCTCGTAAATGGCCCAGACTTGGTTGTGGTCCTTGGCAAAGTAGGACCCGCCGTAAGAAGCATTCACCAGACCCTGAAGCTCTGGCGTCATCCCACTAAAGAAGCTCTGAACTAGGTTCGGCTTGGAAATGTCGTGGTGTGGGCATCTATCCAGAAGCTCTCTGAACCTCTCCCATGCCTCGTGAAACTGCTCGTTAGGGAGCATGGAGAAGTTGTTGATCAGGGCCCTCGCTGCATTCGTCCGCCCGAGTGGATAGTACTTGTTCAAGTACTCGGTGCGGAGCTGCTCCCAGGTGTATACAAACTTCCCTAAATGCTTCAGCCAGGCGGCTGCTCTATCTGCCAGTGAAAAAGGGAAGGCCATCATCCGAATCGTATCCTGGTCCACATGACGGTCGTGGACAGTGCTGCAGATCATCAAAAACTCCTGGAGATGGAGGTGGGCTCCTCGGTGGCAAGTCCGTGAAAATGAGGAAGCATCTGCAGGGTATTCGGAGGGAACTTGAAATCCCCCACGATAGCAGGTACCACCACCCAATGGTGCATCAGTGTAGATCCGGGGTTGTGTAACTCCCGCATCGTTCTCGGTGGTCCTGCTCCGGCGGCGGCTGCCGCTGCGGCAGCCGCTGCTGCGGCTGCTGCCTCTGCATCAGCATCAGGAATGTCCTCAGGCTCGCTCGGCTCGTCTCGCTCTGCTCGGAGTCGCTCCAACTCCCTTCTCATCTCAATCATAAAAGCTCCCTGATCGCGTAGATGCTGCTGTACTGTCTCTAATGATGCTATCAGGGTGGAGTTGATCGCTCCCTGGTCTAGTACAAAATGTTCGGGTTGTCGGGAGTCTGGGTCTGAACTGCCGGCTCCGGCCATAGTGACGTCTGCAAAATCAGATGAGCCCAACTCAGATTCGGTCAAATCAATTCGTCTTTCCTCGGGCTCATGTCTTTCAGTAGCAAAAGAAAGGGGATCGAGGGAGAACAGGGTGGAATCGTACTCGGGCCCGGAGAGCTGGTCTCGACTCTCACGGGCCAACCTAGATGGTGAAGTAGACGCGCCTGAAAGCGGTGCAACCAGAGGCTGCCTAAGAGATCGTCTACCCATCATCTTGATCTGGCGAGTTGGGCGGATGGGATCTGGAGAAAATATGATCGCAAAGCAAACCCCCGGTTCACCAACGCAACACAATCTGAAGACCGTGAAAGCTCGGTCAATTTATCTTGTCAATTTTATTGGGTGAACACACAGAATATCAGAGCGATTACGTGACCTGCTGGGATACCCGATACTCTCTCAACCGACTGTCCCGCACAGAAGAGTCGGTAATCAGTCGAGATGAGCACCGGAGGGCTTTACCTAGTGTTCGGGTCACTCTCTCGCACAATCAAACCAAACAATGAGGGGGTTGCTCTCCCCAAGACAATTTTTTAGGTGAAGTGTCTTTTAGGGTCAATAGTGTTATCCAGTCCCAATTTTTTTTGTTTTTCTTTTTAATTTTTTTTCAAAATAAATACAAGCGGCCTAACGAATTTTCCGATTCTCCTGATGATTAAGCCAAAAACAGAGGGAGAAAACGAAAAAGCCGATGCGCGAAGAAATCAATGATGCATGCAGAGAAAGAAATGCGTACCTTGTCTCCAGCACTCTACATGCAAGTGATCCGCGCAGAATTTAAAGACGGAATTAAACTACCTAAATGGTGCAGCGAGGAAAAACCGAGTCCTAGATGAGCAATTCCTAGTGCAGAACCGTCTAACTCAGTCACTCGCCCTTGATCCAAAGAGTCCGGTCTTGGCCCACCCCTCCTCTTCTCGACAGGTCGAGTTCAGGAGTAGCGCTTCCGGGGCAGGCTCGCGGCGCGTAGACTCTCAGGAAAGCGACCAAGTTATTTTTATTATTTATTATTAGTAGGTCCAATTAACGATCTATAGGAACAGATAAGCAATTAAGTGTGGGGACCCTACTAATTACGGCGCAAGCAAGAGAAATTCCTAAATCTAGGGGCTCGAGAAAAACCGCGTAAACACCGGAAAAGGCAGCTAGCTATCAAAACCGCAGAAAAAGCCGCGAAAATCCAAATGGGTCCCCCGAGCACACCGGTACTCGGCGAAACAGACCCGCTAAGTTACAAGTGTCCACAAATGTCCAAGTTCTAAATTATTACAGAAAGAATATTGTTCTCTCTCAAAAATAAGAATTCCTTCTTCTTCTCCCTGCTTCTTCTCATGCGGGTCCTCAAAAAAAATAAACTCCAAGTTGTCCACGCAGTACCTCGCACAAAAATCAAAGAGAAAGTGTCAGAGAACAATGATAATATAGAGAGACAATATGGAAAAATGACTACAAAGCCGTGATCCCCGGCAACGGCGCCATTCTGATGACCGCCCGAACGACAGAGGTAAAGGTAAAGAAATAAAGGTCGTCGCGTCCTCAATCACTCGGGCTAAGTATATCAAGAAAAATCAACCACTCAGAACATGTAAAACTAATCGAGCACCAAAGAGAGCGGTCCTGCTATGAGATTAACCTGGTATAACACCCAGGGTCGAACACAAGGAGCACAGATTGGCCTTGCGGCCTACGATGTAGTCAGAAATCCGAGAGAGTATTTTTTAGTGTTTTTAAGGGTTTTTATATCTTTTTTAGGATTTTTGGAATATAAAGAAAACAGGAAAAGCACACAAACAATTAACTTGAACAATTTATTTAATGCATTAAAAAGCAAGCAAAAATTCAGACAAAAATATTTTTATGTGTTTTATATTTTTTTTATGTTTTTGGTGAATTTTTGAGATTTTTCTGATGTTTATTTTATCTCCTAAAAATCAAACAATGCGAAAAGAAAGGGGTACTGTCCGGCCAGGCCCAAAACCCAAAGATAAAATATCTAAGGATCTCAAAGTGACCTGGAGGTAATTTTCCTGTATACTAGAGAAAACAAGGAAAATTTGAGCACCAAAATTATTATTTTTGAGTTTTTAAATTATTTATTATGATTTTTAGGAGTTTTGAGGTGTTTTTAAGTTTTTAGGGTTTTTACTCAATGAAAAATAACAAAATTGACTAGAAAATCAAGGAACACAAAATAAACAGTAACTAATTTTTATGGAATTTTTAAAAGGGTTTTGATATTTTTTTTGGGGTTTATGACTCTAAACAGTAGCAAAAATAAGGGTTTTTGAATTTTTAAAAATAGCAAATGAAATCAAAAATGTCCTCAAAAATCTACAAAAATCCTACACCATGGCAGGAGCCATGTGTCAAATTTTCGTTGGATTTGGAGGTGATTTGATATTTTATTCAAAAATCAAAAGGGGGCACTGTGCACAGGGACCAAAGTGCAAATACCCAAAGTTCTGGGGGTCCTGGTGCAAAATACCCAAGAAATCACGCGCGAGGCGCGTGTCTGGGGCACTCAGGGACCCAAATGTAAGAAAAATAAGTTCCGAGGGCTTATTGGTAACAAGTACCCAAAAGTCCAGGGGCTTATCTGCAAATAACCCAAAAAAATATCGCACATGGGGAATTAAATCACGCACAGGGGCATAAATGCAAATAAAGAAAACTTTTTATCCAATCCGTAACATCCAGAACTACAGGGTTTATATTGCAAATAACCCAATAAAGTTCACGTGACGAAGCACGTGGTCCACGTAGACAGGGGTATAAGTGCAAATAAAGTAAGTACGAGGTCCTTAATGCAAATATCCCAGAAAATAAACAACTTAATTTAAAAATTACAGGACTAAAATGAAATAAAACAAACAGAGGGGCCTAAGATGAATTTACCCCTTTTATTATTATCGACGACCTGATGTGCGCCACGTGGTTGATCGGACGGTGGAGAACGGGTGCGCCTTTAACTCTGGAAGGGCTGGCCTGATCGAACGGTGGAAAGTATTCCACGTGGAAGATCTGACGGTGACGAAGCGTGGTGGAGATACTCTTGGTGAATCGACGGCTGAGAGGAGGACGCGTGGCGAATCTGACGGTTGAGGCTAGCTGGTGCCTCTCTCTCTGCGCGAGCGGTCAAGATCGACCCTCGGGATGATCGGACGGTGGAAGTGCTCCGTAGATGAATGGTTCAGATCAGATCTGGAGCGAGGAGGATGATCTGACGGTTCTGGAGAATCCAGGAAGAACTGGTCGCCGGCGAGATTCGCCGGGCTCGTGCGTGCGCTAGGGTCCTCTGGAGAGCCTTCTGGAGGTCGGAGAAGAATCGCGGAAGGCTCCCGCGTCTGCTGGTGGTCTCCGACGAGCACACCGAGCTCCGAGGAGCTCGAGCGAAGGCGGCGGAGCCGGGTCTCTTGGCTGGATGGCGAAGGGTCTCAGATGACCCTTGTCTTGACCTGAAAAGCGAACCAGAAGACTCACGGGTCGAGGGCAAATTGCCTCGACCCGGTTAGGCGGCGTGAAGGTGCATGGTGCGTCGGAATGGAGAGCTCCGGCGAAGGTGGTCGGCGGAGGAGCTCGATTCCCAGATCCTGTGCGATCTGGGTTGGGTGAATGGGTGAAGAAGATGCGGAGAGGTCTGGCGAAGATGATGGTCGGGTCGGAATGACAAATGGGGTATCGGAGGTGGCTGGCGACGGCGGCGGAGCTACGCTAACAGTAAACTAAAAATCGAGATTTACGCTAAACTATGGCCTAAAGGATCTACCTGGGTGGTGCGGAAGACTGTGCTGGAGCTTAGCTAGCTCCCGGTCGTAGCCTCGAAGGGCGTCAAGGCCTGAGGCTCGAGCTCCTGCAAGCGGCGGAGCACGGCGGCGCGAAGCTGCCGGATCGATGGTCGGGGCACCCTCTCCTCACTGCAACAGGGGCAAACGCGAGCTGTCACCTCGGTGATTGCTCTGGAGGTCACGGGAATGAAAGTGGCGAGCCAAAGATGAGGCGCGGAGGCGGCGGAGGTCGGGATATATATGGAGACAGGGACGATTAGGGTTGAGTGGAGGCAGCTATGGAAGGCGTGGATCCCACGGCGAAGGATCTGGCGAGGATGTCGGATGAACGGCGAAGAATCCGGGCGCGGGGTTCGCGGGGGCGACAGGCTGGAGACGCGTGGAGAAATCGACGAAGTCGGGTCGGGCGCGAGTCGACGCAAAAGGAAAGAGTCCGCGGGGGAGTTGACCGGGGTCAACAATCCCCCGTGGACCAATCAGGAGCTGCCACGTTTTTATTTTTTTGTTTATTTAATTTAAGGTAGAAAAAGGCCGAATTAAGAAAAACTCAAAACATGAAATATTTTTCTTTTATTTTTTTCTATTTTTTGGTGATTTTTAATTAATTTTTGGAAATAAAAATAGGGTAGCTATATATATATAGGTATATGTACACTATATAAATTTTAATTTTTGATTTTTTATTTGTTATTTTTATGTATTTTTATGCCCATTTTATATTTTATTTATTTACATCATAAAATAAAGAACAAAATGGTATTTTTATTTTATTTTAATTATTTATACACAAGGGTGAAATAAATAGTTGTATACATTTATATACATGGTATCTATACAATGTATTTTTGTATTTTTAATTTTGTAATTTTTATTTGATTTTTGTTTTGTTTCTTGTTATTTTATATATTTACAATATGTAACATAGAATATTTACAAAAAGTTTAGAAAATAATTTTATTTATTTATAGGGTTAAATAAATAAAGGATGATGGTCTATGTACATGGTGAAAGGGTATTTTTGGAATTTTGATTTTTAAATTTTTATTTTGTTTTTAATAGTTTCTAAATATATACAAAATGTATACAAGCATATTTTTGGGTGAGGAAAATATAATTTTATTTATTTACAAAAGTATGTACACATGAGCTCCTATCTCCCTCTACTTTGGCTTTTATGCGGTCAGGCCCATGCTGAGCCCTCCCTTGGGTTAGGTTGCTCAATATTTATTCTAAATATTTCCCTCTTTTTCTTTTTACTCTTTATTCTTTTATTTTTGCACAAAAACATGCTAATTATATCTTTTTACACAATGCATGCTTTTGGTAATTATTTGTATTTACACATATTTACATGTATTTGCAAAGGTTTTTGTAGCTAAAATAGAAGAATAAAGAGTGATGAATGGGTATTCATCAGTATGACCGTCCCCAGCCTGGGATCCGACGAGACCATCCCGGATTCAGGTGGGGGAATGGTGGTGCCCAGCCCCAGCAACAGCCGTCAGGTCAGGGAGGGCAGTACTCCCAGCAGAGAGATCACCACCAGCAGCAGCACCAACCCCCAGCATACCAGCACCAGCCATCATCCTTCGGTCCGCGTCCCTATCAGCAGCAGAGACAGTCGTGGAGACGTGAGCAGCAGGCTCACCCAGTTCAGCAGCAGCACCCTTCCTCATACCCCTCTCACCATCAGCAGCAGCTCCAGCAGCCTCAGCACCAGAGAGGCTACCCGTCGGGCTCCCACGAGAGCCCCGCTTTGGATGACATCGCCCGCCTCCTCACGGACCAGCAGGCCACATTCAGACGGGAGATGGACGAGTTCCGCCAGGAGATGCGGGACTTGGTGAGAGGGAAGGCCGCCATTCCAGCCCAGATTGAGCCAAACCCGAACAACCTCAAGAGGAAATCTGAGCAGGTAGTACACACTGAGTTCGCCACTCCTAGTGACCCATTTGTTGATACATCTTCGGATCTATTTGATGCTGATTTTGTCACACTTAGGAGCGGTAGGACCCCAGCAGGCGGCGGCACCTCATCTAAGCTTCACCACGAGGATACGTCAGAGGCGCCACATGAGGAGGAGAGCGGTACTGAGGACGCTCCAGATGATGACGGTGGCACTGAGGCCACCAAGGATGTTGATTCCACCGGCGGTACTGAGGCCGTCGCTTCACCAGTTCGAGGAGGTGGTACTGACGCCACCAGTAGAGCCGAGCCAGCCCGCGGTACTGATGCCGCGAGACGTCTACCAGCAGCAACAGCAGAGCCAGCCCGTGGTGGTACTGAGGCCACCGGTGTTTGTGTTGAGAGAGATGTTGTCTTTCCTCGCCATGATGTATCTCAGAACTCTTGTTTGAATAAAGGAAAAGGTTTAGTTTCTTCTGGTCCCACTGTGGTGCATGATGTATGTGTGGATCCGGTCACCGAACCGTCTAGGCCTTTTCCTAGTCCTTCATCTGTGAAGGACCCTGTGATCCCCTTCCCTAGAGCCCTTCAGATGGGGAAGGGGAAGAAAAAAGAAAATGATCCAAAAAAGAGAGAGCTTGAGGAGTTCAGCCAGAGTATGATCGATCGATTCCACATCCAGCTGACCCTCCAGGAGGCTTTGCAGCACATCCATCTTCTCCAGTGTTCTTTGAGAGACAGGACTACAGTCAGAAGGAGGAGGAGGAACCACACTTCAGAGATTCACATGCTGACCAAAGCCACGTGTTTTGCGATCCAGAACCGCCTGCCAGCCAAGAGGCCAGATTCAGGGGCCCCGTATGTCAGATGCCAGATCAGTGAGCAGAGGTTCGACCGTACTCTTCTAGATAGCGGATCGTCGATTAACCTTCTTCCGGCAGCCCTTCTCGACCGCTTCGAGTTGGGCACTCTTCGACAGAGCAGGACAGTCCTTCAGTTCGCTGATCGATCTGTCAAGAGGCCGAAGGGGTTATTACAAGATGTTATCGTCACGATTCAGGGCCTGAAATTCCCCGTGGACTTCGTCGTGTTGGACATGGAGATCCCTGAGTCAGTGGCCGATACCCCCATCATCCTTGGTCGTCCGTTTTTGGTCACAGCCAAGGCGGTGACTGATCATGATAGCGGGAAGGTGTACTTTCGCGTCGAGGGCGAGAGTATACAAATAGAGACGGTCGAGGACTACAGAGCTAGAGAGAGAGCCCGCTCAGATGCGAGTATAGATTCAGAGCAGCAGACAGACACAGAGCCAGACATCCACCAGGACTGTGATTTTGTGATCACAGACGATGAGGCAGCTTGGGCAGATCCTGCAGCACAGACCATCCTCTCATATTCAGATACCGCTGATGCCGAGATGATAGCAGAGGAGAGTCTGGAGAGCACAGCCCTGGTTCAGGATACCATAGAGGCAGCAGAGCCGGTCCTTGATCGCGACACGATGTTCAGTGATGGTGGTGCTGAGGCCACCTTGGTTGCCGGTGGTACTGATGCCACCGCGATTGATACAGATCCCTCCGATTCAGAGACTGATTGGGCCGATTGCTATGATCAGATGCCAGACCTGAGTTCACCTGAGCCTATAGATGAGGAGGAGGTAGATGCAGAGCCGAGCAGAGACAGTGCAGTTGAGCAGCCTTCTCCCGATCCAGTTTGCGAGAGTACGCTTTCACTTTCCCAGGCAGATTTGGCAGACTTAGCAGCTTTCACTCGGTTTCTTCCACAGCCAGATTTGCCAGCACCCAGCATTCCAGAGCTGAAGCCGCTCCCTACTTCGCTGAAGTATCGATTCCTTGCGGGCGATCCAGAGATGTACCCAGTCATCATCTCCGCCGAGTTGACTGGAGAGCAGGAATCCCGTTTGATGGGGGTTCTTGAAAAGAACCGCAAGGCGATCGGATGGAGCGTAGCAGATCTCCATGGGATCAGTCCAGCAGTGTGCTCCCACCATATCTATCTCGAGGAAGGGGCGAAGCCGTCGCGTGAGTTCCAGCGGCGACTGAACCCCAACCTGAGAGAGGTCGTGATGAAGGAAATATCGAAATGGTGGAGTGCAGATTTTATTTATCCCATTTCCGACTCCAAGTGGGTCAGCCCCTTGCATGTGGTGCCCAAGAAGACGGGCATCACGACTGTGATCAGTGAGTCGGGAGAGGAGATTGCTACACGAGTACCCACCTCTTGGAGGGTTTGTGTTGACTACAGGAGACTCAACCAAGCCACCAAGAAGGACCATTTCCCCCTGCCTTTTATTGACCATATCATTGAGAGACTGGCAGGGAAGAGCCATTATTGCTTCCTGGATGGGTACTCGGGCTACAACCAAGTGGCCATCGCTCCTGAGGATCAGGAGAAGACCACCTTTACCTGTCCCTTCGGCACATATGCTTTTCGACGCATGCCATTTGGGCTATGCAACGCCCCTGCGACTTTTCAGAGGTGCATGCTGTCAATCTTTTCGGACATGGTAGGGGAGTGTTTAGAGGTCTTCATGGACGATTTCTCGATCTACGGCGACGGATTCGACTCCTGTCTTGACTGCCTAGACCGAGTACTCCAGCGATGTATTGAGTATCATTTGGTTCTATCTTGGGAGAAGAGTCACTTCATGGTGACTCAAGGGACGGTGCTTGGCCACATCATCTCCAACAGTGGCATGGAGGTTGATCCGGCCAAGGTTGATGTCATTAGGAAACTCACGCCGCCGTCCAATTTGAGGCAGCTACGGTCATTCCTGGGGCACGTTGGATTTTATAGGAGGTTTATTCAGGATTTCAGCAAGATTGCCCGACCGTTGACTGACCTCTTGACGAAAGACACCGAGTTCCTTGTCGATGACAAGTGTATTTCGTCCTTTGCGACTCTCCAGCAGTGTGTCATTGAGGCTCCTGTTCTCCAGCCGCCTGATTGGTCTCTCCCATTCGAGATCATGACAGACGCCTCCGATTTTGCCGTAGGGGCAGTGTTGGGACAGAGGAGGGATGGAGTTCCGTTTGCTATACACTACGCTAGCCGCACATTGGATTCCGCCCAGCGGAATTATACGGTCACAGAGAAGGAGATGCTAGCCGTAGTGTTTTCCCTGGATAAGTTCAGATCGTATATCATTGGATCTAGAGTGACTTTGTTTACAGATCACACCGCCATCAGGTACCTCATGGCAAGGAAGGATGCCAAGGCCAGACTGACTAGATGGATCCTTCTACTCCAGGAGTTCGACATTGAGATCAAGGATAAGCCTGGAGTCAAGAATGTGGTGGCGGATCATCTGTCCCGACTAGAGCAGCCTGAGGATTCTGAGCAGATTGATCCTATTCGAGATACCTTCCCAGATGAGGCGATCCTTGCTATCGCCTCACTCCCGTGGTATGCCGATATTGTGAACTTTCTCGTTGCTGGGAAAGTCCCACAAGATTGGCCCAGACAGAGGCTTGAGACCTTCCTTGCGAGGGCCAAGTCCTACCACTGGGAGGATCCCATCCTTTACCACGAAGGAGGGGATAGCGTCTGGCATCGGTGTATTCCTCAGGAGGAACACCATAGCGTCCTCACTTACTGCCACAAGCTTGAGGCAGGAGGACATCATTCTGGGAGGAGAACGGCACAGAAAGTGCTCCAATCCAGCTTGTGGTGGCCTACCCTCTTCAAGGACTCTGATGAGTTCGTGAAGAGGTGTACTGACTGTCAGAGGATGGGCACTTGTGGATAGCGTGATATGATGCCGATGCAGCCCATTCACTTCTGTGAGGTTTTTGACGCATGGGGCATCGATTTCATGGGTCCATTCCCTAAGAGTCAGGGATTTGAGTACATTCTGTTGGCCGTTGATTATGTGAGTCGTTGGGTGGAGGCTATTCCCACCCGAGCCGCTGATGCGAGGACTGTTTGCAGATTTTTGAGGAAGCATATCATCACGCGGTTCGGGGTTCCACGAGTTCTGATTTCCGATGGGGGATCTCACTTCATCAACGACCAGGTGAAAGCCCTTGCTAGCGAGTTCAGTATAGACCATCGTGTTGCCACACCTTACCATCCACAGACGAATGGTCTAGCTGAGGTGTCGTATAGGGAGATCAAGACTATTTTGCAGAAAGTCGTCCGCCCTGACCGAAAGGATTGGTCACAGCTTTTGGACTCGGTCTTGTGGGCATATAGGATGTCTTTCAAGACACCTTTGGGCACATCTCCCTTTCGCCTCGTATATGGCAAGCCGTGCCATTTACCTGTTGAGCTGAGGCATAAGTCACTTTGGGCAGTCACAGATATTCTTATGGATCCAGATGGTATGGGAGACCAGAGGAAGGCAGAGTTAGCTGCCCTGGAGGAGCTTAGAGATGCAGCTTTCTCAAGCAGCCTACAGTATAAGGAGAGAGTGAAGGAGTGCCATGATTCTCATATCAGCCACAAGCATTTTGAGATTGGACAAAGAGTATGGCTGTTTGATGCGAGGCTACGATTATTTCCAGGGAAGCTACAGAGCAAATGGAAGGGACCCTACTTGGTCAAAAAGGTACACGACAATGGTAGCATTGATATATCCGAGTTGTTTTCTGAGAGTACCTTTCGAGTGAACGGCCAACGGCTCAAGCCATTTCTAGATCATGAGCCGCGGGACGTTATTGTTGCCCCTATTCATTTTGCGTGAGATGTGGTCTCTTGACTCACATCTTTTGCATCTCACGCCTGATATTCACTGTTCCTCCGCCTGTATAGATCCAGTTGTCCATATCATTCTATTCTTTAGTCCCACATCCCTTTTCTCATCTTATGATTATGCTATACTTAGGGTGTACTTTACCCTAAGTATAGGGGGGATGTAGGACCTGCGAATATTCTTTTCATTCGTTCTGCTCCTGTTTTGCTGCCTATACTTAGGGATATTTTACCCTAAGTATAGGGGGGCAGACTCTGTATCTTCTTCACTCGGATTTCCCTTCATGTACAACTTGCTATACTTAGGATTAGTTAATCCTAAGTATAGGGGGAAACCACCGAGTTCCTCTCATTCTATTCATTTATTCGTTTCTGTACTTAGCCATTCCTTTTCACTCCCCTTTTACTAAGCACGAGCTATGTCTTCTTCATCGCTCTTGATCACTCTGAGGACATCGTTCGAGCTAAGTATAGGGGGGTGTGTATATATTTCATATATACTTTAGCCATAACTCGTACTTTGTGTGAGTGTGTTAATAAATAAAATGGCTAAAAATCACAAAAATTTAAAAATTTTCATCTTGCACATACATAGCTAGTGTACAAAGTATTTTTGTAAAAATGATTTCAAAAATCTTTTGTGTAAAGCTTGTGTAAATATTTTGTATCAAAATTATGTATATAGTACAAATTTTTTCCAAAATGTTTTGAAAATCAACAGTTTGCAAAAATCTTGTGTAAATTTTTGTAAATATCTTTTTACAAAACTTGCACCTCATGCATCATCCATGATTTCAAAACATTTTTCAAAAATTTTGCATGATTGTAAAATATTTGTAAATAGCATCTTGTGTACATATATGTATATAGTTTTTCCTGGATAAGAGTTGACATTTAAACCAAGCCTGGAATTAAATTGAGAAATGGAGCTTGAATAAGATCTTAATCCACTTAACTCTAAGAGGAACCTTATAGGACTTAGGGTTAAGGCTTTTCAGGTCCATAAGGACTTAATTCTTTGAGTCCACAAGGCTATGAGCATATGTCATCTTGATGAGCCTAAGTAGAGCACTTAACAACACACGCATGACTCTTAGAGACAATGGCTTGACTTGCACCTGCACTTTACACATGGCTCTCCACGGATGAGGTGGTGAGGAGGCAGTTTCCTTTGGCTTGGGGTAGCATATGAGGGTAGTACTTCTAGGCGGAACCTCTCTTCTTCTTCTAGTGAAGGAAGTGCGTCTCAACTTGGTCTAGTGGTGATGAAGGCTAAAGACAGAAGCTGTGGGTTGCAATAAAGCTTCAAAAGAGGGATAGTCTACTGGCTCAAGAGGAAAATTTCTTGTATATGCTGCACCATGTAGATATGTTGTATAGAAGTCCTTGAAAAAAAAATGCAAAATGCAAAAAGAACTCCAAAAAAGTGGTGGGTCGGATTGAAAATTTAATAACCCCACTGGAGTGTATATAGTCAAATAAAGCAAAGCTTATGGCATCCATGTTACATCTCATGAAGCTTGCAGCGGGAGACTTAGCTACACTGGCTAAGCTTCCAAAAGTCTATACTTCTTCCCCCTCTTCTTGAGCCGGTTGCACTTGAACTTAGAAGGGAATACCCCGCTTCTCGAGGAAAGAGTTGCTAGACCGAGGCATTAGAGTTACCAGGTTGAGGGAGGTTGTTTCTTTGTTACTTCTGAGGTGGGGAGCCACATATCACTTACACTGCATGGAAAGATTCATGGTCATTAGAGTTTGTGTATGTAGACTTGTTCTGATCTGGTTTATTGGGGAGTCTTGCCCATAGATTGGTGGAACTTAGAGGCTGTTGGGTTTTAAGCTTAAGTCCAAATAAGGTTCCGACACATTAATAATCTAAAGATCTGATCGAGCTCCATATCCCACTTTAATGAAGGCAAGTTTAATAATCAACCTTGATCCATGTACATCCTCTTTTTCTTTTTCTTTTTCTTTCTTTTTCACTTCTTTTTCAAATAAGTGTTTGCTAAGGGACTAGCAAAGTTAAGCATAGGGGGGTGATGAATACCCATTCATCACTCTTTATTCTTATATTTTAGCTACAAAAACCTTTGCAAATGCATGTAGATATATGTAAATATAAATAATTACCAAAAGCATGCATTGTGTAAAAACCTATAATTAGCATGTTTTTGTGCAAAAATAAAAGAATAAAGATTAAAAAGAAAAAGAGGGAAATATTTAGAATAAATATTGAGCATCCTAACCCAAGGAGGGCTCAGCATGGGCCCGACCGCATAAAAGCCAAAGTAGAGGGAGATAGGAGCTCATGTGTAAATATTTGTGTAAATACATAAATCTATATTTTCCTCACCCAAAAATATGCTTGTAAATACTTGTACATATTTATAAAAGTTAAAAACAAAATAAAAAGTTAAAAATCAAAACAAAACAAAAATAGAAAAATACAAAAATACCTTGTACATATGCCATGTATATAGATGTATATAGCTATTTATTTTACCTATGTACATAAACAGTAAAAATAAAATAAAAATATCTTTTTATTCCTAATTTGATGATATAAATAAATAAAATATAGAATGGGAATAAAAATGCTCAAAAATAACAAATTAAAAATCAAAAATTAAAAAAATACATATTGTAGATATACCTATGTATAGCTATATATTGTAAATACCTTATTTTTATTTCCAAAAATTAATTAGAAATCACCAAAAAAATAGAAAAAAATAAAAGAAAAATATTTCATGTTGGGAGTTTTTGCAGATTCGGCCCCTAGCTACCCCAATTTGTCACCTCAAAATCCAGCCACGTGGCCTGATTTCATTGGGTCCTGGGGATGTTGACCGCCCGGTCAACTGGCCCCCCCAGGACCACTTCTCGCGGATTTGGGCACCCGACCCGAGTTCCCTGATTTTTAGCGCCTAAACCCGATTGAGTTTAACCCAAACCCCGGGTCCGAATCATCCTCCTTGCATCCGGCAACCTCGCCGGAGCCGCTCCCTCGGGATCCGCGCGCTCCTGAGCTTGCCCGGACCCCCTCTTCTCGGACCCAGCACCATATATATTGTCGTCTCCGGTGATGAATACCCATTCATCACTCTTTATTCTTCTATTTTAGCTACAAAAACCTTTGCAAATACATGTAGATATGTGTAAATACAAATAATTACCAAAAGCATGCATTGTGTAAAAACCTGTAATTAGCATGTTTTTGTGCAAAAATAAAAGAATAAAGAGTAAAAAGAAAAAGAGGGAAATATTTAGAATAAATATTGAGCAACCTAACCCTAGGGAGGGCTCAGCATGGGCCTGACCGCATAAAAGCCAAAGTAGAGGGAGATAGGAGCTCATGTGTATAGATTTTTGTAAATAAATAAAATTATATCTTCCTCACCCAAAAATATGCTTGTACATATTTTGTATATATATTTAGAAACTATTAAAAACAAAATAAAAATTTAAAAATCAAAAATTCAAAAATGCCCTTTCACCATGTACATAAACCATGCTCCCTTATTTATTTAACCTTATAAATAAAATTATTTTCTAAACTTTTTGTAAATAATCTATGTGACATATTGTAAATATAATAAATAAAAAGAAACAAAACAAAAATCAAATAAAAATTACAAAATTGAAAATACAAAAATACATTGTATATATACCATGTACACAGTTGTATATATCTATTTATTTCACCTATGTATATAAACAATAAAAATAAAATAAAAATATCCTTTTATTCCTCATTTTATTCTATGAATAAATAAAATATAAAAGGGGAATAAAAATTGTATAAAAATAATAATTAAAAATCAAAAATCAAAAGCCTCCATATTGTACATATACCTATATAATGTAAATACCTCATTTTTATTTCCAAAAATTAATTAAAAATCACCAAAAAATAGAAAAAAATAAAAGAAAAATATTTCATGTTTTAAATTTTTCTTAATTCGGCCATTTTCTAGCCTAAAATAAATAAACAAAAAAATCAAATACGTGGCAGCTCCTGATTGGTCCACGGGGGATTGTTGACCCCGGTCAACTCCCCGCAGACTCTTTCCTTTTTGAGAAAGCGCGTGCCGCCCCGCCTTCGCCAATTTCTCCACGCGCCTCCAGCCTGTCGCCCACGCAAACCCCGCGCCCGGATCCTTCGCCGATCATCCGACATCCTCGCCAGATCCTTCGCCGGGAAATCCACGCCTTCCATAGCCGTCGCCTCCCAACCCTAATCGCGACTGCCGCTATATATAGAACCACCTCCGCCGCCTCCGCGCCTTATCTTTGGACCTTCTCCTTCTTCCCAGTGACCTCCAGAGGCACCGCGAGAGTGACAGCAAGCGATCGCCCATGTTGCAGCGAGGCGAGGAGGTGAATCCACTGATCCGGCATTCTTCGCCGCCGTTGCTCCGCCACCAGCGTGAGCACCGAGCCTCGGGCCGAGACGACCCTTGAGGCTACGACCAGGAGCACCCCCTGCTCTTCCCCAGTCTCTCCGACCACCCAGGTAGATCACTTAGGCCGTAGATTAGCGTAGGTTTCGATTTTTAGCTTACTGGTAGCGTAGCTCCGCCGCCGTCGCCAGCCACCTCCGATCTCCCATCTGCCATTCCGACCCGACCATCATCTTCGCCAGACCTCTCCGCATCTTCTTCACCCATTCACCCAACCCAGATCGCACAGGATCTGGGAATCGAGCTCCTCCGCCGACCACCTTCGCCGGAGCTCTCCATTCCGACGCACCATGCACCTTCACGCCGCCTAACCGGGTCGAGGCAATTTGCCCTCGACCCGTGAGTCTTCTGGTTCGCTTTTCAGGTCAAGACAAGGGTCATCTGAGACCCTTCGCCATCCAGCCAGGAGACCCGGCTCCGTCGCCTTCGCTCGAGCTCCTCGGAGCTCGGTGTGCTCGTCGGAGACCACCAGCAGACGCGGGAGCCTTCCGTGATTCTTCTCCGACCTCCAGAAGGCTCTCCAGAGGACCCTAGCGCACGCACGAGCCCGGCGAATCTCGCCGGCGACCAGTTCTTCCAGGATTCTCCAGAACCGTCAGATCATCCTCCTCGCTCCAGATCTGATCTGAACCATTCATCTGCGGAGCACTGCCACCGTCCGATCATCCCGAGGGTCGATCTTGACCGCTCGCAGAGAGAGAGGCACCAGCTAGCCTCAACCGTCAGATTCGCCACGCGTCCTCCTCTCAGCCGTCGATTCACCAAGAGTATCTCCACCACGCTTCGTCACCGTCAGATCTGCCACGTGGAATACTTTCCACCCCGATCAGGCCATCCCTTCCAGAGTTAAAGTCGCATCCGTTCTCCACCGTCCGATCAGCCACGTGGCGCACATCAGGCCGTCGATAATAATAAAAGGGGTAAATTCATCTTAGGCCCCTCTGTTTGTTTTATTTCATTTTAGTCCTGTAATTTTTAAATTAAGTTGTTTATTTTCTGGGATATTTGCATTAAGGACCTCGTACTTACTTTATTTGCACTTATACCCCTGTCTACGTGGACCACGTGCTTCGTCACGTGAACTTTATTGGGTTATTTGCAATATAAACCCTGTAGTTCTGGATGTTACGGATTGGATAAAAAGTTTTTGATATTTGCATTTATGCCCCTGTGAGCGTTTTATTTCCGCATGTGCGCCTTTTTAGTGGGTAATTTGCATAACAGCCCCTGGACTTTTTGGTACGAGTTACCAAAAGGTCCTAGGACTTGTTTCTCTTACATATAGGTCCCTGAGTGCCCCAGACACGCGCCTCGCGCGTGATTTGCTGGGTATTTTGCACCAGACCCCCCAGAACTTTGGGTATTTGCACTTTAGTCCCTGTGCACAGTGCCCTACCTTTATTTTTGAATAAAATATCAAACCACCTCCAAATTCGATGAAAATTTGACACATGGCTCCTGCCATGGTGTAGAATTTTTGTGAATTTTTGAGGACATTTTTGATTTCATTTGATATTTTTAAAAATTCAAAAACCCTTATTTTTGCTACTGTTTAGAGTCAAAAACCCCAAAAAATATCAAAACCCTTTTAAAAATTTCATAAAAATTAGTTACTGTTTATTTTGTGTTCCTTGATTTTCTAGCCAATTTTGGTTATTTTTCATTGAGTAAAAACCCTAAAAATCTAAAAACACCTCAAAACTCATAAAAATCATAATAAATAATTTAAAAACCCAAAAACAATAATTTTGGTGCTCAAATTTTCCTTGTTTTCTCTAGTGTACAGGAAAATTACCTCCAGGTCCCTTTGAGATCCTTAGATATTTTATCTTTGGGTTTTGGGCCTGGCTGGACAGTACCTTGTCTTTTTCTCACTGTTTGATTTTTAGCAATTAGAATAAATATCAGAAAAATCTCAAAAATTCACCAAAAACATTAAAAAACCTAAAAAACATAAAAACATTTTTGTCTGAATTCTTGATTGAGTTTTGATGCATTAAATAAATTGTTCAAGTTAATTGTTTGTGTGCTTTTCCTGTTTTCTTTATATTCCAAAAATCCTAAAAAAAATATAAAATCCCTTAAAAACACTAAAAAATACTCTCTCGGATTTCTGACTACATCGTAGGCCGCAAGGCCAATCTGTGCTCCTTGTGTTCGACCCTGGGTGCTATACCAGGTTAATCTCATAGCAAGACCGCTCTCTTTTGTGCTCGATTAGTTTTACATGTTCTGAGTGGTTGATTTTTCTTGATATACCTAGTCTGATTGATTGAGGTCGCAACGACCATTTTTTTTACCTTTACCTCTGTCACTCGGACGGTTATCAGAATGGCGCCGTTGCCGGGGAGCACGGCTTTGTAGTCATTTTTCCATATTATCTCTCTATATTATCATTATTTTCTGACACTCTCTCTTTTATTTTTGTGCGAGGTACTGCGTGGAAAACTTGGAGTTTACTTTTGAGGACCCGCATAGAAAGAAGAGCAGGGAGAGGAAGAAGAAGAATTTTATTTTGAGAGTGAACAATATTTTTTGTAATAATTTAGAACTTGGACATTTGTGGACACTTGTAACTTAGCGGGTCTGTTTCGCCGAGTACCGGTGTGCTCGGGGGACCCATTTGGATTTTCGCGGCTTTTTCTGCGGTTTTGATAGCTAGCTGCCTTTTCCGGTGTTTACGCGGTTTTTCTCGAGCCCCTAGATTTAGGAATTTCTCTTGCTTGTGCCGTAATTAGTAGGGTCCCCACACTTAATTGCTTATCTGTTCCTATAGATCGTTAATTGGACCTACTAATAATAAATAATAAAAATAACTTGGTCGCTTTCCTGAGAGCCTACGCGCCGCGAGCCTGCCCCGCAAGCGCTACTCCTGAACTCGACCTGTCGAGAAGAGGAGGGGTGGGCCAAGACCGGACTCTTTGGATCAAGGGCGAGTGACTGAGTTAGACGGTTCTGCGCTAGGAATTGCTCATCTAGGACTCGATTTTTCCTCGCTGCACCATTTAGGTAGTTTAATTCTGTCTTTAAATTCTGCGCGGATCACTTGCATGTAGAGTGCTGGAAACAAGGTACGCATTTCTTTCTCTGCATGCATCATTGATTTCTTCGCGCATCGGCTTTTTCGTCTTCTCCCTCTGTTTTTGGCTTAATCATCAGGAGAATCAGAAAATTCGTTAGGCCGCTTGTATTTATTTTGAAAAAAATTAAAAAAAGAAAAAAAACAAAAAAATTTTGGGACTGGATAACACTATTGACCCTAAAAGACACTCACATTAAAAATTTGTCTTGGGGAGAGCAACCCCCTCCTTGTATGGTTTGGATGCGCGAGAGAGTAACCCGCACCCTATGTAGGGCCCTCCGGTGCTATTTCTAGCTGACTACCGACTCTTCCGTGCGGGCCAGTCGGGTGGAGTAGCATCGGGTATCCTAACAGGTCACGTAAGCGCTCTGATATTTTGTGTGTTCACCCAATAAAATTGACAAGATAAATTGACCGAGCTTTCACGGTCTTCAGATTGTGTTGCGTTGGTGAACCGGGGGTTTGCTTTGCGATCATATTTTCTCCAGATCCCATCCGCCCAACTCGCCAGATCAAGATGATGGGTAGACGATCTCTTAGGCAGCCTCTAGCTGCACCGCTTTCAGGCGCGTCTACTTCACCATCTAGGTTGGCCCGTGAGAGTCGAGACCAGCTCTCCGGGCCTGAGTACGATTCCACCCTGTTCTCCCTCGATCCCCTTTCTTTTGCTACTGAGAGACATGAGCCCGAGGAAAGACGAATTGATTTGACAGAACCTGAGTTGGGCTTATCTGATTTTGCAGACGTCACTATGGCCGGAGCCGGCAGTTCAGATGATCGCCAACCCGAACATTTTGTACTAGACCAGGGAGCGATCAACTCCACCCTGATCGCATCATTAGAAACAGTACAGAAGCAGCTACGCGATCAGGGAGCTTTCATGATTGAGATGAGAAGGGAGTTGGAGAGACTCAGAGAAGAGAGAGATCAGAGCGAGCCTGAGGACATTCCTGATGCTGATGCAGAGGCAGCAGCCGCAGCAGCCGCAGCAGCGGCAGCCGCCGCCGGAGCAGGACCACCGAGAACGATGCAGGAGTTACACAACCCCGGATCTACACTGATGCACCATTGGGTGGTGGTACCTGCTATCGTGGGGGATTTCAAGTTCCCTCCGAATACCCTGCAGATGCTTCCTCATTTTCACGGACTTGCCACCGAGGAGCCCCACCTCCATCTCCAGGAGTTTTTGATGATCTGCAGCACTGTCCACGACCGTCATGTGGACCAGGATACGATTCGGATGATGGCCTTCCCTTTTTCACTGGCAGATAGAGCAGCCGCCTGGCTGAAGCATTTAGGGAAGTTTGTTTACACCTGGGAGCAGCTCCGCACCGAGTACTTAAACAAGTACTATCCACTCGGGCGGACGAATGCAGCGAGGGCCCTGATCAACAACTTCTCCATGCTCCCTAACGAGCAGTTTCACGAGGCATGGGAGAGGTTCAGAGAGCTTCTGGATAGATGCCCACACCACGACATTTCCAAGCCGAACCTAGTTCAGAGCTTCTTTAGGGCTCGTTTGGATTGGGGGTTGGGGTGGGTTGGGGTATCCCAAGTTTGAGATGGGGTTGGAGGTGGATAACCCTATTGTAATAGTAGGTGTTTGGATAGAGGGTGGGATGGATTGGGGTGGATGTGGTAAATTATGATGTGATGGGGGAATTTCCTCTTTGTCATTAGAATGATAATAATAAAATACGTTGGGCATATATCATTAGTACCCGGTTTGAAATGGAATTTATTCTTCCCATTAATTTTTAAAACCCCATGGACGGTTGTTGTTTTTGTTCCAGCCCAATTAACCCGTTAAGCCCCCTCAATTTCCCCAATCCGCCCCCGCAATATACGCCTAATTTGTGAGTCACCGGTACACGGATATGGAAATGTTGCGGCAAAGCTATAAAAAAACAATCTTCGACGTAGCGAAAGGACATGGAAATTTGATCCGAACAAGAGAGAGGGCATCAAACGAATGCCAACAAGCATGAAAATTGCATTTAAAGAAATACAATAATGCGTTACAGACTGTAGCATACGCTACTTCATTACCCACGCTAACATGACTGGTATTGCTAGAGTAGAACAATAATGATGTAAAGACGGAGTCACAGAACGTGCTTGTCAATCACTGCATCGTCGACCACCTCCAGTCCTGCTTCTCGCAGTTGCAGAGTCAGCGTGTCCACCATATCCCGCAGTGAAGCTCTCGTGCCTCCAGCATCTTCTAAATCGGTATACAGAGTAGCCAACTCGATTTCCTTATCGTTTAAATCTTTGTGCGCGATTTCCAGCTGCCTTACGAGTTCTTGATTTTTCCTTTCCATATCCCATAAACGATATGCAAAGAAGAAAAACTCGTCTGCCATATTCTCTTTTGTTCTTGGAGCACTTGTATGAGGCACATGAAGGTCACATCTTCCTGAAGCACAAACATAGAATAGCCGTCGAAGCAGGTTTTCTTGCCCATCTTCGTAGCTCAGAACCATTGGGGCCCCACAGTGACACCGGTCATTTGGATGCATTGTTCTTTACCTACGAAATTAACAATACATGAGAGAACATGAAAATGAAACAATAACTTCGGCACAGATACAGTACAATAATGGAAAAAGATTGCAGTCCCTATTACAAGAATTGGGAAGCTATGATTGCCTCCTTCGTCTGTTATTCCACATTGCATGCGCGATTCTATCTCGCAGGACCTCCCCCCGACGGATATCATCATGAAGTATGGCGACACTCCGATTTTGCTCCTCGTCAACCTCCTCGGGCAGGTTGTCCTCCTCCTCGTTGTCAGATAGCGAATCACCTCCGTTTACTCGGATGAAGTTGTGAATAATACAAGTCGCCCGTACCACATCCCGTTGTATGTCGAACGAGTACGATGGCATATCACGCAAGCAGTGGAACCTATTCTTCCACACACCGAAAGTGCGCTCCACCACATTGCGCAAACATGCATGCCGGTGATTAAAAAGGTCCTTGTGATTTTCGTACTGACACCCACGTGCTCGCCAAGCTGGGAGATGATAAAGGGCACCTCTGTATGGGGCGATGAATGTGTCAGTGTTCGAGTACCCACAATCAACCAGATACTTGCAGCCCTCTGGGACGACCAGCGACCCACTCTCAACAGAATGTCGAAGCACAGTCATATCCGCGCAAGAACCTTCCCAGCCAGTAACGACAAATGTGAAACATTGATTAAAGTCAACCGCTGCCATAACATTTTGGGCTGGGAAAAGCTTCCGGCAGCGATATGCTCCTTCCTCCTCATGCTTAACATGAGCTGGGATGTATGTCCCATCGATAGCTCCTATCACTCCCTGAGGAAACAGCTGAAAATTAGAAAGTAAAGGAAGGAACTGGGAGTAAAGTTTGGCTTACTTTAAAGTTGGGCTTACTTTGAAGTATGGATAGTAGCGTGGGTTTGAAGTGATTACATCAGGTGTGACTGGTGGGGCAAGTCTAATATACTCTTGTTCAAGTGAGATGATTTTTGCGAGAACCCTTTTGATATGGCGGGATATGGTCTCCGCGCTATGTTGGAATGCTTCCTGGATGATTCTATTTGAATGCGCATTCGTGAAAGCGTATAGAAAAATACACACTTGCTCCATGACGTCCATGTACCTCGTATGGGTTAAACCATGCTCAGTTAGCACACGAACGAACCGTCGAAGCATAGGCGGTCGCATTCGGAAGTTTTGGAAAGCTCTGTCGCCATGGCCCGCAAGCATCTCCTCCACCCAGGCTCGTCCGTTGAGAGGCCGTGTATGCAGTGGTCTAGGCACTCGTCTGGCGGAGGACTCAATCTCCATCTGCTCCACTGCAACCACCGCCGCTACCCCAATGCACGCTATTGCAGCTTGCTCCATTAAGTCATCGAACGGATTGTACCTACGCAAGACCATCGGTGACCGCAATCTCTGTCCACCAACGGATATGTATCATAACGAAAGAAGAATGCAACGTCGATGTAACGAAAGAACAATGCGACGTCGATGTAACTGTGTCTCAATATTATCGTCATGCAATGAATACTAATGCGAAAAAACACATTCCCTGCATCATTCCCTGCACAGAAAGTAGTTCTACATATACTACTCCTTATAAACAACCACGTATCATGTGCTATGTTCCCTGCAAAAAAATTTATTCCTTAACTCTTTCCCTGCCAATATAAAGAACCCCTGTGTCTGTAAAGTAATCTCAATCCCTGCCAATATAATCAATGAGTACATTAGTATTGCACGACCCCTGCGTCTGTAACCTTAGCTCATTCCCTGCAATTATCAAAAACGACACGGTAATATGATCATGTATGTTGTACGACATTCCTTGCAAAAAATGTAACTCCTGTGTGAACAACAGCACAACATATTATCTGCCTGTAAGCTGTAAGCTGTAAGCTGCAAAATGATAACTTCCCAAGGAGGGGACCTGTAAGCTGCAAAATGATAACTACGCAGCTGGCATATTATCTGCATAAAACAACATTAGGCATATGCGTAATCAAAGTCCTCGTACACGTAGTCCTACAAATGTCCCAGGATTTTCTAAACCGTAATAACTAAAGTCCGCATAAGAATAAAAAGACGATGGTGATGTCCCAGGAGATCGAAATTAAGATAAGGTGATGCTGATGTTTATCAACGACGAATGGTTTTCTCAATCCATTCGTTCAACTTCTCGGGGTCCTCTTTCATGTGGTAATACACATGTCTACCAATGGGTGTCGCTAGCGTCTCTGCCACCATTTGGAACTCCTCCATGCGAAGGTCAGGTCTGAAGTTGCTGACTTCCTTACATGCGACCCTTGCTAGGTCATCGGGATCAGGCCTCTCCTCAGCGAATTTCTTGGGGAGGGTCGACAAGAACTTGTCAATCAACTGTTGCCCTTCCTCCGACATTGCCGCTCCGCTCTTGCACTTCTTCGAAATTCCTGTTCGATTCCCAGATGATCTCTTCCTAGAGGAGGGTGTAGGAGTCACATCTTCGCTAACCTCCTCATCTATGGCAACGAATGGCATACACTCATCCAGTTCTTCGTCGAAGTTCAGCTCACGTTGCCTTGATGGTGGCCGAGAACTGGAGGCCCCCATTGGTTGCTTGTCTCTTGCCGGTCTTGACGAGGTCGCATGCACTCCAGTGGCGATGTCCTTCGAGAGAAACCTCTGTATGTCACCGAAGTATAGGAAAGGCTTGTTCCGATACTTGCGATATCGATCTGCAAGTTGTATATCAGGAATGTAAATTTAAATATTCCATGTTATGATGACTAAATGTGAAGAAAAATATTAACTACCTCACACCATGCATCATCTGAAGGTGGAATAGGCCTGTTATAAATGGTATCCCATCCCCAACCGGACTTGTTGCGAAGATATAGATAAGAAGAATAGTCCTTCTTCATATTCTTCCAGCGATGTTGGATTTGCACCTTCGAGTACCACAATCCGCTTTGTTCGTTGAATCTACGAACAATAGCGTGCCAACCAGGGAGGGTAAACGTGCTCCCGGCCCAAGAGGACTCGTGCTCTAACATGGCGTCAACAAAAATCCTATCCAGAGCGGAATTCCATTGGGCAATCTGAGGTGACCCAACCGGGGGTGCCTGCGATTGTCCATCCATCCCTCTCTTTCTATGCACCCTCAAACGCAAACATAAGTATATATTTAATTTGAAGATTAAACCAAGTTGTCTTAAATGAGACATTGCAAAGCTGTGATGAAATAACGCACGTAGTTCTCAAATTAGATACGGGGAATAAACCAAGGTTATTCAAACAATGAAAAAGTAAACTTGTGTAGTTTCGACTCAACAATTAACAACTGAGGTTAGTTCCAAGAGGCCCCCATCGGTCCTATCATTGTCATATTCTGTTAATGGAGAACGACCATTAATCTTGGGACAACTGTCTTTATCCCAAGATAAGTCATCTACTGATCGATGGATCGGATTATAGTACTTATCATTTTTTAATTCCTCCAACCAACCAACTAGAAAGGAGGGATGGATATAGTTCGTATGTGTGTACTGGGAAGTCATGTATTCATTTTAACTTCATTTACAAGATCTATAATAGTGAGTACTTATCACAAGATCGTCCACAATGTGTAAGTTTATATAAGAAATACATTCACTAATTTGTGGAGGATTTTTTAAAAAATCCAAACAGTATACGACAACCATAAAAAAATACTTCTGGCAATTAAGTTATAGCAAGAAAGTTCTTCAATCAAAGATCATGCAAACAAAAACCCCACCATCCACTGCGTACACAAAAATTATCATCACACTTGTTGGAACCTTGGTTACACCATCATTGAATATTTTAACTGGAGTGTCCTTACTTCCTCTTTCGCTACAACATTACATAAACAATTTTTAAACCCATAGATGACCCCCTAGGCGATCAGATATGTGCTTACTGCATTTTTCGCTACAACATGTGCCACCCAAGACATGTCGTTTACACATGCGTAGACAGGTTCTTCGGTCGCTACAACATGTGCCACCAAGAAAGGAAGCTAACATATTGCAATCCATGACACCATCACCCCAGAGTTTGGTTAATCCATATACCCCAGTGTTGGGTTACATTACGCACAACATCTTGTTTCAGTACATTAGGGCCAAATGAAATCAACAACCATGGGCGAAATCAAAGAAAATTGCATCGAAGAGAGACTTCGACAGTACCTTGCTAGCACCAACTGCAAGCCCCGACGAAGCTCTGCGAACTCGGCCTCTCCGACGGGAACCCTGGCTAAAGCTAGGGCATGTAAGGCGAGAACAACGGTGACCACCGATTTAAATGGATAGCTCTCGTCGTCTAGCGCCTGAACACGCCTGCCTCCACGCAAGGGCATGGGGGAGCGGGCCGGTGCCGTCGACTCACACGACGGTGCCTGCTCCTCCATCCCTTCCGCCACTGTTGTGGGTTGATGGGGCCGCACTGGAGATGATATGAAGGCCGCGAGGTCGCCTGTGCACCGTCTTGTCAAGCTCTGCCTCTGAGATTGATAAGGAGAGCAGCACATGGTGGCTTCCTGTAGTTGAGGGGTCGAGCGGAGGAACAGGGCTTTCTCGTGTTGGAATCGCGATGGGGAGGAAGACGACACCCTGCACTCTTCAAAAAGGGAACATTTCTTTATTCACGCCTGCCTTTGTCAGAAATGGCAGAGCCGTATTCAATGCAAGAGTGGACCTTCTTCCAAACCTTGAAACCTGCACTCTTGAAACCTTCTCGCGCACGAGAATACCCAGGTCGCCCATCGTTCCAAACGCGGGTCGAACACCGGGGTATGCTGCAAACCCGGGTTCGAACCCGCGTTCCAAACGAGCCCTTAGTGGGATGACGCCAGAGCTTCAGGGTCTGGTGAATGCTTCTTGCGGCGGGTCCTACTTTGCCAAGGACCACAACCAAGTCTGGGCCATTTACGAGGAGATGGCCGAAAATTATATGGTGATGTCTCAGACTCGGTTGTACACACAGAGATCTCAGCAGCCGCCAGGACCCGTGCAATACCAGCGGATAGCACGGGTTGATGCAGGTCCATCCAGTTCGTCCGCAGTTGCAGCCGCACAGGCAGAGTCGGCCGCTGCGGACATGGGGATTATCAGCGAGAAGTTGGACCGCATGGAAATAATAGAGAAGAAGCAGTGCCAGGGCATAACTCAGATGGAGCAGATGGCACAAACTCTGAGCGACGTGAAGACCCATCTCTTGTGTCTTCAGGAGGCACAGACGGCTTCTCAGCCCCGTCTTCAGTCGCGAGGCGAATCCGGCGGCAGCCGCAGCTCGTCCCAGCGCTCCAGCTCCTTACAGCAGCCTAGACAAGTTCACCTTGTACAGGCGGAGCCGTACCAGCAGCAGCAGCCCTCTTACCAGTCACCACCATCTCCAGACTTACAGATGGTGGTATATCAGTCGGATCAGCCTTTGGGAGTACTCCCACCAGCCCCTTACGATGAGGAACCGTTGATGGATGTCAATGGGATTTGGTATGACCGTCCTCAACCTGGAATCCGACGAGACCATCCCGGATTCAGGTGGGGGAATGGGGGTAACCAGTCCCAACAGCAGCCAACCGGTTAGGGAGGGCAGTACTCCCAGCAGAGAGATCACCAGCAGCCCCCAGCATACCAGCCACACCAGCCATCATCCTTCGTACCTCGTCCCTACCAGTAGCAGGGACAGACTTGGAGACGTGAGCAGCAGGCTTACCAGCAGCAGCATCCTTCCTCTTACCCCTCTCAGCCGCAGCAGCACCAGGTCCAGCAGCCTCATTACCAGAGAAGCAACCCGTCGGGCTCCCATGAGAGCCCCGCCTTGGATGATCTAGCCCGCATCTTCACAGAGCAGCAGGCTACATTTAGACGGGAGATGGACGATTTCCGCCAGGAGATGCGGGACCTGATGAGAGGGAAGGCCGCCATCCCTGCACAGATCGAGCCTAATCCGAATAGCTTGAAGAGGAAGTCTGAGCAGGTAGTTCACACTGAGCCTACCACTCCTAGTGACTCATTTGATGATATGCCGTCGGATCTATTTGATGCTGATTTTGTTACACTTAGGAGCGGTAGAAGACCAGCAGGCGGCTCCTCATCTGAGCGACAATGCGAGGATTCATCTAGAGCGCCAGATGAGGAAGAGGAGAGCTGTACTGAAGCCGCACATGATGATGACGGTGGTACTGAAGCCACCCGAGATGCTGATTCCACCGGCGGTACTGAGGCCGCTGCTTCACCATATCGAGGAGGTGGTACTGACGCCACCAGCAGAGCCGAGCCAGCCCACGGTACTGAGGCCGCAAGACATCTAGTTATAGAGCCAGCTAGAGGTGGTACTAAGGCCACCAATATTCATTCTGATAGAGATGTTGTTTTTCCTCGTGTGGATGTATCTCAGAACTCTATTTTGAATAAGGGAAAAGGTTTAGTTTCTTCTGATCCCACTGTGGTGAATGATGTATGTGAGGATCCGGTCATCGAACCGTCTAGGCCTATTCCTAGTCCTTCATCTGAGAAGGACCCTGTGATCCCCTTTCCTAGAGCCCTTGAGTTGGGGAAGGGGAAGAAAAGAGAAAAAGACCCAAAAAAGAGAGAGCAGGAGGAGTTCAGCCAGAGGATGATAGACCGATTCCACATCCAGCTGACCCTCCATGAGGCTTTGCAGCACATCCCTCTTCTTCAGCGATCCTTGAGAGACAGGACCACAGTCAGGAGGAAGAAGAGGAACAACACCACAGAAATTCATGTGTTGACAAAAGCCACGTGTTACGCGATCCAGAACCATCTGCCGACCAAGAGGCCAGATTTAGGAGCCCCGTATGTCAGATGTCATATTAGTGAGAAGAGGTTCGACCGTACTCTATTAGATAGCGGATCGTCGATCAACCTTCTTTCGGCAGCCCTTCTCGACCACTTAGAGTTGGGCACTCTTAGACAGAGCAGGACATACCTTCAGTTTGCTGATCGGTCTGTCAAGAGGCCAAAGGGGTTGTTGCGAGACGTTGTCGTCACGATTCAGGGTTTGCAATTCCCCGTGGACTTCGTAGTGCTGGACATGGAGACCCCTGACTCGTTGACCGATTCCACCATCATCCTCGGTCGCCCGTTCTTGGCCACAGCCAAGGCGGTGACTGACCATGACAGTGGGAAGGTATTCTTTCGCGTCCAGGGCGAGAGTATACAAATAGAGACGGTTAAGGACCACAGAGCCAGAGATAGATCCCGCTCAGAGGGCAGTACAGATTCAGAACAGCTGACAGATACAGAGCCAGACATACACCAGGACTGTGATTTTGTGATCACAGATGATGAGGCAGCTTGGGCAGATCCTGCAGCACAGACCATCCTCTCATATTCAGATACAGCTGATGCAGAGATGATAGCAGAGGATAGTCTGGAGAGCACAGCCCTGGTCTAGGATACTATTGAGTCGGCAGAGTCGGACCTTGATCGCGACACGATTTTCAGTGATGGTGGTACTGAGGCCACCCTGCTCTACGGTGGTACTGATGCCACCGTAGTTGATACAGATCCCTCGGATTCAGAATCTGATTGGGCAGATTATGATGATCAGATGCCAGACCTGGATCCACCTGAGCCTATAGATGAGGAGGAGGTAGAGGTAGAGCAGATCAGAGACAATGCAGAGGACCCGCCTTCTCCAGATCCAGCTTGTGAGAGTTCTTTATCATTTTCCCAGGCAGATCTGGCAGAATTGTCAGCATACACACATCTTCTTCAGAAGCCAGATTTGCCAGCACCCAGCTGTCCAGAGCTAAAGCCACTCCCTACTTCGCTGAAGTATCGATTCCTTGCGGGAGAGTCTGAGATGTACCCAGTCATCATCTCTGCCGATCTGACTGGAGAACAAGAATCCCGTCTGATGGGGGTTCTTGAAAAGAACTGCAAGGCAATTGGATGGAGCGTAGCAGATCTCCATGGGATTAGTCCCTCGTTGTGCTCCCACCATATCTATCTCGAGGAAGGGGCAAAGCCGTCGCGTGAGTTCCAGCGGCGACTGAACCCCAACCTACGAGAGGTTGTCATGAAGGAAATATCAAAATGGTGGAGTGCAGATTTTATTTATCCCATTTCCGACTCCAAGTGGGTTAGCCCCTTGCATGTGGTGCCCAAGAAGACGGGCATCACGACTGTGATCAGTGAGTCGGGAGAGGAGATTGCTACACGAGTACCCACCTCTTGGCGGGTCTGCGTTGACTACAGGAGACTCAACCAGGCCACCGAGAAGGACCATTTCCCCCTGCCTTTTATTGATCAGATCATAGAGAGACTGGCAGGGAAGAGCCATTATTGCTTCCTGGATGGGTACTCGGGCTACAATCAGGTGGCCATCGCTCCTGAGGATCAGGAGAAGACCACCTTTACCTGTCCCTTCGGTACATACGCCTTTCGACGCATGCCATTTGGGCTATGCAACGCCCCTGCGACTTTTCAGAGGTGCATGCTGTCGATCTTTTCGGACATGGTAGGGGAGTGTTTGGAGGTCTTCATGGACGACTTCTCAGTTTACGGCGACAGATTCGATTCCTGTCTTGACTGCCTAGACCGAGTGCTCCAGCGATGTATTGCTACCCGCTTGGTTCTGTCTTGGGAGAAGAGTCACTTCATGGTGACTCAAGGGGCGGTGCTTGGCCACATCATCTCCAACAGAGGCATGGAGGTTGATCCGGCCAAGGTTGACGTCATTAGAAAACTCGCACCGCCGTCCAATTTGAAGCAGCTACGGTCATTTCTGGGGCACGTTGGTTTTTATAGGAGATTCATTCATGATTTCAGCAAGATTGCCCGACCGTTGACTGACCTCTTGACGAAAGACACCGAGTTCCTTGTCGATGACAAGTGTCTTTCGTCCTTTGAGACTCTCCAGCAGTGTGTTAGTGAGGCTCCTGTCCTTCAGCCACCCGATTGGTCTCTCCCATTCGAGATCATGACGGATGCCTCTGATTTTGCCGTAGGGGCCGTGCTAGGACAGAGGAGGGACGGAGTTCCGTTTGCCATACACTATGCTAGCCGCACATTGGATTCCGCCCAGCGGAATTATACGGTCACAGAAAAGGAGATGCTAGCAGTAGTGTTCGCCCTAGATAAGTTCAGATCGTATATCATTGGATCTAGAGTGACTTTGTATACTGACCACACCGCCATCAGGTACCTCATGTCAAAGAAGGATGCCAAGGCCAGACTTACTAGATGGATCCTTCTACTCCAGGAGTTCGACATTGAGATCAAGGATAAGCCTGGAGTCAAGAATGTGGTGGCGGATCATCTTTCCCGACTAGAGCAGCCTGAGGATTCTGAGCAGATTGATCCTATTCGAGATACCTTCCCAGATGAGGCGATCCTTGCTATCACCTCACTCCCGTGGTATGCCGATATTGTGAACTTTCTCGTTGCTGGGAAAGTCCCACAAGATTGGCCCAGGCAGAGTGATCGCCGCCCAAATGACAGAGGTAAAAGGTCTAAAGAAATAAATCACAATGTCGTTGCGACCTCAATCACTCGGGCTGAGTAAATCAAGAAAATAAACCACTCACAAAGAGATCAATCAATCAAAACACAAGATAGAGCGGTCTGCTATAGGATTCACCTGGTATAGCTCCCAGGGTCGAACTCAAGGAGCACAGATTGGCCTTGCGGCCTACGATGTAGTCAAGAATCCAAATGAGTCTTTTTTATGGTTTTTTATTTGTTTTTGTATTTTTTAGAATTTTTTAATTAATGAGAAAATGTGAGAAAGTAACTGCAAGGGGACTTCAACAATTTATACAAGACACACAAATGATGCAAAAATTATGGAAAAATGGTTTTTATGTTTTTCAAGTTTTTTACTGTTTTTGGTGAATTTTTGGAATTTTTCTAATGGATAAAATAATTATTAAAAATCAAACAATGCAACAAAGAAGGGGTACTGTCCAGCAAGGTTAGAAACTCAAAAATAAAATATTTAAGAGCTTCAAACAACCCTGGAGGTAATTTTCCTATAATCTATGAAGAATGAGGAAAATTTAGGCACCCTAATTATTGTTTTTGGATTTTTAATTTATTTACTACAATTTTTATGAGTTTTTAGGGTTTTTTCAATTTTTAGGGTTTTTAAGTGATGAAAATTAGCCAAAATTGGCTAGAAAATCAACCAACAAGTAAACAACTATTCCTAATTTTTTTAGAATTTTTGGTGGAGTTTTTATATTTTTTTGGTATTTTTAAAGTCAAACAGTAGCAAAATTAGGGGTTTTTGAATTTTTAAAAATAATAAATGAAATCAGAAATGTCCCCAAAAATCATAGAAATTCCTACACCATGGCAGGAGCCATGTGTCAAAATTTCATTGGATTTGGAGGTCGTTTGATATTTTATTCAAAAATAAAGGTGGGGCACTGTGCACAGGGACCTAAGTGCAAATACCCAAAAGTGCTGGGGTCCTGGTGCAAAATACCCAAGAAGTCACGTGCCAAGCACGTGACTGGGGCACACAGGGACCTAAATGTAATAAAAATAAGTTCCAAGGACCTATTGATAACTCGTATCAAAAGTCCAGGGGCTTATATGCAATTTACCCAAAATAATTCGCACATGTACAAAATCAATGCTCACAGGGGTATATTTGCAAATAAACGAAACATTTCATGCATTCATTAACATTCCAGAACTACAGGGCAAGATATGCAAATAACCCAACAAAACACGTGCCAAAGCACGTGGGTCTCTACTGGCAGGGGTATGAATGCAAATGAAATTAAGTCCGAGGTCCTTGATGCAAATTACCCAGAAAATAAACAACTAGAATTGAAAATTACAGGACTGAACTGAAATAAGACAAACAGAGGGGGGGCCTATGAAATTTACCCCTTTATTAATAGCGACGGCCCAGATGAGGACGCGTGGCAGATCCAACGGTGCAGAACAAATGCGCCTTTACTCCTTCGGCTCTTGGGCTCAATCGACGGCGGAGAAAGATCCACGTGGCTGATCCGACGGTGCTGGGCTCAGATCTCTCTCCTCTGCTACGGATGGCTCCGATGCGCTCCTCAAATGGATCAACGGTCGCTGCTCCTCAACAGATGGACGCTCAGGATCAGATCTGGAGCTGGAGCATCATCGGACGGCTCTGGAGGGTCCTCGAAGAACTGATGGCCGGCGAACTTCGCCGGCCTCGTGAAGGTGCCTCCGGTCTCCTCTGCTGCGCCTGAAGGTCGGAGAAGCTCCGGCGTGAAGTTGCGCAGCTGCGGCGGGTCTCCAATGCCTCGGCCGAACCCTGGAAGGCTCCGGCGAGGTCGTCGGAGAAGAAGCTCCTGGCTGAACTGGGAAGGAGGCTCAGACACCCCCTTTGGACCTGCAAAATGGTCAAGAAGCTTCGCGGGTCGAGGGCAAAGTGCCTCGACCCGGTTAGGTGGCGTGCAGGTGGACGGTGCGGCGTGGCGAACGAGCTCCGGCGAGCGGAGGACGGTGAAGCTCGACTCCCAGATCCTGTGCGATCTGGGTTGAGTGAAGGTGCGTAGAAGGTGCGTGAGGGTACGGCGAAGGTGAAAATCGGGTCGGATTGGAAGATGGGTGATCGGAGTGGCCGGAATCGGAGAAAATGCGTTGGAGATGAAATTGGGGGGAATCGAAAATTAAACTAAACTAGAGGAAACTACGGCTACCTGATGGATGCTGGAGACTGTGGTGGAGATGGGCTATCTCCGGGTCGTAGCTTCGAAGGGCGTCAAGGCCTGAAGCTCGGTGCTCGACGCTGGCGGCGGAGCAAGTACGGCGAGGTACGCCGGATCAGAGGATACGCCTTCTCGCCTCACTGCTACAAAGGCAACGGCTTGCTGTCACTCTTGCGAGGCCAATGGAGGTCACGGGGAAGAAGGAGAGGGTCCAAAGATGCGGCGCGAGGGCGGCGGAGATGGTGGTTTTATAATGTGACCGGGCGATTAGGGTTGAGTGGCGACAGCAAAGGAAGGCGTGATTTTGATGGCGAAGGATCCGGCGAGGGAGAGGGATGTGCGGCGAAGAATCTGGGCGCGGGGGTTGAGTGGAAGACAGCTGGAGTCGCGTGGGAAAATTCGGGGAAGAAGGCGCGGCGCGCGTTGGCCAGAAAAGGAAGGAGGCGCGGGGGAGTTGACTGGGGTCAACATTCCCCCGTGGCCCAATCAGGAGCGGCCACGTGTAGGCGATTTTTGTTTTATTTTTTTAGGGTAGAAATAGGTCGAATTAGGAAAAACTTAAAACATGAAATATTTTTCTTTTATTTTTTTCTATTTTTTGGTGATTTTTATTTAATTTTTGGAAATAAAAATAGGTTAGCTCTATATATAGGTATATGTACACTACATGAATTTTTATTTTTGATTTTTTATTTGTTATTTTTATGTGTTTTTATGCCCATTTTGTATTTTATTTATTTACAACATGAAATATGGAATAAAAGAATATTTTTATTTTATTTTTATCACTTATATACAAGTGTGAAATAAATGGATATCTACATTTATATACATGGTATTAATACAATGTATTTTTGGTATTTTCAATTTTGTAATTTTTATTTGATTTTTGTTTTATTTCTTTTTATTTATTTTATTTACAAAATAATCCATAGAATATTCACAAAAAGTTTAGAAAATAAATGAATTTATTTATAGGGTTAAATAAATGCAAGAGTGTGGTTTGTGTACATGGTGAAAGGGTAATTTTTGACTTTTTGATTTTTATCTTTTTATTTTGTTTTTAATAGAATATACACACAATATGGACAAACATATTTTTGGGTGAGGAAAATATATAGTTTAATATATTTACAAATATATACACATGAGCTCCTATCTCCCTCTACTTTGGCTTTTATGCGGTCAGGCCCATGCTGAGCCCTCCCTTGGGTTAGGTTGCTCAATATTTATTCTAAATATTTCCCTCTTTTTCTTTTTGCTCTTTATTCTTTTATTTTGTGCACAAAAACATGCTAATTATAGGTTTTTACACAATGCATGATTTTGGTATTTATTTGTATTTACACATATCTACATGTATTTGCAAAGGGTTTTGTAGCTAAAATAGAAGAATAAAGAGTGATGAATGGGTATTCATCACCCCCCTATGCTTAACTTTGCTAGTCCCTTAGCAAACACTTATTTGAAAAAGAAGTGAAAAAGAAAGAAAAAGAAAAAGAAAAAGAGGATGTACATGGATCAAGGTTGACTTATTAAATTTTCCTTCATTAAATTGAAATATGGAGCTCGATCAGATCTTTGGATTATTAATGTGTCGGAACCTTATTTGGACTTAAGCCTAAAACTCAACAGCCTCCAAGTTCCACCAATCTATGGGCAAGACTCCTCAATAAACCAGATCAGAACAAGTCTACATACACAAACTCTAATGACCATGAATCTTTTCCTTGCGGTGTAAGTGATATGTGGCTCCCCACCTCAGAAGTAACAAAGAAACAACCTCCCTCAACCTGGTAACTCTAATGCCTCAGTCTAGCAACTCTTTCCTCGAGAAGCGGGGTATTCCCTTCTAAGTTCAAGTGCAACCGGCTCAAGAAGAGGGGGTAGAAGTATAGAGTTTTGGAAGCTTAGCCAGTGTAGCTAAGTCTCCCGCTGCAAGCTTCATGAGATGTAACATGGATACCATAAGCTTTTGCTTCATACTCCGGTGGGGTTATTAAATTTTCAATCCGACCCACCACTTTTTTTGGAGTTCTTTTGCATTTTTGCATTTTTTTTTTCAACAACTTCTGTACAACATATCTACATGGTGCAGCATATATAAGAAATTTCCCCTTGAGCCAGTAGACTATCCCTCTTTTGAAGCTTTATTGCAACCCACAGCTTCTGTCTTTAGCTTTCAACACCACTAGACCAAGTTGAGGTGCACTTCCTTCACTATAAGAAGAAGAGAGGTTCCGCCTAGAAGTACTACCCTCATATGCTACCCCAAGCCCAAGGAAACTGCCTCCTCACCACCTCATCCATGGAGAGCCATGTGTAAAGTGCAGGTGCAAGTTAAGCCATTGTCTCTGAGAGTCATGCGTGTGTTGTTAAGTGCTCTACTTAGGCTCATCAAGATGACATATGCTCATAGCCTAGTGGACTCAAAGAATTAAGTCCTTATGGACCTGAAAAGCCTTAACCCTAAGTCCTACAAGGTTCCTCTTGAAGTTAAGTGAATTAAGATCTTATTCAAGCTCCATTTCTCAATTTAATTCCAGGCTTAGTTTAAATGTCAACTCTTATCCAGGAGAAACTATATACACATATGTACAAAAGATGCTATTTACAAATATTTTACAATCATGCAAGAATTTTGAAAAATGTTTTGAAATCATGAATGAATGATGCATGAAGTGCAAGTTTTGCAAAATGATATTTACACACATTTACACAAGATTTTTGCAAACTTTTGATTTTCAAAACATTTTGGAAAAATTTTGTACTATATACATAATTTTGATACAAAATATTTTACACAAGCTTCACACAAAAGATTTTTGAAATCATTTTTACAAAAAATACTTTATACACTAGCTATGTATGTGCACGAATAAAAGAGGTTTATGTACATGAAAAATTTTAATTTTTGTGATTTTTGTGATTTTTAGCCATTTTATTTATTAACACACTCACACAAAGTACGAGTTATGGCTAAAGTATATATGAAATATATACACACCCCCCCTATACTTAGCTCGAACGATGTCCTCAGAGTGATCAAGAGCGATGAAGAAGACATAACTCGTGCTTAGTAGAAGGGAAGTGAAAAGGAATGGCTAAGTACAGGAACGAACAAATGAATAGAATGAGAGGGACTCGGTGGTTTCCCCCTATACTTAGGTTTAACTAATCCTAAGTATAGAAAGCTGTACATGAAGGGAAATCCGAGTGAAGAATATACAGAATCTGCTCCCCCTATACTTAGGGTAAAATATCCCTAAGTATAGGCAGCAAAAACAAGAGCAGAAAGAATGAAAAGAATACTCACAGGTCCGACATCCCCCCTATACTTAGGGTAAAGTACACCCTAAGTATAGCATAATCATAAGATGAGAAATGGGATATGGGACTAAAGAATAGAATGATATGGACAACTGGATCTATACAGGCGGAGGAACAGTGAAAATCAGGCGTGAGATGTAAAAGATGTAAGTCAAAGGACCACATCTCACGCAAAATGAATAGCAGCAATAATAACGTCCCGCGGCTCATGATCTAGAAATGGTTTGAGCCGCTGGCCGTTCACTCGGAAGGTACTCTCAGAAGATAACTCAGATATATCAATGCTACCGTTATCGTGTACCTTTCTGACCAAATAGGGTCCTTTCCATTTGCTCTGTAGCTTCCCTGGAAATAATCTAAGCCTTGCATCAAACAGCTATACTTTCTGTCCAATCTCAAAATGCTTGTGGCTGATATGAGAATCATGCCACTCTTTGACTTTCTCCCTATAATGTAGGCTGTTTGAGAAAGCTGCATCTCTAAGCTCTTCCAAGGCGGCTAACTCTGCCCTTCTCTGGTCTCCTATACCATTTGGATCCATCAATATGTCTGTAACTGCCCAGAGTGACTTGTGCCTCAGCTCAACTGGTAGATGGCACGGCTTGCCATACACGAGGCGAAAGGGAGATGTTCCCAATGGAGTCTTGAAAGACGTCCGATATGCCCACAAGACCGAGTCCAACAGTTGTGACCAATTCTTTCGGTCAGGGCGGACGACTTTCTGCAAAATATTCTTGATCTCCCTATTCGACACTTCAGCTAGACCATTCGTCTGTGGATGGTAAGGTGTAGCAACACGATGGTCTATGCCGAACTCTCTAGCAAGTGCCTTCACCTGGTCGTTGATGAAATGAGATCCCCCATCAGAAATAAGAACTCGTGGAACCCCGAACCGCGTGATGATGTGCTTCTTCAAAAATCTGCAAACTGTCTTCGCATCTGCGGCTCGGGCGGGGATAGCCTCAACCCAACGACTAACATAATCTACGGCCAACAGAATGTATTCAAATCCCTGACTCTTAGGGAATGGACCCATGAAATCGATGCCCCATGCGTCAAAAACCTCACAGAAGTGAATGGGCTGCATCGGCATCATATCACGCTGTCCACAAGTGCCCATCCTCTGACAGTCAGTACACCTCTTCACGAACTCATCTGAGTCCTTGAAGAGGATAGGCCACCACAAGCCGGATTGGAGCACTTTCTGTGCCGTTCTCCTCCCAGAATGATGTCCTCCTGCCTCAAGCTTGTGGCAGTAAGTGAGGACACTATGGTGTTCCTCCTGAGGAATACACCGACGCCAGATGCTATCCCCTCCTTCGTGGTAAAGGATGGGATCCTCCCAGTGGTAAGACTTGGCCTTCGCAAGGAAGGTCTCAATCTTCTGCTTGGGCCAATCTTGTGGGACTTTCCCAGCAACGAGAAAGTTCACAATATCGGCATACCATGGGAGTGAGGTGATAGCAAGGATCGCCTCGTCTGGGAAGGTATCACAAATGGGGTCAATCTGCTCAGAATCCTCAGGCTGCTCTAATCGGGATAAATGGTCCGCCACCACATTCTTGACTCCAGGCTTATCCTTGATCTCAATGTCGAACTCCTGGAGTAGAAGGATCCATCTAGTAAGTCTGGCTTTGGCATCCTTCTTTGACATGAGGTACCTGATGGCGGTGTGGTCTGTGTACAAGGTCACTCGAGATCCAATGATATATGATCTGAATTTATCTAGGGCAAACACTACTGCTAGCATCTCCTTCTCTGTGACTGTGTAATTCCGCTGGGCGGAATCCAATGTGCGGCTAGCATAGTGTATCGCAAACGGTACTCCATCCCTCCTCTGTCCTAGCACTGCTCCTACGGCAAAATCGGAGGCGTCCGTCATGATCTCGAATGGGAGAGACCAATCGGGTGGCTGAAGGACAGGAGCCTCAATTACGCACTGCTGGAGAGTCTCAAACGACGAAAGACACTTGTCATCGACAAGGAACTCGGTGTCTTTTGTCAAGAGGTCAGTCAACGGTCGGGCAATCTTGCTGAAATCATGAATAAATCTCCTATAAAAACCAACGTGCCCCAGAAATGACCGTAACTGCTTCAAATTGGACGGCGGTGTGAGTTTTCTAATGACATCGACCTTGGCCGGATCAACCTCCATGCCTCTGTTGGAGATGATGTGGCCAAGCACCGTCCCTTGAGTCACCATGAAGTGACTCTTCTCCCAAGATAGAACTAAGCGGGTAGCAATGCATCGCTGGAGTACTCGGTCTAGGCAGTCAAGACAGGAATCGAAATCGTCGCCGTAAACCGAGAAGTCGTCCATGAAGACCTCCAAACACTCCCCTACCATGTCCGAAAAGATTGACAGCATGCATCTCTGAAAAGTCGCAGGGGCGTTACATAGCCCGAATGGCATGCGTCGAAATGCGTAAGTACCAAAGGGACAGGTAAAGGTGGTCTTCTCCTGATCCTCAGGAGCGATGGCTACCTGGTTGTAGCCCGAGTACCCATCCAGGAAGCAGTAATGGCTCTTCCCTGCCAGTCTCTCTATGATCTGGTCAATAAAAGGCAGGGGGAAATGGTCCTTCTTGGTGGCCTGGTTGAGTCTCCTGTAGTCAACACAGACCCGCCCAAGAGGTGGGTACTCGTGTAGCAATCTCCTCTCCCGACTCACTGATCACAGTCGTGATGCCCGTCTTCTTGGGTACCACATGCAAGGGGCTAACCCACTTGGAGTCGGAAATGGGGTAAATAAAATCTGCACTCCACCATTTTGATATTTCCTTCATAACAACCTCTCTTAGGTTGGGGTTTCAGTCGCCGCTGGAACTCACGCGACGGCTTTGCCCCTTCCTCGAGATAGATATGGTGGGAGCACAACGAGGGACTAATCCCATGGAGATCTGCTACGCTCCATCCAATTGCCTTGCGGTTCTTTTCAAGAACCTCCATCAGACGGGATTCTTGTTCTCCAGTCAGATCTGCAGAGATGATGACTGGGTACATCTCAGACTCTCCCGCAAGGAATCGATACTTCAGCGAAGTAGGGAGCGGCTTTAGCTCTGGACAGCTAGGTGCTGGCAAATCTGGCTTCTGTAGAAGATGTGTGTATGCTGATAAATTCTGCCAAATTTGCTTGGGAAAATGATAATGAACTCTCACAAACTGGATCTGGAGAAGGCGGGTCCTCTACATTGTCTCTGATCTGCTCTGCCTCTACCTCCTCCTCATCTATAGGCTCAGGTGGATCCAGATCTGGCATCTGATCACTACAATCTGCCCAATCAGACTCTGAATCCGAGGGATCTATATCAGACTCAGTGGCATCAGTACCACTGGAGAACAAGGTGGCATTAGCACCACCATAGAGCAGGGTGGCCTCAGTACCACCATCACTGGAAATCGTGTCGCGATCAAGGTCCGACTCTGCTGACTCAATAGTATCCTGTACCAGATCCGTGCTCTCCAGACTATCCTCTACTATCATCTCTGCATCAGCCGAATCTGAATATGAGAGGATGGTCTGTGCTACAGGATCTGCCCAAGCTGCCTCATCATCTGTGATCACAAAATCACAGTCCTGGTGGATGTCTGGCTCTGGGTCTGTCAGCTGCTCTGAATCTGTACTGCCATGTGAGCGGGATCTGGATCTGGCTCTGTGGTCCTTAACCGTCTCTATTTGTATACTCTCGCCCTGGACACGAAAGTACACCTTCCCGCTATCATGATCAGTCACCGCCTTGGCTGTGGCCAAGAATGGGCGACCGAGGATGATGGGGGAATCGGTCAACGAGTCAGGGGTCTCCATGTCCAGCACTACGAAGTCCACGGGGAATTGCAAACCCTGAATCGTGACGACAACGTCTCGTAACAACCCCTTTGGCCTCTTGACAGACCGATCAGCAAACTGAAGGTATGTCCTGCTCTGTCTAAGAGTGCCCAACTCTAAGTGGTCGAGAAGGGCTGCCGGAAGAAGGTTGATAGACGATCCGCTATCTAATAGAGTGCGGTCGAACCTCTGCTCACTAATCTGACATCTGACATACGGGGCCCCTAAATCTGGCCTCTTAGTCGGCAGATGGTTCTGGATCGCGTAACACGTGGCTTTGGTCAGCACATGGATCTCTGCGGTCTTGTTCCTCTTCGTCCTCCTGACGGTGGTCCTGTCTCTCAAGGACCGCTGAAGAAGAGGGATGTGCTGCAAAGCCTCATTGAGGGTCAGCTGGATGTGAAATCGGTCTATCATGCTCTGGCTGAACTCCTCCTGCTCTCTCTTTTTTGGATCTTTTTCTTTTTTCTTCCCCTTCCCCAACTCAAGGGCTCTAGGAAAGGGGATCACAGTGTCCTTCTCAGATGAAGGACTAGGAATAGGCCTAGACGGTTCGATGACTGGATCCTCACAAGCATCATTCATCACAGTGGGATCAGAAGAAACTAAACCTTTTCCTTTATTCAAATCAAAGTTCCGAGATACATTCACATGAGGAAAGACAACAGTTCTATCAGAATAAATGTTGGTGGCATCAGTACCACCTCTAGCTGGCTCTACCACTAGACGTCTTGCGGCCTCAGTACCGCTGGCTGGCTCGGCTCTGCTGGTGGCGTCAGTACCACCTCCTCTATGTGGTGAAATGGCGGCCTCAGTACCGCCAGTGGAATCAGCATCTCGGGTGGCCTCAGTACCACCGTCATCATGATGTGCGGCTTCAGTACCGCTCTCCTCTTCCTCATCTGGCGCTCTAGATGACTCCTCGTGATGTCGGTCAGATGAGGCGCCGCCTGCTGGTCTTCTACCGCTCCTAAGTGTGACAAAATCAGCATCAAATAGATCCGACGAGATAACATCAAATAAGTCACTAGAAGTGGTAGGCTCAGTGTGAACTACCTGCTCAGATTTCCTCTTCAGATTATTCGGATTAGGCTCTATCTGTGCAGGGATGGCGGCCTTCCCTCTCATCAGGTCCCGCATCTCCTGGCGGAACTCGTCCATCTCCCGTCTAAATGTAGCCTGCTGCTCTGTGAAGAGGCGGGCTATATCATCCATGGCGGGGCTCTCATGGGAGCCCGACGGGTTGCCTCTCTGGTAATGAGGCTGCTGGGGCTGAGAGGGGTAAGAGGATGGATGCTGCTGCTGGTGAGCCTGCTGCTCACGTCTCCAACTCTGTCCCTGCTGCTGATAGGGACGAGATACGAATGATGATGGCTGGGATGCTGGGTGCTGCTGGTGATCTCTCTGGGCGGAGTACTGCCCTCCCTGACCGGCTGGCTGCTGCTGGGGCTGGTTACCCCCATTCCCCCACCTGAATCCGGGATGGTCTCGTCGGATTCCAGGCTGGGGCCGGTCATACCAAATCCCGTTGACATCCATCAACGGTTCTGCATCGTAAGGGGCTGGTGGGAGTACATCCAGAGGCTGATCCGGCTGATATACCACCATCTGTAAGTCTGGAGATGGTGGTGCCTGGTAAGAGGGCTGCTGCTGCTGGTACGGCTCCGCCTGTACAAGGTGAACTTGTCTAGGCTGCTGCAAGGAGCTGGAGCGCTGGGACGAGCTGCGGCTGCCACCGGAATCGCCTCGCGACAGAAGACGGGGCTGAGGAGCCGTCTGTGCCTCCTGAAGACACAAGAGCTGGGTCTTCATGTCGCTCAGAGTCTGTGCCATCTCCTCCATCTGAGTTATGCCCTGGCACTGCTTCTTCTCGATGATTTCCATGCGGTCCAACTTCTCACTAATAATCCCCATGTCCGCAGCGGCCGACTCTGCCTGTGCGGCTGCAACTGTGGACGAACTGGATGGACCTGCATCAACCCGTGCTATCCGCTGATACTGCACGGGTCCTGGCGGCTGCTGTCTCTGTGTGTACAACCGAGTCTGGGACATCACCATGTAATTCTCGGACATCTCCTCATAGATGGCCCAGACTTGGTTATGGTCCTTGGCAAAGTAGGACCCGCCGCAAGAAGCATTCACCAGACCCTGAAGCTCTGGTGTCAGCCCACTGAAGAAGCTCTGAACTAGGTTCGGCTTCGAAATGTCGTGGTGGGGGCATCTATCCAGAAGCTCTCTGAACCTCTCCCATGCCTCGTGAAATTGCTCGTTAGGTTGCATGGAGAAGTTGTTGATCAGGGCCCTCGCTGCATTCGTCCGCCCGAGTGGATAGTACTTGTTCAAGTACTCGGTGCGGAGCTGATCCCAGGTGTACACAAACTTCCCTAGATGTTTCAGCCAGGCGGCTGCTCTATCTGCCAGTGAAAAAGGGAAGGCCATCATTCGAATCGTATCTTGGTCCACACGACGGTCGTGGACAGTGCTGCAGATCATCAAGAACTCCTGTAGATGGAGGTGAGGTTCCTCAGTGGCGAGTCCATGAAAGTGCGGAAGCATCTGCAGGGTGTTCGGAGGGAACTTGAAATCCCCCACGATAGCCGGAATCACCACCCATTGGTGCATCAGTGTAGATCCAGGGTTGTGAAGCTCCCGCATCGGTCTCGCTGCTGCGGCGGCTGCCGCTGCTGCGGCGGCTGCTGCTGCGGCTGCTGCCTCTGCATCAGCATCAGGAATGTCCTCCGGCTCGCTCGGCTCTTCTCGCTCTCTTCGGAGTCTCTCCAACTCCCTCCTCATCTCTATCATGAATGCCCCCTGATCGCGTAACTGGTTCTGAACCGTCTCTAATGATGCGATCAGGGTGGAGTTGATCGCTCCCTGGTCTAAAACAAAGTGTTCGGGCTGGCGATCGTCTGAACTACCGGCTCCAGCCATAGGGATGTCTGCAAAATCAGAAGAGCCCAACTCAGGTTCGGTCAAATGAATTCGTCTCTCCTCGGGCTCATGTCTCTCAGGAACAGAAGAAAGGGGATCGAGGGGGAACAGGGTGGATTCGAACTCGGGCCCGGAGAGCTGGTCTCGACTCTCACGGGCCAACCTAGATGATGGAGTAGACGCGCCTGAAAGCGGTGCAGCCAGAGGCTGCCTAAGAGATCGTCTGCCCATCATCTTGATCTTGGCGAGTTGGGCGGATGGGATCTGGAGAAAATATGATCGCAAGCAAACCCCTGGTTCACCAACGCAACACAATGTGAAGACCGTGAAAGATCGGTCAATTTATCTTGTCAATTTTATTTGGTGAACATCCAAGATATCAGAGCGATTACGTGACCTGCTGGGATACCCGATACTCTCTCAACCGACTGTCCCGCACAGAAGAGTCGGTAATCAGTCGAGATGAGCACCGGAGGGTTTTACCTAGTGTTCGGGTCACTCTCTCGCACAATCAAACCAAACAATGAGGGGATTGCTCTCCCCAAGACAAATTTTTATGGTGAGTGTCTTTTAGGGTCAATAATGTTATCCAGTCCCAATTTTTGTTTTTCTTTTTTTTTTTTTTTTTAAATATTTTTCAAAATAAATACAGGCGGCCTAACGGTTTTTCCAATTCTCCTGATGATTAATAATCCAAACACAGAGGGAGAAGACGAAAAAGCTGATGCACGGAGAAATCAATGATGCATGCAGAGAAAGAAATGCGTACCTTGTCTCCAGCACTCTACATGCAAGTGATCCGCGCAGAATTTAAAGACAGAAATAAAACTACCTAAATGGTGCAGCGGGAAAAGCCGAGTCCTAGATGAGCAACTTCTATTGATCGTGAAGAACAATAGTTAGCTAATCGAATAGAGTCCGGAGTCCGATCTTGGGAGTCACTCGGTGCCCGCCACAACGGGTCCTGCCAGCGCTGTATGTGACTCCTCACGGCACGTGGTCTCAAATCCAATTTCACTAACTTTTTCAATGAATTTTATTAAGGTCCAATTACGTTCTATAGGAACAGATATTCTATTAGGTGTTGGGCCTTAAAAATCTACGTCACAATCAACATAAATTCCTAAATCTAAGGGCTCGAGGAAAACCGCGTAAACACCGGAAAAGGCAGCTAGCTATGAAAACCACGATAAAAGCCGCGAAAATCAGATGGGTCCCCCGAGCACACCGGTGCTCGGCGAAACAGACCCGCTAAGTTACAAATGTCCAAAAGTGTCCAGAGTTCAAGTCCTAAATTATTACAACAAGAATAATGTTCTCTCTCTCTCTCTGAAATTAAAAATCTCTGCTCCTCTCTCTCTCTTCCTGCTCCTCTTCCCGTGCGGGTCCTCAAAAAGTATACTCCAAGATCTCCACGTAGTACCTCGCACAAAAATCAAAGAGAGAGAATGGTCAGAAAACAACAATAATATAGAGAGAGACAAAATGGAAAACTGACTACAAAGCCGTGCTCCCCGGCAACGGCGCCATTCTGATCGCCGCCCAAATGACAGAGGTAAAAGGTCTAAAGAAATAAATCACAATGTCGTTGCGACCTCAATCACTCGGGCTGAGTAAATCAAGAAAATAAACCACTCACAAAGAGATCAATCAATCAAAACACAAGATAGAGCGGTCTGCTATAGGATTCACCTGGTATAGCTCCCAGGGTCGAACTCAAGGAGCACAGATTGGCCTTGCGGCCTACGATGTAGTCAAGAATCCAAATGAGTCTTTTTTATGGTTTTTTATTTGTTTTTGTATTTTTTAGAATTTTTTAATTAATGAGAAAATGTGAGAAAGTAACTGCAAGGGGACTTCAACAATTTATACAAGACACACAAATGATGCAAAAATTATGGAAAAATGGTTTTTATGTTTTTCAAGTTTTTTACTGTTTTTGGTGAATTTTTGGAATTTTTCTAATGGATAAAATAATTATTAAAAATCAAACAATGCAACAAAGAAGGGGTACTGTCCAGCAAGGTTAGAAACTCAAAAATAAAATATTTAAGAGCTTCAAACAACCCTGGAGGTAATTTTCCTATAATCTATGAAGAATGAGGAAAATTTAGGCACCCTAATTATTGTTTTTGGATTTTTAATTTATTTACTACAATTTTTATGAGTTTTTAGGGTTTTTTCAATTTTTAGGGTTTTTAAGTGATGAAAATTAGCCAAAATTGGCTAGAAAATCAACCAACAAGTAAACAACTATTCCTAATTTTTTTAGAATTTTTGGTGGAGTTTTTATATTTTTTTGGTATTTTTAAAGTCAAACAGTAGCAAAATTAGGGGTTTTTGAATTTTTAAAAATAATAAATGAAATCAGAAATGTCCCCAAAAATCATAGAAATTCCTACACCATGGCAGGAGCCATGTGTCAAAATTTCATTGGATTTGGAGGTCGTTTGATATTTTATTCAAAAATAAAGGTGGGGCACTGTGCACAGGGACCTAAGTGCAAATACCCAAAAGTGCTGGGGTCCTGGTGCAAAATACCCAAGAAGTCACGTGCCAAGCACGTGACTGGGGCACACAGGGACCTAAATGTAATAAAAATAAGTTCCAAGGACCTATTGATAACTCGTATCAAAAGTCCAGGGGCTTATATGCAATTTACCCAAAATAATTCGCACATGTACAAAATCAATGCTCACAGGGGTATATTTGCAAATAAACGAAACATTTCATGCATTCATTAACATTCCAGAACTACAGGGCAAGATATGCAAATAACCCAACAAAACACGTGCCAAAGCACGTGGGTCTCTACTGGCAGGGGTATGAATGCAAATGAAATTAAGTCCGAGGTCCTTGATGCAAATTACCCAGAAAATAAACAACTAGAATTGAAAATTACAGGACTGAACTGAAATAAGACAAACAGAGGGGGGGCCTATGAAATTTACCCCTTTATTAATAGCGACGGCCCAGATGAGGACGCGTGGCAGATCCAACGGTGCAGAACAAATGCGCCTTTACTCCTTCGGCTCTTGGGCTCAATCGACGGCGGAGAAAGATCCACGTGGCTGATCCGACGGTGCTGGGCTCAGATCTCTCTCCTCTGCTACGGATGGCTCCGATGCGCTCCTCAAATGGATCAACGGTCGCTGCTCCTCAACAGATGGACGCTCAGGATCAGATCTGGAGCTGGAGCATCATCGGACGGCTCTGGAGGGTCCTCGAAGAACTGATGGCCGGCGAACTTCGCCGGCCTCGTGAAGGTGCCTCCGGTCTCCTCTGCTGCGCCTGAAGGTCGGAGAAGCTCCGGCGTGAAGTTGCGCAGCTGCGGCGGGTCTCCAATGCCTCGGCCGAACCCTGGAAGGCTCCGGCGAGGTCGTCGGAGAAGAAGCTCCTGGCTGAACTGGGAAGGAGGCTCAGACACCCCCTTTGGACCTGCAAAATGGTCAAGAAGCTTCGCGGGTCGAGGGCAAAGTGCCTCGACCCGGTTAGGTGGCGTGCAGGTGGACGGTGCGGCGTGGCGAACGAGCTCCGGCGAGCGGAGGACGGTGAAGCTCGACTCCCAGATCCTGTGCGATCTGGGTTGAGTGAAGGTGCGTAGAAGGTGCGTGAGGGTACGGCGAAGGTGAAAATCGGGTCGGATTGGAAGATGGGTGATCGGAGTGGCCGGAATCGGAGAAAATGCGTTGGAGATGAAATTGGGGGGAATCGAAAATTAAACTAAACTAGAGGAAACTACGGCTACCTGATGGATGCTGGAGACTGTGGTGGAGATGGGCTATCTCCGGGTCGTAGCTTCGAAGGGCGTCAAGGCCTGAAGCTCGATGCTCGACGCTGGCGGCGGAGCAAGTACGGCGAGGTACGCCGGATCAGAGGATACGCCTTCTCGCCTCACTGCTACAAAGGCAACGGCTTGCTGTCACTCTTGCGAGGCCAATGGAGGTCACGGGGAAGAAGGAGAGGGTCCAAAGATGCGGCGCGAGGGCGGCGGAGATGGTGGTTTTATAATGTGACCGGGCGATTAGGGTTGAGTGGCGACAGCAAAGGAAGGCGTGATTTTGATGGCGAAGGATCCGGCGAGGGAGAGGGATGTGCGGCGAAGAATCTGGGCGCGGGGGTTGAGTGGAAGACAGCTGGAGTCGCGTGGGAAAATTCGGGGAAGAAGGCGCGGCGCGCGTTGGCCAGAAAAGGAAGGAGGCGCGGGGGAGTTGACTGGGGTCAACATTCCCCCGTGGCCCAATCAGGAGCGGCCACGTGTAGGCGATTTTTGTTTTATTTTTTTAGGGTAGAAATAGGTCGAATTAGGAAAAACTTAAAACATGAAATATTTTTCTTTTATTTTTTTCTATTTTTTGGTGATTTTTATTTAATTTTTGGAAATAAAAATAGGTTAGCTCTATATATAGGTATATGTACACTACATGAATTTTTATTTTTGATTTTTTATTTGTTATTTTTATGTGTTTTTATGCCCATTTTGTATTTTATTTATTTACAACATGAAATATGGAATAAAAGAATATTTTTATTTTATTTTTATCACTTATATACAAGTGTGAAATAAATGGATATCTACATTTATATACATGGTATTAATACAATGTATTTTTGGTATTTTCAATTTTGTAATTTTTATTTGATTTTTGTTTTATTTCTTTTTATTTATTTTATTTACAAAATAATCCATAGAATATTCACAAAAAGTTTAGAAAATAAATGAATTTATTTATAGGGTTAAATAAATGCAAGAGTGTGGTTTGTGTACATGGTGAAAGGGTAATTTTTGACTTTTTGATTTTTATCTTTTTATTTTGTTTTTAATAGAATATACACACAATATGGACAAACATATTTTTGGGTGAGGAAAATATATAGTTTAATATATTTACAAATATATACACATGAGCTCCTATCTCCCTCTACTTTGGCTTTTATGCGGTCAGGCCCATGCTGAGCCCTCCCTTGGGTTAGGTTGCTCAATATTTATTCTAAATATTTCCCTCTTTTTCTTTTTGCTCTTTATTCTTTTATTTTGTGCACAAAAACATGCTAATTATAGGTTTTTACACAATGCATGATTTTGGTATTTATTTGTATTTACACATATCTACATGTATTTGCAAAGGGTTTTGTAGCTAAAATAGAAGAATAAAGAGTGATGAATGGGTATTCATCACAGAGGCGTGAGACCTTCCTTGCGAAGGCCAAGTCCTACCACTGGGAGGATCCCATCCTTTACCACGAAGGAGGGGATAGCGTCTGGCGTCGGTGTATTCCTCAGGAGGAGCATCATAGTGTCCTCACTTACTGCCACAAGCTTGAGGCAGGAGGACATCATTCTGGGAGGAGAACGACACAGAAAGTGCTCCAATCCGGCTTGTGGTGGCCTACCCTCTTCAAGGACTCTGATGAGTTCGTAAAGAGGTGTACTGACTGTCAGAGGATGGGCACTTGTGGACAGCGTGATATGATGCCGATGCAGCCCATTCACTTCTGTGAGGTCTTTGACGCATGGGGCATCGATTTCATGGGTCCATTCCCTAAGAGTCAGGGATTTGAGTACATTCTGCTGGCCGTTGATTATGTGAGTCGTTGGGTTGAGGCTATCCCCGCCCGAGCCGCTGATGCGAGGACAGTTTGCAGATTTTTGAGAAAGCATATCATCACGCGGTTCGGGGTTCCACGAGTTTTGATTTCTGATGGGGGGTCTCATTTCGTCAACGACCAGGTGAAGGCCCTTGCTAGCGAGTTCAGTATAGACCATCGTGTTGCCACACCTTACCATCCACAAACGAATGGTCTAGCTGAGGTGTCGAATAGGGAGATCAAGAATATTTTACAGAAAGTCGTCCGCCCTGACCGAAAGAATTGGTCACAACTTTTGGACTCGGTCTTGTGGGCATATCGGACGTCTTTCAAGACTCCATTGGGCACATCTCCCTTTCGCCTCGTTTATGGCAAGCCGTGCCATCTACCTGTTGAGCTGAGGCACAAGTCACTTTGGGCAGTTACAGATATTCTTATGGATCCAGATGGTGTAGGAGACCAGAGGAGGGCAGAGTAAGCCGCCTTGGAAGAGCTTAGAGATACAGCTTTCTCAAACAGCCTACATTATAAGGAGAAAGTGAAGGAGTGGCATGATTCTCATATCAGCCACAAGCATTTTGAGATTGGACAGAAAGTATGGTTGTTTGATGCAAGGCTACGATTATTTCCAGGGAAGCTACAGAGCAAATGGAAGGGACCTTACTTGGTCAGAAAGGTACACGATAACGGTAGCATTGATATATCTGAGTTATCTTCTGAGAGTACCTTTCGAGTGAACGGCCATCGGCTTAAGCCATTTCTAGATCATGAGCCGCGGGACGTTATTGTTGCCCCGATTCATTTTGCGTGAGATGTGGTCTCTTGACTCACATCTTTTGCATCTCACGCCTGATTTTCACTGTTCCTCCGCCTGTATAGATCCAGTTGTCCATATCATTCTATTCTTTAGTCCCACATCCCTTTTCTCATCTTGTGATCATGCTATACTTAGGGTGTACTTTACCCTAAGTATAGGGGGGATTGTCGGACCTGCGAGTATTCTTTTCATTCTTTATGCTCATGTTTTTGCTGCCTATACTTAGGGATATTTTACCCTAAGTATAGGGGGGGGGGGCAGAGTCTGTATATTCTTCACTCGGATTTCCCTTAATGTACAACGTACTATACTTAGGATTAGTTAATCCTAAGTATAGGGGGAAACCACCGAGTCCCTCTCATTCTATTCATTCATTCGTTTCTGTACCTAGCCATTCCTTTTCACTTCCCTTTTACTAAGCACGAGTTATGTCTTCTTCATCGCTCTTGATCACTCTGAGGACATCGTTCGAGCTAAGTATAGGGGGGTGTGTATATATTTCATATATAGTTTACCCATAACTCGTACTTTGTGTGAGTGTGTTAATAAATAAAATGGGCTAAAAATCACAAAAATTTAAAAATTTTTCATGTACATAAACCTCTTTTATCTTGCACATACATAGCTAGTGTACAAAGTATTTTTGTAAAAATGATTTCAAAAATCTTTTGTGTAAAGCTTGTGTAAATATTTTTGAATCAAAATTATGTATATAGTACACAATTTTTCCAAAATGTTTTGAAAATCAAAAGTTTGCAAAAATCTTGTGTAAATGTGTGTAAATATCTTTTTGCAAAACTTGCACCTCATGCATCATTCATCCATGATTTCAAAACATTTTTCAAAAATTTTGCATGATTGTAAAATATTTGTAAATAGCATCTTGTGTACATATATGTATATAATTTTTCCTGGATGAGAGTTGACATTTAAACTAAGCCTGGAATTAAATTGAGAAATGGAGCTTGAAAAGATCTTAATCCACCTAACTTTAAGAGGAACCTTATAGGACTTAGGGTTAAGGCTTTTCAGGTCCATAAGGACTTAATTCTTTGAGTCCACTAGGCTATGAGCATATGTCATCTTGACGAGCTTAAGTAGAACACTTAACAACACACGCATGACTCTTAGAGACAATGACTTGGCTTGCACCTGCACTTTACACATGGCTCTCCACAGATGAGGTGGTGAGGAGGCAGTTTCCTTTGGCTTGGGGTAGCATATGAGGGTAGTACTTCTAGGCGGAACCTCTCTTCTTCTTATAGTGAAGGAAGTGCACCTCAACTTGGTCTAGTGGTGATGAAGGCTAAAGACAGAAGCTGTGGGTTGCAATAAAGCTTCAAAAGAGGGATAGTCTACTGGCTCAAGGGGAAATTTCTTATATGCTGCACCATGTAGATATGCTGTACGGAAATCCTTGAAAAAAAAATGCAAAAATGCAAAAAGAACTCCAAAAAAGTGGTGGGTCGGATTGAAAATTTAATAACCCCACCGGAGTGTATATAGTCAAATAAAGCAAAGCTTATGGTATCCATGTTACATCTCATGAAGCTTGCAGCGGGAGACTTAGCTACACTGGCTAAGCTTCCAAAACTCTATACTTCTACCCCCTCTTCTTGAGCCGGTTGCACTTGAACTTAGAAGGGAATACCCCGCTTCTCGAGGAAAGAGTTGCTAGACCGAGGCATTAGAGTTACCAGGTTGAGGGAGGTTGTTTCTTTATTACTTCTGAGGTGGGAAGCCACATATCACTTACACCGCATGGAAAGATTCATGGTCATTAGAGTTTGTGTATGTAGACTTGTTCTGATCTGGTTTATTGAGGAGTCTTGCCCATGGATTGGTGGAACTTAGAGGCTGTTGGGTTTTAAGCTTAAGTCCAAATAAGGTTCCGACACATTACTAATCCAAAGATCTGATCGAGCTCCATATTTCAATTTAATGAAGGAAAGTTTAATAATTCAACCTTGATCCATGTACATCCTCTTTTTCTTTTTCTTTTTCTTTCTTTTTCACTTCTTTTTCAAATAAGTGTTTGCTAAGGGACTAGCAAAGTTAAGTATAGGGGGGTGATGAATACCCATTCATCACTCTTTATTCTTCTATTTTAGCTACAAAACCTTTGCAAATACATGTAGATATGTGTAAATACAAATAATTACCAAAAGCATGCATTGTGTAAAAACCTGTAATTAGCATGTTTTTGTGCAAAAATAAAAGAATAAAGAGTAAAAAGAAAAAGAGGGAAATATTTAGAATAAATATTGAGCAACCTAACCCTAGGGAGGGCTCAGCATGGGCCTGACCGCATAAAAGCCAAAGTAGAGGGAGATAGGAGCTCATGTGTATAGATTTTTGTAAATAAATAAAATTATATCTTCCTCACCCAAAAATATGCTTGTACATATTTTGTATATATATTTAGAAACTATTAAAAACAAAATAAAAATTTAAAAATCAAAAATTCAAAAATGCCCTTTCACCATGTACATAAACCATGCTCCCTTATTTATTTAACCTTATAAATAAAATTATTTTCTAAACTTTTTGTAAATAATCTATGTGACATATTGTAAATATAATAAATAAAAAGAAACAAAACAAAAATCAAATAAAAATTACAAAATTGAAAATACAAAAATACATTGTATATATACCATGTACACAGTTGGATATATCTATTTATTTCACCTATGTATATAAACAATAAAAATAAAATAAAAATATCCTTTTATTCCTCATTTTATTCTATGAATAAATAAAATATAAAAGGGGAATAAAAATTGTATAAAAATAATAATTAAAAATCAAAAATCAAAAATCAAAAGCCTCCATATTGTACATATACCTATATAATGTAAATACCTCATTTTTATTTCCAAAAATTAATTAAAAATCACCAAAAAATAGAAAAAAATAAAAGAAAAATATTTCATGTTTTAAGTTTTTCTTAATTCGGCCATTTTCTAGCCTAAAATAAATAAACAAAAAAATCAAATACGTGGCAGCTCCTGATTGGTCCACGGGGGATTGTTGACCCCGGTCAACTCCCCCGCGGACTCTTTCCTTTTTGAGAAAGCGTGCGCCGCCCCGCCTTCGCCAATTTCTCCACGCGCCTCCAGCCTGTCGCCCACGTAAACCCCGCGCCCGGATCCTTCGCCGATCATCCGACATCCTCGCCAGATCCTTCGCCGGGAAATCCACGCCTTCCATAGCCGTCGCCTCCCAACCCTAATCGCGACTGCCGCTATATATAGAACCACCTCCGCCGCCTCCGCGCCTTATCTTTGGACCTTCTCCTTCTTCCCAGTGACCTCCAGAGGCACCGCGAGAGTGACAGCAAGCGATCGCCCCTGTTGCAGCGAGGCGAGGAGGTGAATCCACTGATCCGGCGTTCTTCGCCGCCGTTGCTCCGCCACCAGCGTGAGCACCGAGCCTCGGGCCGAGACGACCCTTGAGGCTACGACCAGGAGCACCCCCTGCTCTTCCCCAGTCTCTCCGACCACCCAGGTAGATCACTTAGGCCGTAGATTAGCGTAGGTTTCGATTTTTAGCTTACTGGTAGCGTAGCTCCGCCGCCGTCGCCAGCCACCTCCGATCTCCCATCTGCCATTCCGACCGACCATCATCTTCGCCAGACCTTCTCCGCATCTTCTTCACCCATTCACCCAACCCAGATCGCACAGGATCTGGGAATCGAGCTCCTCCGCCGACCACCTTCGCCGGAGCTCTCCATTCCGACGCACCATGCACCTTCACGCCGCCTAACCGGGTCGAGGCAATTTGCCCTCGACCCGTGAGTCTTCTGGTTCGCTTTTCAGGTCAAGACAAGGGTCATCTGAGACCCTTCGCCATCCAGCCAGGAGACCCGGCTCCGCCGCCTTCGCTCGAGCTCCTCGGAGCTCGGTGTGCTCGTCGGAGACCACCAGCAGATGCGGGAGCCTTCCGCGATTCTTCTCCGACCTCCAGAAGGCTCTCTAGAGGACCCTAGCGCACGCACGAGCCCGGCGAATCTCGCCGGCGACCAGTTCTTCCAGGATTCTCCAGAATCATCAGATCATCCTCCTCGCTCCAGATCTGATCTGAACCATACATCTGCGGAGCACTGCCACCGTCCGATCATCCCGAGGGTCGATCTTGACCGCTCGCAGAGAGAGAGGCACCAGCTAGCCTCAACCGTCAGATTCGCCACGCGTCCTCCTCTCAGCCGTCGATTCACCAAGAGTATCTCCACCACGCTTCGTCACCGTCAGATCTGCCACGTGGAATACTTTCCACCGTTCGATCAGGCCAGCCCTTCCAGAGTTAAAGTCGCACCCGTTCTCCACCGTCCGATCAGCCACGTGGCGCACATCAGGCCGTCGATAATAATAAAAGGGGTAAATTCATCTTAGGCCCCTCTGTTTGTTTTATTTCATTTTAGTCCTGTAATTTTTAAATTAAGTTGTTTATTTTCTGGGATATTTGCATTAAGGACCTCGTACTTACTTTATTTGCACTTATACCCCTGTCTACGTGGACCACGTGCTTCGTCACGTGAACTTTATTGGGTTATTTGCAATATAAACCCTGTAGTTCTGGATGTTACGGATTGGATAAAAAGTTTTTGATATTTACATTTATGCCCCTGTGAGCGTTTTATTTCCGCATGTGCGCCTTTTTAGTGGGTAATTTGCATAACAGCCCCTGGACTTTTTGGTACGAGTTACCAAAAGGTCCTAGGACTTGTTTCTCTTACATATAGGTCCCTGAGTGCCCCAGACACGCGCCTCGCGCGTGATTTGCTGGGTATTTTGCACCAGACCCCCCAGAACTTTGGGTATTTGCACTTTAGTCCCTGTGCACAGTGCCCTACCTTTATTTTTGAATAAAATATCAAACCACCTCCAAATTCGATGAAAATTTGACACATGGCTCCTGCCATGGTGTAAAATTTTTGTGAATTTTTGAGGACATTTTTGATTTCATTTGATATTTTTAAAAATTCAAAAACCCTTATTTTTGCTACTGTTTAGAGTCAAAAACCCCAAAAAATATCAAAACCCTTTTAAAAATTTCACAAAAATTAGTTACTGTTTATTTTGTGTTCCTTGATTTTCTAGCCAATTTTGGTTATTTTTCATTGAGTAAAAACCCTAAAAATCTAAAAACACCTCAAAATTCATAAAAATCATAATAAATAATTTAAAAACCCAAAAACAATAATTTTGGTGCTCAAATTTTCCTTGTTTTCTCTAGTATACAGGAAAATTACCTCCAGGTCCCTTTGAGATCCTTAGATATTTTATCTTTGGGTTTTGGGCCTGGTTGGACAGTACCTTGTCTTTTTCTCACTGTTTGATTTTTAGCAATTAGAATAAATATCAGAAAAATCTCAAAAATTCACCAAAAACATTAAAAAACCTAAAAAACATAAAAACATTTTTGTCTGAATTCTTTATTGAGTTTTGATGCATTAAATAAATTGTTCAAGTTAATTGTTTGTGTGCTTTTCCTGTTTTCTTTATATTCCAAAAATCCTAAAAAAAAATATAAAAACCCTTAAAAACACTAAAAAATACTCTCTCGGATTTCTGACTACATCGTAGGCCGCAAGGCCAATCTGTGCTCCTTGTGTTCGACCCTGGGTGCTATACCAGGTTAATCTCATAGCAGGACCGCTCTCTTTTGTGCTCGATTAGTTTTACATGTTCTGAGTGGTTGATTTTTCTTGATATACCTAGTCTGATTGATTGAGGTCGCAACGACCATTTTTTTTACCTTTACCTCTGTCACTCGGACGATTATCATCCGGCGACCTAATTCTTCCATCCTTGGCCATTCGCGCAGCTTTCCCGTGAGCTCCAGAGAGAGAGAGAGAGAGAGAGCGAGGTGACAGCTCGCCACCCCACCCTGTTGCAGCGAGGAAGGAGGTGCGAACCATCGATCCGACGAAGACTCCGCCGCAGCTCCGCCGCCTGAGCGAGCTCCGAGCCTCGGGCCAAGACGACCCTTGAGGCCACGACCGGGAGCACCCCTAGCTCCAGCACAGTCTACTCCTTCACCCAGGTAGCCTTTTCGCTTGACCATTCCAGCTAATTTCCATTTTCCCCCAATTCATATCGCCGTCGTATTCCCTCGATTCACTCCGGTTCCGACCGCTACTCGACCATCGGACCCGACCATCACCTCCGCCTTCCCTCGCCGCACCTTCTGCACCCACTCGCACAACCCAGCTCGCACAGGAGCTGGGTACCGGGCTCCACCGTCTTCCACCTTCGCCGGAGCCCGTCGCCCCGACGCACCGTTCACCTTCACGCCGCCTAATCGGGTCGAGGCACTTTGCCCTCGACCCGCGAAGTTTCTGAGTTGTTTTGCAGGACCAGCAGAGGCCATCTGAGGCCTCTCGACATCTAGCCCAGGAGCTTCAGCTCCGCCACCCTCGTCGGAGCTCATCCGAGCTCGGCTGGGGCATCGGAGACCCACAGCAGCTGCGCATCTTCACGCCGGAGCTTCTCCGATCTTCAGGCGCAGCAGAGGAGGCCGGAGGCGCCTTCACGAGGCCGGCGAAGTTCGCCGGCCATCTGTTCTTCCAGCATCCTCCCAGACCGTCCGATCGTCCTCGACCTCCAGTTCTCATCCTGACCGTCCACTTGAGGAGATCCAGCCACCGTCAGATCTTGGAGAGGCGATCTGGACCGTCCGTTGCACGAGGTTTAGCCACCGAGAGCCTCACCCGTTCGATCTTCCACGTGGCGTATCCTCGACCGTCCGATCGCTGCGAGGACCTCAGCGTTGGAGCGCCACCCATTCCCAGCCGTCCATCTACCCACGTGGCACCCATCCGTCGGCTTGACTTAATAAAGGGTAAATTACCCTTAGGCCCTTCTCTTTGCATTATTTCATATCAGTCCTGTAAATATTTAGAGTCGTTGTTTAGTTTTAGGATAAATTGCACAATGGACCCTGAGCTTTAGTTTATTTGCATTTATACCCCTGCCTATTGTGAGCCACGTGCTTCGTCACGTGTTTTGTTGGTGTATTTGCATCCTTTACCCTGGTAGTTCTGGTTGTTATGAAATGAATGAAATCTTTTTGATATTTGCATTTATGCCCCTGTGAATGGTTTAATTTCGCATGTGCGTTTATTTGTGGGTAATTTGCGACATAGCCCCCTGGACTTTTGGTACGAGTTACCAATAGGTCCTCGGGACTTGTTTTCTTTACATATAGGTCCCTGAGTGCCCCAGGCACGCGCTTGGCGCGTGACTTCTTGGGTTAATTGCACCTGGACCTCCAGAACTTTGGGTATTTGCACTTTGGTCCCTGTGCACAGTGCCCTCTTGTCATTTTTGAATAAAATATCAAATCACCTCCAAATTCGATGAAAATTTGATCCATGGCTCCTGCCATGGTGTAGGATTTTTGAGAATTTTTGAGGACATTTCTGAGTTTATTTGCTATTTTTAAAAGTTCAAGTTTCTATATTTTTGCTACTGTCTAGAGTTAAAAACCCCAAAAAAATATAAAAAACCCCCTAAAAATTCTATAAAAATTAGGAGCTGTTTATTTCGTGTTCTTTGATTTTCTAGCCAATTTTGGCTACTTTTCATCACAGAAAACCACTAAAAACTTAAAAACCCCAAAAAACCCATATAACTTCTAATAAATACATTGAAAATCCAAAAACAATAAATCTGGTACCTAAATTTTCTTTATTTTATCTATTTTATAGGAAAATTACCTCCAGGCCTTTTTGAGGTCCTTAGGTATTTTATCTAAGGACTTTAGGCCTGGCTGGACAGTACCTTACATTTTTGCTACTGTTTGATTTTTAGAAATTAAAATAAATATCAGAAAAATCCAAAAAATTCACAAAAACATACAAAATTACAAAACACATAAAAATATTTTTGTTTGAATTTTTGCTTGATTTTTAATGCATTAAATAACTTGTCAAAGTTTGCTTGTTTTTGCTTTTCTTATTTTCTTCACATATTGAAAATCCCTAAAAATATAAAAATCATTAAAAACCACAAAAAATATTTTGTCTTTTATTTTATTCATTTTGACTACTCTGTAGGCCCTTTGGCCAATCCGTGCTCCTTGTGTTCGACCCTGGGTGCTATACCAGGTTAATCTCATAGCAGGACCGCTTCCTTGCTTCGATTGTTTTTATCTGTTTCGAGTGGTTCGATTTTTCTTGATATACATACCCTGATCTCTTGGGTCGCAACGACCCTATTTCTGTACCTTATACCCGAGTGGTCAGGCTTGTTATCACTCTTCTTCACGTGTTTTTTGGTAGCTTGATTATTCATCCCATCATAATCCAACAACTAGTGTTAGAGCATGATCTAACTTCGATGCGAAGGTATGTTGCAATAGGTTTGCACTCTTCAAAAGCGTGAAGGATTGACAATTAATCCACTATGTACTCTTTGAAAATCATATAACCATCCTCAAAGTTCAACGGCCATAAAAAGCCGACATGTCTCCCACATAGTCCAAATGTTTTCTAAATAAAATACCCCATCTTTATTTATACTCATAAACTAATTATTCCTTATAGTTTCTTACTATGAATTTAAATTTATTTCAACTTTACTTATTTTGTCCAACTGAAATAAAACTTCTAAAAGCTGAAATATATTTTCAAAAATAGATTTTCTACTTTAAAACCTCGAAATAAATCTCCTTATTTTTACTGCATCATTTTTTTTGAGAAATGTGAGGGTGACATCCCGAGTTGGGATTCACCGCTTGTGAAATATATTACTTAAAAAAAGCATAGTACATTATCTGGAGGACCAGAAATTAAAAAGTGAGGTACAATGTGCAACTACATTTTCTGGATAGAACCTCTGATTTTTGAAAATATGGTCGTTTTTTCCTACCCAAATCGCTCACAAAGCCGCAAAGGCCATCGTGCAGTCATGTGTTGATTTACCTCCTACCGATCTCACTGACCTCCAAAAATCATCAATGCTTCCACTTGATATCCAAGATTCTCCTATCTCCTGCCAAATCCGAGCCGATGATGGACACCTGAAGAACAAATGATCAGAGTCTTCGGTCTGCCCACCACACCTGTCGCACTGGGTGTCCATACTGCCGAAGAGCCTTCCCCTCCTTGCTTTGTCACACAGTCTACTTCTTCCCAGGCACCATAGGAAGACCTTAACCCTGCACGGAATCTTGCTAGCCCATATGATCTTCATATCTTGACATAGTTCTGTATCCGTGTCCGTTGAGGTCCCCTTGAACTCCATATATGCCTTCTTCGTCGAGAACCTGCCACCATTCCACTCAAAATGGTCTCTTGCCTCATTGATGCAATTTGTTGATGGCAACTCGGACCGCATTCTGACAAAATCCTCCGAACGTTGAGAGGAGAGATTCGACACGAACTATGGATCCCATGATCCTGTCATCCCTGTCTGCGCTAAAGATCACTCCTTCATTTTCGCCAATGCAAACAACCTCGGGAAACGGTTACATAGCTTCCCGTCCCCTGTCCAATCATCTTGCCAGAATTGAAATAATTCTCCATCACCGATCTTCGGCCGCAGTCTTGGTGCTAAAAGAGGTAAAACATCGCGGACACCTTCCCACAGAGGAGATTGAAATCGCACCCTCCCAGCCTCAAGCGATCCCCGAACTCCGTATAACTCCCGTAGGAGCCTAATTGCCAGTCTATTTGAATCACCCCATATCTGAGTAGCCCATCAGGGTTTAGTGTTTAGGGTTTAGGGTTTAGGGTTTAGGGTTTAGGGTTTACTGTATCGTACAACCTTAATAAAATTTAAAAAGCTTAGATACATATGTACTTAACCTTTTTTTCTAAAAATGAATTATATATCAATCAAATCATAAAAAAAGGAAAGATGAAGATATAAACTAAAATAAATATAAAATATAAAAGTCAAATAATTAAAAAAAATGCAAAAAAGACATGCATTTAACACACCTTTAAACATCACAAAAATATTCAAAACGTAAAAACACAGACATGCCCCCATGATACACATTTCACTCATACACTTGAGCACTGTCACATACCTAACATATACACCACTTAGCTTCATAGCAAAGATACTTCTATTGGTTCAACGTTGGGCTCGATTAAGTAAAATAATTATATCACCATACTTCTTCCCTTCACAATTTTATTTTAAGCTACTTGTACACATATACTAAAGAAACACTAATGAACAAACAACATAGATGAGAGATCAATAGGCTACGAGGATTGGCATTAGTTCGGGTATTGGAATAATAATGGCAATGGAGTGACATGGAAGGGAAACTTTAGTGACAACGAAAGAATGGAGGACAGTGCCGTTAGGGTACACAATAGGAAATAGAAATGACTAAGATATTGGGGAAGAAGGACGATAGGGTACAGAAGATGATCGAATTTGACAAAGTAAATATAATTTGAGATGCTAAACAATGCCATATCCTAAAAAGAGAAAGGAATTTTTTATTGAAAACATTTTTTCGTGGGACCTAACTAGAAGTTTGCTCGTCACTGCTCGTCACTACAATATGATTGACTTATGGCAATGAATAATTTGGATACTCATTGACGAGCCTTCCAATGTTAAATTTGTAATATCGAACATTATTCAGTACAAAATTATCTCTTGATCTTGTAATATAGTGTGAATTGAATATTCATTAGTAAAGGTTCAATTAAGATGGTCGTAGGTTGACTTTTTCATTAAAATCTTGTACTATTCATTATTAAACAAGAAACTGTTGCACGAATAAATCAATGGATAGTCATTATTATATGATTTGTTGTTAAGAATAAAGAAATGAATACAATATTGATTGAGTTGTTAAAGGATGAAGCTCCAAATATAATTTATTTCTAAAGAATTTAACTATGAAAGATATGCTATGAAAGATATGTCAACAAACATTAAATTTCCATTGTTAGGTCAAATTTGTACGTGTCGTGTTATGCATTTCATAAAGAAAAGTCCACTCCATATAATCGATATAGAAAAATGATGGATTATAATTTTAAATCAGCGGACTTTCTCTCACTCATTCTGGAAATGCAATATGTAAGACAAATAGTTTTTTTTAAAAGGAAGGGCTGTAATTTTGGGGGGTCTTATTTAAGTTTATACGCAAGTTCGACGTTCTGAGACCACGGGAGATTAAACCATAAACTTCGGTAGGAGAATAAGCAGGAATAAGGATGGAGAATAAGGGGAATAAGGGTCTATTCTCCGTTCGGCTGGAGGATAAGAATAAGGAGAATAAGGTGAAATAAATGTAGGTAAGGTGGGATAAAGATAGGAATAAGAGTAAAATAAGATGAAATAATGGGGAATAGTCGTACCACGGGGAACCGTGTCGGGGGTATTCCCCTTATTCCACTCCCCCTTATCCTCCAAACGAACGGGGCCTTAGTTTGTAATAGCACTCCAATAATTATTCCGGAGTTCAAACTCAAAATATAGGAATTTAAGTTAAATTTTCCTTTAATCTTGTACACAAAAGAAATAAAATTAAATCGGCGATGATCTTTTCTTAAATACCAAGATTAATTAATGATGATGTATAATACCCAGTTGGCATGCACGGGATATTCTTAATCTTTTATTCAATAATCTTGTTAAATGAAATTGAAAACAAAAGAATGAGTGGGACGAGACGAAGAAGATGAGTCATATGATATGCGATTGTTCATTTGTTAAGAAGAAGATGCCAGCTGGACGGTGTCGTATCCGGAGAACCACTAACCAAAACAAAAAATATGTTGTGCAATGAGGTGTGATTTTTGTTTACGTGACAACCTAGGAACTCACTTCGTAATTGGGTTGGGTTGGAGTACTCATGTGAATAGTAAACTGTGGAGATAAGGTGGAGCATGGGCCTTGATACGGCCCAATTTGGGAAAGCCCGATCCGGGCTCGTCAATTTTTATCGGGTTTTGGGCCAGGTCGATGCTCGAATTTTTTAGCAATCCTAGGACTCGGGCCCGGCCCAAGACCCGTAAAGTCGAACTCAGGTTCGGGCCGGGTCGGACTCGCCCCCTATTAATGATTACAAGAGATTTGACTGTAAACCACTTGACACTATGAGCTGGTTCTGACTGCAGATACTATGATCTTCTTTGACAGATTCCATCAAACTATGCTCTAGAACATGATTTATAACACACAAATGTTACGGTTGCAATAAGATTCAATTGCTTATCATATTGATTGGACCCATATCTCTTAAATATGGAAAACATACACATCTAGCAATCTCAAAAAGCATAAATATCCAAAACAAAACATTATAGCACATGAAGTCAATGGTAAGATTGAACCTTGGTTGTACAAATCCATTTTCATCGGAAACATATCTAGCACTATAAGATTACTTCTGGTATGGTTGCCAATGCAAGTGATAAATATTAATAATGGCAAAACCTAATGATGCATCCGAGTTCAATTTCCAAAACATAATTAGAGAGCGGTATTAAATTATCTTGTAGCTATAGGTGAAAAGCATACACACATATATGTGCAGAGGAATAGAGGATACACACAAAAAACGTATGCCTTTCTTAATTTATGAACGACAAAGGCCATCTTTTATAAAAGACAGGAAAGACTTTCTTTAGGAAAAAATTGTACTGAATAAATATGAGCATTTCATAACAATGGAGGTAGCAGAAAGTTGGATCTGTTTGAAAGACAAACGCAGACTTTTACCGATGAGCCCCAACAGACCTGACATCAGTATGTTTAATTTAGCATGATATGCATAGGACTACAACTTATGCCCCCCCAACTGGCCATTGCTTATAAGTTAGAACTAACAATGAATCATGTGTTAATGGCAAGCACGGAAGAAGATCCACATCAGAATTTGCAGGTACGGAAGAGATATCCATTAGATTAACAAAAAGACTTCAGTACATACAGCCGACCCAAACCAACTAAACGGGTTGAGATCCCTACAAGCTGATTTTTTAAACATAGGGAAGCTGGGTCGGGTCGGGCTAACTTGGGTTCTCATAGGTTCGGACTGGGCCCAATCCAAGCTCGATATTTTTGCAATATGGGGGCCCGGGTCCGGCCCATATGTACATTGGGTTCGCGCCGAGCTCGGGCTATTGCGGGTTTTCAGGGTCGGCCCAGTCCAATGCTCCACCCTATGTATGGAGAGTTGGGAGGGTTGGAATGAGGGGTACACTGTTGTATACCAAACCAAACTGGCCCATACTGTTGACGTGTAACACTAAAGCATTGTAGGTGTACATGTGAAATTGTGCAATCAGAGGGGTTTTTTTGCTATTTTTGAGGTGTTTGTGATTTTTATAGATATATGGATATCTTAATTCTATTATATTTTTATCCGTGATTTAACTTATATATATATTTATATTTATATTTTAAATTTATTATTTTAATAATTTTGTATTTTCTTTTGTTTGTGTGTGGATCCGTTGGGTGATGATGATTGCTTTCCAACCTCGGGCCATCCTAATTTTCAAATAAAAAATAGGATTTAGGTTGAAACTGACCCCATAGCCTAAATGCTATAAACTATTTGTTTTTTTTAAGATGCTTTAGTTGGAGTATTTCAGCTTGATACATATGAAATATGTGTATAGACGTCAACTCCTTTAATTCACATGTCAACTCCTTTACATTATTATCATATAAAGCAGTCTGTGCATTGTGTTGCTAGAGGGACCACGATGAATTGTGGCCGTTCGATCGATGAACGATCGGTCCAGATGCGCCGTGGACCCACGATGAGTTGTGCCGTTCGATCTTACCACGTGATTGTGAAGTCTCCTTCCCGTTGCCCAACTGGAAATATATGTATGTATCCGTCCCTGCAGTGGTACAATATCACTCCGATTTGAACCGCAAAGGAGAGATCCTCCCGAAATTGAAGCATGGAGCAGTGGAGAAGTGACGGTCCCGTTATCGGGATCGACCTCGGAACCACCTACTCGTGCGCGGCTGTGTGGAGGAACAATAAGGTGGAGGTCATACCCAATGAGCAAGGCCACCGTATCACTCCGTCGTGTGTCGCCTTCAGAGAAGGAGAGCGCATCGTCGGCGATGGAGCCAAAAACAAATCCTCAGCCTTTCCTGAGAATACCATCTTCGGTTTGTTCTTCCTCCTCTCTAGACCTCACCTTTTCATCTCTTGCTATAAACTGAAGATGGTGTTCGAAATAGACTTGTTCTGCTACTGCCTAAGACACATCGAAGTCAGATCTGGGGGGTTTATATTTTAACCCTGTATACATGTGGTAATCCTTTACTCATCAGCGAAAACATTCGTTTTTTTCTTTTAATACTTTCTTTCGTTTACTTCTTATATAAATACTTTCAAACCTCTGTGGCCGCATCCTCTTCTCCCTCCGTCGTCCACCTTCAGCCCCCTCCTCGACCCCCTCCTCCAGTCCCTTCCGTTTCCTCCTCCACCCCCTCCAGTGCCCGCCCTCGAGCCCTTTCTGCCCCTCCTCCACCCCCTCCACTGATGTCCCTCAGCTCCTTCCACCCCTTCTCCACCCCTCTTTTGTCATGTGTATTTGGTCCATTTGAACTCTACTTGCGTTAATCTCTAAGAGGGCGTTCACCAATCTAATATGGATCCAAGGCAGAGAGTTCAGAGGGCAGTAGAACTAGATATTTGGGAGTCAGGTACGCCTTTCTGCTGAAGCCTATGGGTGGACGAGGATGGAGTTGGTAAAAAAAATCTTCCTCACTCTACTTAGAGAAGCAGAGAGAAGTAGGATGATGGAAAATCACTAGTCCACAACGCTTTCCACCTTGCCCTAAGAAGAAGGAGCAGTAGTCTTCGCACGATGAATGAAGAGCGTCACAAACATTTACCCTCTTAACCCATCCTTTCTCTCTCCATGTGGGACCCATTTTATTTCTTTTTTAAAAAATTGAATAAATCAAACCTTCATCATCAATTCCATCAAAAAATAATATATTATACCATTATATCATATAAAAAATTATAAACTCTTCAATTTCTACTCATTTTTCCAAACTTCTATACAATCACATCATAATAACTACTCACTTTTCCAAACTTTAATACAATTATATCAGAACAAACGACTTCTAATCCACTCACAGTTTAACACTCTATCCAAACACTAAAATAGAAAAATGAGTTACCCTCTACCAGTTTAACTTGCCCTAACGCGTGTACCAAACACACACTAAGTGATGCTTGACACTACCATCTACTGACACCTGGATATAAAATATGAGCTTACGGATTCGAGCAAAAACAGAGAGTAAAATTTAACTATATTAGAAGATGAGAGAGTTGATGTTAGGTATACACAGAGAATCGTGGATAGCCCGTGCTTCTTATTTAACGTAATGTCATTCTATATTATTCGCCATTCAAACTTCTAGCTGCTTTAGCTATTGCCGTAAGGTCACATTCTATCTTAGAATAGAAGGAAAAGCCTGCTCCGGTAAACTTGACCCGCATATGGCGTTTGCCCGTCGATGGCATTGCCGCACAGTTAGAAGTGTGGACACTTGGGGGTAGGGCTGGTGTAGGTATGGGTCGAGGCAGGGGAAGATAGGATAAGTAAGGGTAAGGGTAGGGGCAAGGGTTGGGAGATGCATGGAGGAAGGTGGAGGCCAGAAGGAAGAGGAGTAAGGTTGGGCGTGCTTGGATTAGAATTTATAATAAAGTGGAAAATAGATTTACCGAAAGTTGGGGCTATTCCGCAAATTGTTTGCGGTCGCGCACCAAATTGCAAATCATGACAAATTATTTGCCGATATATGCATCATCTGGTAAATATCTTCCATAGGTACTCATTATGGAAATTATTCTCATGCTCATACCCTCATAGGAAATATCTCTACATGCTCATCTTTTAGTGATTTTTCTTCTTTATAACAAGAAGTGAACTACCACCATTATATTGTAATGTCTTTTTTTTCTCTTACTTCGTGGCAGTGGCTTATTATGCATCTGATATTGCATATCTCATGTGCATCCAATCTGCTAGTCCATATAGCCAACATATCCTAAGGGTGTATTTGGTTGCCATGTTAAATTGAGGTAAATTGGGGGTGGTAATATTTTTTTGTGTTTTGGTGTTTGGATAAAGGGGTTTGGATTGAGTGATTTGTTATGAAGTGATTGTATTGAAGTTTGAAAAAGTGAATAATTGTTGTAATGTAATCGTATTAAGGTTTTGAAAAATGAGTAAAGATACAAAAGATCAAATGAAAGGGTGTAAGGTTTACTTCGAGGGTGATAGGAAAAATGGCGAAATTGCAGAGGTACCATGTATTTAAAGCAATGCATGATCATCAAAATAGGATGGAGTAAAAAAGGCAAACGAGTTGGATTAATCGCTGACTAATTCAATGCATTGACGAAGGATCTCTTTCATTATTCCATTGCACAAAAAGTGGTGGAGAACCTTTTGTAATGGGTAGAATAAAACTTCTTAACCATTTGAGCTCCGGCTGTATGAAAGCTCAAAAGTCCTCGTTACAACAGAAAAGTGGGTATGTGGTAAGAAAAACATAGATTTTGTCGATCATGGAGTTTGTATTCCGAGCAATGTTTTCTCGATTTTACAGTATATCATCTTGCGTATTAACTCCTTTGAGAATGTTCCTTCTTTTTTTCTTAAAGATGCGAAACGCTTAATTGGCCGTGGATGGAGTGATCCTCATGTACAAAATGACATGAAGAGCTGGCCCTTCAAGTTGATCGCCGGCAAGGATGACAAGCCTCTGATTGTCGTGAACGACCAAGGGAAGGAGAAGCGCATCGCAGCGGAGGAGATCTCCGCGGCTGTTCTCTCCAAGATGAAGGACATTGCCGAGGCCTTCCTCGGACGCCCTGTCACGAGAGCTGTCGTCACCGTGCCCGCTTACTTCAACGACTCGCAGCGCCAATCCACCAAGGCTGCAGGCACAATAGCGGGCCTCGATGTCATCCGAATCATCAACGAACCCACTGCCGCAGCCCTTGCATATGGCCTCGACTTGAAGGAAAGCGGGGAGAGGCGATTGAAGAAGGTCGTCGTCTTTGACCTCGGCGGAGGGACGTTCGACGTATCCATACTTGAGATCAAGGATGGCATCGTGGAGGTGAAGGCCACGGGAGGAGACACCCATCTTGGTGGAGAGGATTTCGACACTCGCATGGTCTGGCATTTCGCTCAAGAGTTCGAGAAGAAGCACAGAAGGAATATCACAAAAAATACCCGTGCTTTAAGAAAGCTGAGGACCGAATGCGAGAGGGCAAAAAGGAACTTATCAAACAGTTCAGTCGATACGATTTTGGTAGAGGGCTTAACGGACGGTATAGACTTTGAAAGCAAGATTACGCGCGCCAAGTTCCATGATCTCAACATGGACCTCTTCCTCAAGTGCATGGAAACCTTAGAACAGTGTCTGAAAGATGCCAAGATGGATAGGCAGAGCATTGATGATGTGGTTCTTGTGGGCGGCTCTACTCGAATTGTCAAGATTCAAGAGATGCTCGGGAATTTTTTTCATGGGAAGGCTCTTACTAAGAGCCTCAACGCGGACGAGGCCGTCGCGTATGGTGCCGCAATCCATGCAGCCGTTCTGGGAGGCGTGAACTGCCCTACGTTCAACAATATTGTTCTTCGAGACGTCACATCGCTCTCTCTTGGCACGCCGAGTTACCTCGGTGTTATGGAAGTTTTCATTCCGAGGAATACACCCGTACCTGCTACTAAAGATCAGTTTTGGGGGCTCACAGAGGATTATCTGACTAGTACAACGTTCAAGATCTATGAAGGTGAGCGGACAATGGCAAAGGATAACAACCCCCTCGGCGAGCTTCACCTGAGGGGTATAACTCCGGCACCTGCAGGGGAAGCGAAAATGAAGGTCACGTTCAGAGTTAACCACGATGGCATCCTGATCGTATCTGCTGAGGATGTGGCATCTGGAAACAAAGCGGAAACAACAATCATCAACAAACATGGCAGGCTATCCCGTGAGGAGATGGAAAGGATGATCCGGGACTCTCAAAAGTTCAAGTCGGAGGACGAGAAGAAGAAGAGGAAGGCGGATGCGAGAAATGAACTGGAGAGTTATATTCGCGACGCTCGCAGTACGCTCAAGAATAGCACCTCCGGATCGAGGATGCCCGTCAAGGAGCAACAACGTCTAGAAAAAGCTCTTGAAAAAGCAATGCAGTGGTCAGAGCAAGATGATCCTTCCTTGAACGAAGATGATTACCGCGATAAGAAGAAGAAACTTCAGGATCTCTGGAACTCTCCCAAGGAGAAGCAGGGTATCTGGACGTCTCTGATGGACAAGTTACACTTTTGAATCTCTTCTCTTCCGTGTTACCATTTCATATGATGGATGTAAATTTTTCAAACGACTTGAAAAGAACTCAAGACTAAGCTCCATTTATTGTTCCCAAGAATTTTTTTTGTTCGATTCATCCTGTATTTTTATTGTTGAACAAGATATATAACTAGAAGTTCCCGGCAGACTGTTTTGTTTTGTTTTTTTTTTGGAAAAAAGGGCGAATGTCATTCGTCAAGTAGAGTAGAAATCAGTCATAGAACGTCCGACCTAACAAGGACAACAACCAACCGGAAAATGCAGACAGAAACATAAGAAACCGTGGGAGATCCAATATTAGTACAATCGACGAAGCCCTCCCAGGCAACGCATGCGTATATAGCTAAAGTTCTAAACAGTTCCAAAAGACAAAAATTTGAAAACAGCTAGAGACAACAGACATTGGAGCTTCCAAATTTTTGAGGCCCGGACATCTGACTGGAGTCATGCAGTGGCGATCGGTTCGCGGGTGCTATCATCCTTAGGTTCGTTTGGTTACAGGGTTGGGCAGGAACTAGGAGGACTGCAGTAAACGAGATTGCACCCTATACACTTGATCAAGAACTCGAGTCGGTTTGCACAAAAGGGGCTGGATCGTCTGCTGTGGACCGCCCCTGCTGTGGCGCAGGGGTCGTCCACAGCAGACCGCGCACAAAATTCAAGTTTTTGTGGACTTTTACTGTGCGCACCTAGATCTTGATCAAGCACAAAAACCAAGTTTTTGTGGGTGTGTTTGTTACGCGGGTTAAGGCGAGTTAAACTGGTAGATGTTAACCCGTTTTTGAGTTTTGGTGTTTGGATAGAGGCTTAAACTGTGGGTGGGTTAGAAGTAGGTTTGTTGTTATATGATTGTATTGGAATTTGAGAAAGTGATTAGTTATTGTGATGTGTTTGTATTGATGTTTGAAAAAGTGAATAAAAGTTGAGTAGTTTATAATTTTTATATGATATGATGATATAATATATTATTTATTGATAGGATTGATGATGTAAAATTGATTTATTTACTTTTTTTAAAAAAGAATAAAGTGGGGCCTACATGAGAGCGAGGGAGGGTGGGTTAATAACCGAACGCTACCTTACAGTACTGAACGACGCAATAACTAACAAGTCCTTTAACAAAGAGTATTAGCCAACAAACTCAATTAGTTATATTGCTCTTAATTATTATCTCCTTATCTCCCTACTAATCCTAATTTTGTTTTTAAAGGACCTGATCATGAAAAGCTTTTAAAAACCCAAATTCACAACAAACTGATGAATACCCATTCATCACTCTTTATTCTTCTATTTTAGCTACAAAAACATTTGCAAATACATATAGATATGTGTAAATACAAATAATTACCAAAAGCATGCACTGTGTAAAAACCTGTAATTAGCATGTTTTTGTGCAAAAATAAAAGAATAAAGAGTAAAAAGAAAAAGAGGGAAATATTTAGAATAAATATTGGGCAACCTAACCCAAGGGAGGGCTCAGCATGGGCCTGACCGCATAAAAGCCAAAGTAGAGGGAGATAGGAGCTCATGTGTATAGATTTTTGTAAATAAATAAAATTATATTTTCCTCACCCAAAAATATGCTTGTACATATTTTGTATGTATATTTAGAAACTATTAAAAACAAAATAAAAATTTAAAAATCAAAAATTCAAAAATGCCCTTTCACCATGTACATAAACCATGCTCCATTATTTATTTAACCTTATAAATAAATAAAATTATTTTCTAAACTTTTTGTAAATAATCTATGTGACATATTGTAAATATAATAAATAAAAAGAAACAAAACAAAAATCAAATAAAAATTACAAAATTGAAAATACAAAAATACATTGTATATATACCATGTGTATAAATGTATATATCTATTCATTTCACCTATGTGTATAAATAATAAAAATAAAATAAAAATAGCTTTTTATTCCTCATTTTATTCTATAAATAAATAAAACATAAAATAGGAATCAAATTGTATAAAAATAATAATAAAAAAAATTCAAAAATGAAAAGCCTACATATTGTATATATCCCTATATAATGTACATACCTTATTCTTATTTCCAAAAATTAATTAAAAATCACCAAAAAATAGGAAAAAATAAAAGAAAAATATTTCATGCTTTAAGTTTCTCTTAATTCGGCCATCTTCTAGCCTAAAATAAATAAACAAAAAAATCAAATACGTGGCAGCTCCTGATTGGTCCACGGGGGATTGTTGACCCCGGTCAACTCCCCCGCGGACTCTTTCCTTTTTGAGAAAGCGCGCGCCGCCCTGCCTTCGCCAATTTCTCCACGCGCCTCCAGCCTGTCGCCCACGCAAACCCCGCGCCCGGATCCTTCGCCGATCATCCGACATCCTCGCCAGATCCTTCGCCGGGAAATCCACGCCTTCCATAGCCGTCGCCTCCCAACCCTAATCGCGACTGCCGCTATATATAGAACCACCTCCGCCGCCTCCGCGCCTCATCTTTGGACCTTCCCCTTCTTCCCAGTGAACTCCAGAGGCACCGCGAGAGTGACAGCAAGCGATCGCCCCTGTTGCAGCGAGGCGAGGAGGTGAAACCACTGATCCGGCGTTCTTCGCCGCCGTTGCTCCGCCACCAGCGTGAGCACTGAGCCTCGGGCCGAGACGACCCTTGAGGCTACGACCAGGAGCACCCCCTGCTCTTCCCCAGTCTCTCCGACCACCCAGGTAACCCTTTAGCCTTTCCATTTAGTTTAATTTCTTGTTTCGCCCAAATCGCATCTCCGACGTATTCCTTTGATTCCGGCCATATCGTGTACCTTCTCGATCATCGGAACACACAGTCACCTTCGCCATTCCCTCACGCACGTTCTTCACCCCTTCACCCAACCCAGATCGCACAGGATCTGGGAATCGAGCTCCACCATCCTCCGCTCGCCGGAGCTCACTCACCCCGACGCACCGTTCTCACGCCGCTTCTTTGGGTCGAGGCACTTTGCCCTCGACCCGCGAAGCTTTTGGTTCACTTTGCAGGTCAAGAGGAGGGCATCTGAGCCCCCCTCACTTTCAGACCAGGAGCTCTACTCCGTCGACCTCGCCGGAGCCCCTCCAGGGCTCGGTTGGGCCATCGGAGACCACCACCAGCTGCGGGACGACATCGCCGACCTTCTCCGACCTTCAGAGGCAGCTGAGGAGGACCACAGTACGCGCACGAGGCCGGCGAAGCTCGCCGGCTGAGTGTTCTTCCAGAGTCCTCCATCGCCGTCCGATCAGCCCCAGCTCCCCAGTTCGCATCACGGCCGTCCATCCATCGAGGAGCAGATACCGTCGATCGTCCTGAGGGTTGATCTGCACCGTCAGAGCAGAGAGAGGGAACCACCAGCACCACCAGCCGTTCGATCTTCCACGTGTCCCCCTCTGCACCGTCGATCAGGCCCACGTGCGGAAGAAGAAAAGCGCCCGACATCTGAGACCGTTGGATCATCTACGTGGCGCGCATCCAGCCGTCGACGTTAAATAAGGGGTAATTTATCTTAGGCCCCCTCGTAGTTCGTGTTTTTAATTTCAGTCCTGTAAATATTTTGCGTACTTTATTTACGTAGGGTAAATTGCACTTGGGACCTCGTATCTTTCAGTATTTGCATTTATACCCCTGTTTGTGTGAGACACGTGCTTCGACACGTGATATTTTGGTGCATTTGCAACTTTAGCCCTGTAGTTCTGGTTGTTTATGAATGAATGAAATATTTTTGATAATTGCATTTATGCCCCTGTGAGCATTTTATTTCCACATGTGCGTCTTTTAGTGGGTTATTTGCATAACAACCCCTGGACTTTTTGGTACGAGTTACCAAAAGGTCCTCGGACTTGTTTTTCTTACATATAGGTCCCTGAGTGCCCCAGGCACGTGCTTGGCACGTGTTTTGCTGGGTATTTTGCACCAGACCCCCCAGAACTTTGGGTATTTGCACTTTGGTCCCTGTGCACAGTGCCCCTCCTTTATTTTTGAATAAAATATCAAATCACCTCCAAATTCGATGAAAATTTGACACATGGCTCCTGCCATGGTGTAGAATGTTTGTGAATTTTTGAGGACATTTTTGATTTCATTTGCTATTTTTAAAAATTCAAAAACCCTTATTTTTGCTATTGTTTAGAGTCAAAAACCCCAAAAAAATATCAAAACCCTTTTAAAAATTCCATAAAAATTAGTTACTGTTTATTTTGTGTTCCTTGATTTTCTAGCCAATTTTGGCTATTTTTCATTGAGTAAAAACCCTAAAAATCTAAAATCACCTCAAAACTCATAAAAATCATAATAAATAATTTAAAAAACCAAAAACAATAATTTTAGTGCTCAAATTTTCCTTGTTTTCTCTAGTATACAGGAAAATTACCTCCAGGTCCCTTTGAGATCCTTAGATATTTTATCTTTGGGTTCTGGGTCTTGCTGGATAGTACCTTATCTTTTTAGTACTGTTCGATTTTTAGAAAATAAAATACACTTTATAAATATCTCAAAAATTCACCAAAAACATTAAAAAAACCTAAAAAACATAAAAACAATTTTTCTTGAATTTTTGCTTGATTTTTCATGCAGTAAATAAATTGTTGAAAGTGTGCTTGTTTTCGTGTTTCCTTATTTTCTCTACATATTAAAAATCCAAAAAAATTTGAAAACAATTAAAAATCACTAAAAAGTATTCTCTTGGATTTCTGACTACATCGTAGGTCTCTTGGCCAATCCGTGCTCCTTGTGTTCGTCCCTGGGTGCTATACCAGGTTAATCTCATAGCAGGACCACTTTCTTTTGTGCTCAATTAGTTTTACATGTTCTGAGTGGTTGATTTTTCTTGATATACCTAGTCTGATTGATTGAGGTCGCAACGACCATTTCTTTACCTTTACCTCTGTCATTCGGGCGGTTATCAGAATGGCTCCGTTGCCGGGGAGCACGGCTTTGTAGTCATTTCTCCATATTATCTCTCTATATTATCATTGTTTTCTGACACTCTCTCTCTTTGATTTTTGTGCGAGGTACTGCGTGGACAACTTGGAGTTTATTTTTTTGAGGACCCGCACGGGAAGAAGAAGAGCAGGGAGAAGAAGAAGGAATTCTTATTTTTGAGAGAGAACAATATTTTTTCTGTAATAATTTAGAACTTGGACATTTGTGGACACTTGTAACTTAGCGGGTCTGTTTCGCCCATTACCGGTGTGCTCGGGGGACCCATTTGGATTTTCGCGGCTTTTTCTGCGGTTTTGATAGCTAGCTGCCTTTTCCGGTGTTTACACGGTTTTTCTCGAGCCCCTAGATTTAGGAATTCCTCTTGCTTGTGCCGTAATTAGTAGGGTCCCCACACTTAATTGCTTATCTGTTCCTATAGATCGATAATTGGACCTACTAATAACAAATAATAAAAATAACTTGGTCGCTTTCCTGAGAGCCTACGCGCCGCGAGCCTGCCCCGGAAGCGCTACTCCTGAACTCGACCTGTCGAGAAGAGGAGGGGTGGGCCAAGACCGGACTCTTTGGATCAAGGGCGAGTGACTGAGTTAGACGGTTCTGCGCTAGGAATTGCTCATCTAGGACTCGGTTTTTCCTCGCTGCACCATTTAGGTTAGTTTAATTCTGTCTTTAAATTTTGCGCGGATCACTTGCATGTAGAGTGCTGGAGACAAGGTACGCATTTCTTTCTCTGCATGCATCATTGATTTCTTCGCGCATTGGCTTTTTTGTCTTCTCCCTCTGTTTTTGGCTTAATCATCAGGAGAATCGGAAAATTCGTTAGGCCGCTTGTATTTATTTTGAAAAAAATTAAAAAGAAAAAAAATTGGGACTGGATAACACTATTGACCCTAAAAGACACTCACATTAAAAATTTGTCTTGGGGAGAGCAACCCCCTCCTTGTATGGTTTGGATGCGCGAGAGAGTGACCCGCACCCTAGGTAGAGCCCTCCGGTGCTATTTCTAGCTGACTACCGACTCTTCCGTGCGGGCCAGTCGGTTGGAGTAACATCGGGTATCCTAACAGGTCACGTAAGCGCTCTGATATTTTGTGTGTTCACCCAAAAAAAATTGACAAGATAAATTGACAGAGCTTTCACGGTCTTCAGATTGTGTTGCGTTGGTGAACCGGGGGTTTGCTTTGCGATCATATTTTCTCCAGATCCCATCCGCCCAACTCGCCAGATCAAGATGATGAGTAGACGATCTCTTAGGCAGCCTCTGGCTGCACCGCTTTCAGGCGCGTCTACTTCACCATCTAGGTTGGCCCGTGAGAGTCGAGACCAGCTCTCCGGGCCCGTGAGGTGAATCCACTGATCCGGCGTTCTTCGCCGCCGTTGCTCCGCCACCAGCGTGAGCACCGAGCCTCGGGCCGAGACGACCCTTGAGGCTACGACCAGGAGCACCCCCTGCTCTTCCCCAGTCTCTCCGACCACCCAGGTAGATCACTTAGGCCGTAGATTAGCGTAGGTTTCGATTTTTAGCTTACTGGTAGCGTAGCTCCGCCGCCGTCGCCAGCCACCTCCGATCTCCCATCTGCCATTCCGACCGACCATCATCTTCGCCAGACCTTCTCCGCATCTTCTTCACCCATTCACCCAACCCAGATCGCACAGGATCTGGGAATCGAGCTCCTCCGCCGACCACCTTCGCCGGAGCTCTCCATTCCGACGCACCATGCACCTTCACGCCGCCTAACCGGGTCGAGGCAATTTGCCCTCGACCCGTGAGTCTTCTGGTTCGCTTTTCAGGTCAAGACAAGGGTCATCTGAGACCCTTCGCCATCCAGCCAGGAGACCCGGCTCCGCCGCCTTCGCTCGAGCTCCTCGGAGCTCGGTGTGCTCGTCGGAGACCACCAGCAGACGCGGGAGCCTTCCGCGATTCTTCTCCGACCTCCAGAAGGCTCTCCAGAGGACCCTAGCGCACGCACGAGCCCGGCGAATCTCGCCGGCGACCAGTTCTTCCAGGATTCTCCAGAATCGTCAGATCATCCTCCTCGCTCCAGATCTGATCTGAACCATTCATCTGCGGAGCACTGCCACCGTCCGATCATCCCGAGGGTCGATCTTGACCGCTCGCAGAGAGAGAGGCACCAGCTAGCCTCAACCGTCAGATTCGCCACGCGTCCTCCTCTCAGCCGTCGATTCACCAAGAGTATCTCCACCACGCTTCGTCACCGTCAGATCTGCCACGTGGAATACTTTCCACCGTTCGATCAGGCCAGCCCTTCCAGAGTTAAAGTCGCACCCGTTCTCCACCGTCCGATCAGCCACGTGGCGCACATCAGGCCGTCGATAATAATAAAAGGGGTAAATTCATCTTAGGCCCCTCTGTTTGTTTTATTTCATTTTAGTCCTGTAATTTTTAAATTAAGTTGTTTATTTTCTGGGATATTTGCATTAAGGACCTCGTACTTACTTTATTTGCACTTATACCCCTGTCTACGTGGACCACGTGCTTCGTCACGTGAACTTTATTGGGTTATTTGCAATATAAACCCTGTAGTTCTGGATGTTACGGATTGGATAAAAAGTTTTTAATATTTACATTTATGCCCCTGTGAGCGTTTTATTTCCGCATGTGCGCCTTTTTAGTGGGTAATTTGCATAACAGCCCCTGGACTTTTTGGTACGAGTTACCAAAAGGTCCTAGGACTTGTTTCTCTTACATATAGGTCCCTGAGTGCCCCAGACACGCGCCTCGCGCGTGATTTGCTGGGTATTTTGCACCAGACCCCCCAGAACTTTGGGTATTTGCACTTTAGTCCCTGTGCACAGTGCCCTACCTTTATTTTTGAATAAAATATCAAACCACCTCCAAATTCGATGAAAATTTGACACATGGCTCCTGCCATGGTGTAAAATTTTTGTGAATTTTTGAGGACATTTTTGATTTCATTTGATATTTTTAAAAATTCAAAAACCCTTATTTTTGCTACTGTTTAGAGTCAAAAACCCCAAAAAATATCAAAACCCTTTTAAAAATTTCACAAAAATTAGTTACTGTTTATTTTGTGTTCCTTGATTTTCTAGCCAATTTTGGTTATTTTTCATTGAGTAAAAACCCTAAAAATCTAAAAACACCTCAAAATTCATAAAAATCATAATAAATAATTTAAAAACCCAAAAACAATAATTTTGGTGCTCAAATTTTCCTTGTTTTCTCTAGTATACAGGAAAATTACCTCCAGGTCCCTTTGAGATCCTTAGATATTTTATCTTTGGGTTTTGGGCCTGGTTGGACAGTACCTTGTCTTTTTCTCACTGTTTGATTTTTAGCAATTAGAATAAATATCAGAAAAATCTCAAAAATTCACCAAAAACATTAAAAAACCTAAAAAACATAAAAACATTTTTGTCTGAATTCTTTATTGAGTTTTGATGCATTAAATAAATTGTTCAAGTTAATTGTTTGTGTGCTTTTCCTGTTTTCTTTATATTCCAAAAATCCTAAAAAAAAATATAAAAACCCTTAAAAACACTAAAAAATACTCTCTCGGATTTCTGACTACATCGTAGGCCGCAAGGCCAATCTGTGCTCCTTGTGTTCGACCCTGGGTGCTATACCAGGTTAATCTCATAGCAGGACCGCTCTCTTTTGTGCTCGATTAGTTTTACATGTTCTGAGTGGTTGATTTTTCTTGATATACCTAGTCTGATTGATTGAGGTCGCAACGACCATTTTTTTTACCTTTACCTCTGTCACTCGGACGGTTATCATCCGGCGACCTAATTCTTCCATCCTTGGCCATTCGCGCAGCTTTCCCGTGAGCTCCAGAGAGAGAGAGAGAGAGAGCGAGGTGACTGCTCGCCACCCCACCCTGTTGCAGCGAGGAAGGAGGTGCGAACCATCGATCCGACGAAGACTCCGCCGCAGCTCCGCCGCCTGAGCGAGCTCCGAGCCTCGGGCCAAGACGACCCTTGAGGCCACGACCGGGAGCACCCCTAGCTCCAGCACAGTCTACTCCTTCACCCAGGTAGCCTTTTCGCTTGACCATTCCAGCTAATTTCCATTTTCCCCCAATTCATATCGCCGTCGTATTCCCTCGATTCACTCCGGTTCCGACCGCTACTCGACCATCGGACCCGACCATCACCTCCGCCTTCCCTCGCCGCACCTTCTGCACCCACTCGCACAACCCAGCTCGCACAGGAGCTGGGTACCGGGCTCCACCGTCTTCCACCTTCGCCGGAGCCCGTCGCCCCGACGCACCGTTCACCTTCACGCCGCCTAATCGGGTCGAGGCACTTTGCCCTCGACCCGCGAAGTTTCTGAGTTGTTTTGCAGGACCAGCAGAGGCCATCTGAGGCCTCTCGACATCTAGCCCAGGAGCTTCAGCTCCGCCACCCTCGTCGGAGCTCATCCGAGCTCGGCTGGGGCATCGGAGACCCACAGCAGCTGCGCATCTTCACGCCGGAGCTTCTCCGATCTTCAGGCGCAGCAGAGGAGGCCGGAGGCGCCTTCACGAGGCCGGCGAAGTTCGCCGGCCATCTGTTCTTCCAGCATCCTCCCAGACCGTCCGATCGTCCTCGACCTCCAGTTCTCATCCTGACCGTCCACTTGAGGAGATCCAGCCACCGTCAGATCTTGGAGAGGCGATCTGGACCGTCCGTTGCACGAGGTTTAGCCACCGAGAGCCTCACCCGTTCGATCTTCCACGTGGCGTATCCTCGACCGTCCGATCGCTGCGAGGACCTCAGCGTTGGAGCGCCACCCATTCCCAGCCGTCCATCTACCCACGTGGCACCCATCCGTCGGCTTGACTTAATAAAGGGTAAATTACCCTTAGGCCCTTCTCTTTGCATTATTTCATATCAGTCCTGTAAATATTTAGAGTCGTTGTTTAGTTTTAGGATAAATTGCACAATGGACCCTGAGCTTTAGTTTATTTGCATTTATACCCCTGCCTATTGTGAGCCACGTGCTTCGTCACGTGTTTTGTTGGTGTATTTGCATCCTTTACCCTGGTAGTTCTGGTTGTTATGAAATGAATGAAATCTTTTTGATATTTGCATTTATGCCCCTGTGAATGGTTTAATTTCGCATGTGCGTTTATTTGTGGGTAATTTGCGACATAGCCCCCTGGACTTTTGGTACGAGTTACCAATAGGTCCTCGGGACTTGTTTTCTTTACATATAGGTCCCTGAGTGCCCCAGGCACGCGCTTGGCGCGTGACTTCTTGGGTTAATTGCACCTGGACCTCCAGAACTTTGGGTATTTGCACTTTGGTCCCTGTGCACAGTGCCCTCTTGTCATTTTTGAATAAAATATCAAATCACCTCCAAATTCGATGAAAATTTGATCCATGGCTCCTGCCATGGTGTAGGATTTTTGAGAATTTTTGAGGACATTTCTGAGTTTATTTGCTATTTTTAAAAGTTCAAGTTTCTATATTTTTGCTACTGTCTAGAGTTAAAAACCCCAAAAAAATATAAAAAACCCCCTAAAAATTCTATAAAAATTAGGAGCTGTTTATTTCGTGTTCTTTGATTTTCTAGCCAATTTTGGCTACTTTTCATCACAGAAAACCACTAAAAACTTAAAAACCCCAAAAAACCCATATAACTTCTAATAAATACATTGAAAATCCAAAAACAATAAATCTGGTACCTAAATTTTCTTTATTTTATCTATTTTATAGGAAAATTACCTCCAGGCCTTTTTGAGGTCCTTAGGTATTTTATCTAAGGACTTTAGGCCTGGCTGGACAGTACCTTACATTTTTGCTACTGTTTGATTTTTAGAAATTAAAATAAATATCAGAAAAATCCAAAAAATTCACAAAAACATACAAAATTACAAAACACATAAAAATATTTTTGTTTGAATTTTTGCTTGATTTTTAATGCATTAAATAACTTGTCAAAGTTTGCTTGTTTTTGCTTTTCTTATTTTCTTCACATATTGAAAATCCCTAAAAATATAAAAATCATTAAAAACCACAAAAAATATTTTGTCTTTTATTTTATTCATTTTGACTACTCTGTAGGCCCTTTGGCCAATCCGTGCTCCTTGTGTTCGACCCTGGGTGCTATACCAGGTTAATCTCATAGCAGGACCGCTTCCTTGCTTCGATTGTTTTTATCTGTTTCGAGTGGTTCGATTTTTCTTGATATACATACCCTGATCTCTTGGGTCGCAACGACCCTATTTCTGTACCTTATACCCGAGTGGTCAGGCTTGTTATCACTCTTCTTCACGTGTTTTTTGGTAGCTTGATTATTCATCCCATCATAATCCAACAACTAGTGTTAGAGCATGATCTAACTTCGATGCGAAGGTATGTTGCAATAGGTTTGCACTCTTCAAAAGCGTGAAGGATTGACAATTAATCCACTATGTACTCTTTGAAAATCATATAACCATCCTCAAAGTTCAACGGCCATAAAAAGCCGACATGTCTCCCACATAGTCCAAATGTTTTCTAAATAAAATACCCCATCTTTATTTATACTCATAAACTAATTATTCCTTATAGTTTCTTACTATGAATTTAAATTTATTTCAACTTTACTTATTTTGTCCAACTGAAATAAAACTTCTAAAAGCTGAAATATATTTTCAAAAATAGATTTTCTACTTTAAAACCTCGAAATAAATCTCCTTATTTTTACTGCATCATTTTTTTTGAGAAATGTGAGGGTGACATCCCGAGTTGGGATTCACCGCTTGTGAAATATATTACTTAAAAAAAGCATAGTACATTATCTGGAGGACCAGAAATTAAAAAGTGAGGTACAATGTGCAACTACATTTTCTGGATAGAACCTCTGATTTTTGAAAATATGGTCGTTTTTTCCTACCCAAATCGCTCACAAAGCCGCAAAGGCCATCGTGCAGTCATGTGTTGATTTACCTCCTACCGATCTCACTGACCTCCAAAAATCATCAATGCTTCCACTTGATATCCAAGATTCTCCTATCTCCTGCCAAATCCGAGCCGATGATGGACACCTGAAGAACAAATGATCAGAGTCTTCGGTCTGCCCACCACACCTGTCGCACTGGGTGTCCATACTGCCGAAGAGCCTTCCCCTCCTTGCTTTGTCACACAGTCTACTTCTTCCCAGGCACCATAGGAAGACCTTAACCCTGCACGGAATCTTGCTAGCCCATATGATCTTCATATCTTGACATAGTTCTGTATCCGTGTCCGTTGAGGTCCCCTTGAACTCCATATATGCCTTCTTCGTCGAGAACCTGCCACCATTCCACTCAAAATGGTCTCTTGCCTCATTGATGCAATTTGTTGATGGCAACTCGGACCGCATTCTGACAAAATCCTCCGAACGTTGAGAGGAGAGATTCGACACGAACTATGGATCCCATGATCCTGTCATCCCTGTCTGCGCTAAAGATCACTCCTTCATTTTCGCCAATGCAAACAACCTCGGGAAACGGTTACATAGCTTCCCGTCCCCTGTCCAATCATCTTGCCAGAATTGAAATAATTCTCCATCACCGATCTTCGGCCGCAGTCTTGGTGCTAAAAGAGGTAAAACATCGCGGACACCTTCCCACAGAGGAGATTGAAATCGCACCCTCCCAGCCTCAAGCGATCCCCGAACTCCGTATAACTCCCGTAGGAGCCTAATTGCCAGTCTATTTGAATCACCCCATATCTGAGTAGCCCATCAGGGTTTAGTGTTTAGGGTTTAGGGTTTAGGGTTTAGGGTTTAGGGTTTACTGTATCGTACAACCTTAATAAAATTTAAAAAGCTTAGATACATATGTACTTAACCTTTTTTTCTAAAAATGAATTATATATCAATCAAATCATAAAAAAAGGAAAGATGAAGATATAAACTAAAATAAATATAAAATATAAAAGTCAAATAATTAAAAAAAATGCAAAAAAGACATGCATTTAACACACCTTTAAACATCACAAAAATATTCAAAACGTAAAAACACAGACATGCCCCCATGATACACATTTCACTCATACACTTGAGCACTGTCACATACCTAACATATACACCACTTAGCTTCATAGCAAAGATACTTCTATTGGTTCAACGTTGGGCTCGATTAAGTAAAATAATTATATCACCATACTTCTTCCCTTCACAATTTTATTTTAAGCTACTTGTACACATATACTAAAGAAACACTAATGAACAAACAACATAGATGAGAGATCAATAGGCTACGAGGATTGGCATTAGTTCGGGTATTGGAATAATAATGGCAATGGAGTGACATGGAAGGGAAACTTTAGTGACAACGAAAGAATGGAGGACAGTGCCGTTAGGGTACACAATAGGAAATAGAAATGACTAAGATATTGGGGAAGAAGGACGATAGGGTACAGAAGATGATCGAATTTGACAAAGTAAATATAATTTGAGATGCTAAACAATGCCATATCCTAAAAAGAGAAAGGAATTTTTTATTGAAAACATTTTTTCGTGGGACCTAACTAGAAGTTTGCTCGTCACTGCTCGTCACTACAATATGATTGACTTATGGCAATGAATAATTTGGATACTCATTGACGAGCCTTCCAATGTTAAATTTGTAATATCGAACATTATTCAGTACAAAATTATCTCTTGATCTTGTAATATAGTGTGAATTGAATATTCATTAGTAAAGGTTCAATTAAGATGGTCGTAGGTTGACTTTTTCATTAAAATCTTGTACTATTCATTATTAAACAAGAAACTGTTGCACGAATAAATCAATGGATAGTCATTATTATATGATTTGTTGTTAAGAATAAAGAAATGAATACAATATTGATTGAGTTGTTAAAGGATGAAGCTCCAAATATAATTTATTTCTAAAGAATTTAACTATGAAAGATATGCTATGAAAGATATGTCAACAAACATTAAATTTCCATTGTTAGGTCAAATTTGTACGTGTCGTGTTATGCATTTCATAAAGAAAAGTCCACTCCATATAATCGATATAGAAAAATGATGGATTATAATTTTAAATCAGCGGACTTTCTCTCACTCATTCTGGAAATGCAATATGTAAGACAAATAGTTTTTTTTAAAAGGAAGGGCTGTAATTTTGGGGGGTCTTATTTAAGTTTATACGCAAGTTCGACGTTCTGAGACCACGGGAGATTAAACCATAAACTTCGGTAGGAGAATAAGCAGGAATAAGGATGGAGAATAAGGGGAATAAGGGTCTATTCTCCGTTCGGCTGGAGGATAAGAATAAGGAGAATAAGGTGAAATAAATGTAGGTAAGGTGGGATAAAGATAGGAATAAGAGTAAAATAAGATGAAATAATGGGGAATAGTCGTACCACGGGGAACCGTGTCGGGGGTATTCCCCTTATTCCACTCCCCCTTATCCTCCAAACGAACGGGGCCTTAGTTTGTAATAGCACTCCAATAATTATTCCGGAGTTCAAACTCAAAATATAGGAATTTAAGTTAAATTTTCCTTTAATCTTGTACACAAAAGAAATAAAATTAAATCGGCGATGATCTTTTCTTAAATACCAAGATTAATTAATGATGATGTATAATACCCAGTTGGCATGCACGGGATATTCTTAATCTTTTATTCAATAATCTTGTTAAATGAAATTGAAAACAAAAGAATGAGTGGGACGAGACGAACTCATTTGCTATGAAATAAACTAAGAACATATATTTCTGTATAAAGCCATGGCTTCTCTTCGTAGGTTTATTGTAGTGCTCGCAACCCTAATCTACCTTGTGGTTGTTTGATCATAGATGGAGAAATCGGGAGGAGAGGAGCCTGTGATAGGGATCGATCTGGGCACAACCTGCTCGTGTGTGGGTGCATGGCTGCATGATAAGGTAGAAATCATAGCCAATGACCTTGGAAACCGGACTACTCCTTCCTTTGTGGCCTTCACGGACAGCAACGAACGCCTTGTTGGCGAGGCAGCGAAGAACCAAGCAGCTACCAATCCTAAGAACACCATCTTCGGTTAGTTCCTTTCTAGTAGAATTATAGCCTCTACCCCATATATATTATTGATTGTAACAAGGAATACATATTCGTAAGTGAGCGGCTCCTATGCTGTTACCCAAGGGACAGTGTGCAATCACACTCATTGGCGATCGGAGCCTCAACCGCACTGCCCTGCATGGGGCAGTGTGCAATCACACTCATGTGGCCCTGCATGGGGCACTGCCCTTGCTTGTGGTAACAATGGAGGATCCGTTATCTACATTTGCAGCCTATTATTGATCATTAGTACATGAAAATAGAATCCCGCTATTCTTATTACTATATGGCCATCCCAAAAGAATCTAGCATCAAACCCTCCAATCGTCCACGAATCTCCACCTGGAGCAAACGAGAAGATAAAATAGACAGGAATCATTGAAAGGAACAACTTCAAAAGCACCAAGCGTGTCCACCTTGTGATAAGCATCATCGTTAATCTTAAGAAAAAGAGTTACTAAATTATTTATTGAGCACATATCTCACATTTATAAGCTCTATCAAAATTGTATTCATGATGATGAGTTTCATTATTCTTCAATAAGAATTAAAATTAACATGATACAACATACCATAAGAAAATTTACAAGATTCTATATTACTCAAGACATAGGAACTAGAATTAGAGTCAACATTATCATTCAAATTTGTTGCATGTAATACCCAGCGAATTTGTATCTAACGTATCTCATACTTTGTGGCAACCAAATTTCCATTGTGAAATAAACAACCCATAGCTAAAATTATCGGTTGCATAATTAGTCACTACTATGATATTTTGTTGCAGAGTTAGTGTTGATTTCTTAAGGTCCCATCCTTGGCTATGATTACCAATAGATGATCAAGACAAAACCTTTCCTTACATTAAATCACCAAGAGAAAAATTTTACAGATTAGAAAATGTAGGCATCATGTGCTTATTAACATTTGAATGATTGTTCATCGGATAGATGCAAAGCGGCTGATCGGCCGACGATACAATGACTACGACGTGGAAAGAGACGTCAAAAACTGGCCTTTCAAAGTAATTGCAGACCCAAGTGGCAGGCCGTTGATCGTGGTAAGTGACGGTAAAAAGGAGATGAAAATTACCGCGGAGGAGGTCTCTGCAGCACTACTCTCCAAGATGAAGCAGACCGCCGAGGCCCTCCTGGGGCGCACCGTCCACAAGGCCGTCGTGACCGTCCCGGCGTACTTCAACGATTCCCAGCGCAAGTCGACCATGGACGCCGGCCGAATCGCAGGCCTCGAGATCGTGCGCATCATCAACGAGCCCACAGCGGCTGCCATAGCGTATGGCCTTGACTTGAAGAAGAGCGGAGAGAAGAGACTGAAGAAGGTTCTCGTGTTCGACCTCGGCGGCGGCACATTCGATGTGTCCATACTTGAGATCAAGGATGGCGTCATCGATGTGAAGGCCACCGGAGGGGACACGCATCTCGGCGGAGAGGATTTCGACAATAACATGGTCTCGCACTTCGTGCGAGAATTCAGACGGAAGCACAAGAAGGACATCTCGAGAGATTCTCGCGCTCTCAGGAGGCTGAGGACCGAATGCGAGAGGGCGAAACGGGGCTTGTCGAGTACTACTGTCGAGTCCATCGAGATCGCGTGTCTGTACGACGGCATCGATTTCCAAACAAAGATAACCCGTGCTAAGTTCGAAGATCTTAACATGGAGTTCTTCGACAAGTGCTTGGTAGTCGTAGATCGATGCCTCAAGGATGCCAACATGGAGAAGAGCAGCATCGACGACGTGGTTCTTGTGGGTGGTTCCACGCGAATTGTCAAGATACAGGAGATGCTGCAGGAATTCTTCGATGGGAAGCCTCTTTGTAAGAAGCTCAATGCGGATGAGGCCGTCGCTCTCGGGGCCGCGGTCCAAGCGACCAAGCTTGGAAGTCCAAGCTCGTCGTCCGATGCGAACCCATGCAACGAGATCGTTCTGCATGATATCACCCCGCTCTCCCTGGGTACTCCCAACCATCACGGTGCCATGAAGCTGTTTATTCCGAGAAATACCCCGGTTCCTGTTGTGAGAGAGCAGATATGGACGCTCACCGAGGACAATATGACCAGCACCACTTTCCCTGTTTACGAAGGCGAGAGAGAGATGGCCAGGGATAACAAGCTTCTCGGCAAGCTTCACCTCACCGGGATATCTCCGCAACCAGCTTACAAAAGTAGTATAAAGGTCACGTTCCGCGTCGATCTTGACGGCATTCTGAACGTATCTGCTGAGGATTTGGCCACGGGACACCAGGCTACGACCACGATCACCAACGATCACGGTCGCCTCTCCGCCGAGGAGATCCACCGAAAGATCGAGGAAGCTCAGCGGTACAAACTGGAGGATGAGAAGAGGAGGAGGAAGGCGGATGCCAAGAGTGAACTGGAGAAGTATGTGTATCTCACACGCAACACAATCAGGCAGCCCGCCATTGCTTCGAGCATACCCAGCTGGGAGAAGAACAGATTGGAGCAAGCTATTGCCAGTGCGATAGAGTGGTCGGAGGAGGACGATCCCAAGGCCAGCGAAGCTGATTACTGTGATAGAAAAGCTGAGATAGAGAAACTTTGGAACAAGATTAGACGTGCTCACTGTTGAATCTATGTTTTGCAGGAAGAAGATCGTCCGCTGTAGCGATGATGTAATCCCATTTTTTTCTTTGCAATTGCTATTGGAAAATCCAATCTTATATATTTAATCTTAGATTAATGCTCTACGTATCCTTTAAATTTAGATCAAATTGGACATCATTTGCTATTTCATCCTAATGTTTAAGATCCGGCCAATATTTAAGTAACTTAAATTCTACGTAAAAAAATCCGGATTTTCAAATATTAAGATAAAATAGCAAACGATCTCTTGTTTGAGTGATATGAAGGATGTGTAGAACATTAATCTAAGATTCAATATATAAAGTTAGATTTTTGAATCGGCTACCTGATTTGCTTGCAAGGTTTGTTATCCGTTGTGCTGGAGATTTGAATCACGTTTCTCTGCATGCAGTAATACTCTTGTTAAGGTCTTCGTAGATAATTTTTTTGGTGTTTGTAAGAGAGGGCTATTTAAATATCCATGGAGGGTAACTTATTAATAAATATGTTCACTTAAATATGGGAGTGTTCATCTAAAGAGTGAACAAATCCAAGAGATGACTATTGCATACAATTATACAAAGGCCTTACTTGGTTTTTTCAAAGAATGTTCACGTCTCAACTATCACACCACGAATAAAGATATTCAAAGTAATCTCGTTCCAAGAGGCTGAAATTCCGGAAGAACACAATATTTGTAAAAGCATATATTATTTCTCCAGAAGCACGACAACCTTCTTCATCTTCCGGTCATGTCTAGATGTGAGATAACATTCGGTTTACTTTGAGATAAAAGGACTTCATCTTAGAATAAGTCACCACGAGATAATGATCATATCAAGATTTCGTCTAAATCTTTGTCTATAGTAATTATGTCTTCATTGATGCACATTTCGCATGTATATATATTTGTATACCAAAACTTCCGCCGAAAACGTTTTCCCCATCGCTGCAGGCGATTGTTGGAAACGTTTCCCCCATTCGAGCGGCTCGTTAGGATGTTGTACGAACGCGTATTCATGATCGAAACTCGTCGAAGGAGAGTTCTTTTTCAGTTCATCCATACACCATCCCAACTGTTGGATCCAGACTCCTCACAGATCTAATCTTCGTCGTCCACTATCGAGGCCTCCGGTCGTTGGATCTATCTGAGGATCAAGCCAGAGCTGTCCATCGTCGAAGGGACACCTACAGATCCTGACCGTCGATCCATAAGTGGAGCGCCCACGACCATTGGAAAGTGCATAATAAGGGGTAAATTTCACGTAAGCCCCTTTCTATTTTGCATTTACCTTCCAATCCTCTAAATAGTTAGTGTGGTTTAATTTACTTTGGATAATTTGCAGTTAGACCATTGCATTTTTCCGTATTTGTATTTTAGTCCAGCCGAATTAGAATCACGTGCGACCACATGTGTTTTATTGAGTTATTTGTAATTTGCATCCTAAAATTGTCTAATGGTTACGGAATGAATTAGATGTTTTGAGTATTACAGTTATACCCTTGTGAACCTGGATCACACGTGAACCACGCCTTTTGTGGATTAATTGCATGCTAGGCCCTTGGATTTTTATCGGATGTTATTGTTTGGTCCCTCAATCTTGTTTTCTGAACATAAAGGACCCTACAAACTGTTTTAACCATTGGTCTTTTATTTAGCTTAATAAAGAGTAAATTAATTTGAAAAATCCCCTAAAATTACCATTAATTCATGTTAGTGAGTAATATTAACTATGATTTTATTAGATTGATTGCTTTTCATTTTATATTTTTAAAAATTCAAAACCTCCTAAAAAGTATCCTGTCTACAGTATAAAACCCCTAAAAACTCGAAAAATATTTTGACATTTCCATAAAAATTCCTGTCATTGTCTTTTTGTATGTTTATCTACAATATTAATTTTGTTTGAAAATTCACTCTAAAAACTCAAAAATTTACAAAACATATAAAATCTTATAAAAGTAATATAAAATGTTAGAAAATCCAAAAATTCCATTTTATGTTTTTATTTGTAGGTTTTACTTAAAGTTTATCATAAAATGCTATCCAGGATTGTAGAGAATCTTACATATTTTGAACTTGCAATTTAGTCCTGCTTGTGCACTATTTTCTATTTTGATAATTATTTGATTTTTATAAATTTATAAAAAAACATTTGCAAAATCCCAAAAAATTATCAAAAACTTTTCAAATCATATATAGAAAAAAATATTTTTTTCTGGAATTTTCTGAGTCCATTTATATATTTTGAAAAATAAAAAAGAGTGTTGTGCATGTATTTTGTCTTGTGTGCATGTTTGCTTTTATTCAAAATTTAAAAATATAGAAAATTAAAAACAATTAAAAAGAATTTATTTTATTTTTAAAATTTGACTACTTCGTAGAATTTTCGTGCTCCTTGTGTTCGACCATGGTGGTCATACCAGGTAAATAAAATAGCGATCTTCTTACACATTCTAGATTGTTCGATTTTCTTTGAGTGGTTTATTTTTCTTGTTAACTTAGCTCGGTGATTTGGGTCGCAATGACTCTTGTTTATTTTCATTACTTAATCCGAGTGGCTGGGCATGCATCATTCATCATAAATTTTCTTTATTTCATAATTCGATGTTCCTTCTATATTAACTAAATAAAATTTTAAAAACAAGTGAACAAACTCTTGTAATGGTCTAGTGGTAGTGGTGTTACTTACGAAGGCACCGAGAGGGTTCAAATCCTATTATTTTCAAAATATTAAATACCATTGATATAGAATGAGATTTAGCTTTTGCGTTATTGATATAGAATGAGATTTTAACTCACTTATCTCACCTAATTTTTCTTGTTTTCATCATAGATGGTTTCATTTTTATTATTTTCTTTTGGCTATGAATTTTTTTGTTTCAGAATTTGACTTGATAAGTTACCTTTAAGGACAAATTTAAAAATGTTTAAATTAGTATATTTACCAAAAATAAAAAATCACCATCGAAGTTAATAATCTATCTGAAATTTCAATTAGTTTTAAAATATTAAAACTTATAATATGATATAAAATGGGATTCAAGTTAATTTATCTCTCTTATTATTTCTCAAACTCCCTTTTGGTGATATAATTTTATTTTTTTACTTTTAGGCACAAATTTTTTATGTTTTAGAAATTCATCTACTAACTTAGTTAGGCTTAGAGATGGAATTTGAAATGTTTTAAATTATTAGATTGTACTAACTTTAAAATTGTCATAGATATTAATAGGCTATTTGAACATTCAACTTGCTAGGAGATTTCAATTTAAGTTTATTAAAATTGAAAAAGAACATACACTTAAACTATTGAATCTATTGAAAAAATCATTTGAAATAAAATAATTTTTCATTTTTGAATATACATGATACCTCATTTGGAATAAATAATTTAAAGTATTGAAATTATATGTATCTTCTATAAAATGGGATTCATGCCCATTTATCTCTTCCATTATCTCTCGCACTCCTTAAAAATGAATTAAATTTTAATGTTCATTTTTAAAATTGAACATACTTGGAAATATTTAAATTATTAGATTTAAAAAAAACCACTATGGAAATTAATAATATGTTTGAAAATAAAACTTAGTAATAGATTTAAATCGGATTTGAAATTGAAGTTTATCACCATTGAAAAAAAGTCCAGTTTAAAATATTAACTCTATTTAAAAGATGTCATTAGAAATATTTTTTCTTATTTGTGAACATATGATAGGTCAATTACATTACTTTTTTTAAATTTAAAAGTATAATTTGATGATAAATGTGATTCAAACTCATTTATCTCTTCCATTAGTTCTAATATCCATATAGTTGAATTATATATATATATATATATATCCTTTTAATAACCATGAAATATTTGTTTCTAAAACTTACTTTTATTGTTAGCAATGGATTTAAAAAGTTTTAAATTATTAGATTTATAGAATATTAACTATTATCATCAAAGTTATTGATCTTTTTGAAAATTCAACTCACTAACTGATTTAAGATTTAAGTTTTAAATATTTAAAAATTTAAAAATATACCATTTTAAAATATTAATTCTATTTTAAAATATCATTTGAAATACAATAATTTTTTCATTTTTGAGCATACATGATAGTTGTATACTTGGATCCACCTCACTAAAATTCCTGGTTCCGCCAATGCTTTGTCTTTTAGAAGTATAAGGCTTCTACAAAATTCTTCATTTTATTTATAAAAAAATCAGTTTCATTAAATTCAAAATAAATCTTTCCATCTTCCCCAGTTATACCAAACTCCTTAATCATTGTCCCTTTTAGTGATTAAAAAATTCGAACATGTGACATTGGAAATAAGATGACCATTAGAACATGATATTCTTAAATTAAATAGCAAGATGTTCTTAAAAGGATATCTTCCGTAAAAAATAATAATCTCTGTTTTGTGATGCTCAAGTTTGAGAAATGTGGACCATCATTTTCAGCAATATAAAACAATGCAAGGTTGAAGGGGAAACCTATAAGATTTGCATACATATCCATCTTTTGTAACAATAACATCCATCCTTTTCTGCTTTCAAAGATATTCACACTGGCATCTAAAACACATAGAAATTCATTATTTGCACCTCTATAACAAAGACATTCATTCTGAGCAAGAAAACAATCACTATTGATGGTGTCTGCTTGATTCAAATCACATTCAAATCTTCTCTCACTTCTTCATGAATTGGTAAGATCTATTTGATCATGCGATAACAATAGCTGCATTAGCAAGAAAAGACAGTTTAAAAATATGAATGCACCAGTCAAGAATCCAACTCGAGTCTGTCCCGTATAAGGGTGATGTCTACCACTGAACCACTAATTGATTGATGTGAGAGGTCGACGAGGAGAAGACTGGAAGCAGCCGAGTCGTTGACCGGAGAATAGGGCTGAAAAGTTAGGGCAAATGTGCATAAGAAAGTCCAATATATATTTTTTAATTATTCGACGTATGGTAATGACGATAAGAAAGAACTTTCAATGATAGAAGTCGAAACGTCGAATACAAACTGTAATTATAGACGTTTAGCCAATGCCGTCTCCAATGGAATTTACGCCGACGTTTGTGAAAACTAAACGTCTGTTTTGATCTTTTTTCTCTTGTGGTGAGATCTACTATGATTATTTAAAAGGCTAAAGGACGATAATTTTCTATTTTTGCAAAATCTCTGAATTTGCAAATTCAAGAGTTATTCGTCTATGGCCCTCCGTCATAAAAGCACGTAAATCCAAGCGTCGTGACATTGGCATCAATCAATTTCGAAGTAGGCCAGCTTGACTGGATAAATTCGATTAACACTCTTTCTGGCCCATGTTCGTTTTTTTTTTAATTTTTATCCCCTTAATAGTATTTTCTACCCTCTGCAGTATAAAAGGTACAGTCATATGATATGCGATTGTTCATTTGTTAAGAAGAAGATGCCAGCTGGACGGTGTCGTATCCGGAGAACCACTAACCAAAACAAAAAATATGTTGTGCAATGAGGTGTGATTTTTGTTTACGTGACAACCTAGGAACTCACTTCGTAATTGGGTTGGGTTGGAGTACTCATGTGAATAGTAAACTGTGGAGATAAGGTGGAGCATGGGCCTTGATACGGCCCAATTTGGGAAAGCCCGATCCGGGCTCGTCAATTTTTATCGGGTTTTGGGCCAGGTCGATGCTCGAATTTTTTAGCAATCCTAGGACTCGGGCCCGGCCCAAGACCCGTAAAGTCGAACTCAGGTTCGGGCCGGGTCGGACTCGCCCCCTATTAATGATTACAAGAGATTTGACTGTAAACCACTTGACACTATGAGCTGGTTCTGACTGCAGATACTATGATCTTCTTTGACAGATTCCATCAAACTATGCTCTAGAACATGATTTATAACACACAAATGTTACGGTTGCAATAAGATTCAATTGCTTATCATATTGATTGGACCCATATCTCTTAAATATGGAAAACATACACATCTAGCAATCTCAAAAAGCATAAATATCCAAAACAAAACATTATAGCACATGAAGTCAATGGTAAGATTGAACCTTGGTTGTACAAATCCATTTTCATCGGAAACATATCTAGCACTATAAGATTACTTCTGGTATGGTTGCCAATGCAAGTGATAAATATTAATAATGGCAAAACCTAATGATGCATCCGAGTTCAATTTCCAAAACATAATTAGAGAGCGGTATTAAATTATCTTGTAGCTATAGGTGAAAAGCATACACACATATATGTGCAGAGGAATAGAGGATACACACAAAAAACGTATGCCTTTCTTAATTTATGAACGACAAAGGCCATCTTTTATAAAAGACAGGAAAGACTTTCTTTAGGAAAAAATTGTACTGAATAAATATGAGCATTTCATAACAATGGAGGTAGCAGAAAGTTGGATCTGTTTGAAAGACAAACGCAGACTTTTACCGATGAGCCCCAACAGACCTGACATCAGTATGTTTAATTTAGCATGATATGCATAGGACTACAACTTATGCCCCCCCAACTGGCCATTGCTTATAAGTTAGAACTAACAATGAATCATGTGTTAATGGCAAGCACGGAAGAAGATCCACATCAGAATTTGCAGGTACGGAAGAGATATCCATTAGATTAACAAAAAGACTTCAGTACATACAGCCGACCCAAACCAACTAAACGGGTTGAGATCCCTACAAGCTGATTTTTTAAACATAGGGAAGCTGGGTCGGGTCGGGCTAACTTGGGTTCTCATAGGTTCGGACTGGGCCCAATCCAAGCTCGATATTTTTGCAATATGGGGGCCCGGGTCCGGCCCATATGTACATTGGGTTCGCGCCGAGCTCGGGCTATTGCGGGTTTTCAGGGTCGGCCCAGTCCAATGCTCCACCCTATGTATGGAGAGTTGGGAGGGTTGGAATGAGGGGTACACTGTTGTATACCAAACCAAACTGGCCCATACTGTTGACGTGTAACACTAAAGCATTGTAGGTGTACATGTGAAATTGTGCAATCAGAGGGGTTTTTTTGCTATTTTTGAGGTGTTTGTGATTTTTATAGATATATGGATATCTTAATTCTATTATATTTTTATCCGTGATTTAACTTATATATATATTTATATTTATATTTTAAATTTATTATTTTAATAATTTTGTATTTTCTTTTGTTTGTGTGTGGATCCGTTGGGTGATGATGATTGCTTTCCAACCTCGGGCCATCCTAATTTTCAAATAAAAAATAGGATTTAGGTTGAAACTGACCCCATAGCCTAAATGCTATAAACTATTTGTTTTTTTTAAGATGCTTTAGTTGGAGTATTTCAGCTTGATACATATGAAATATGTGTATAGACGTCAACTCCTTTAATTCACATGTCAACTCCTTTACATTATTATCATATAAAGCAGTCTGTGCATTGTGTTGCTAGAGGGACCACGATGAATTGTGGCCGTTCGATCGATGAACGATCGGTCCAGATGCGCCGTGGACCCACGATGAGTTGTGCCGTTCGATCTTACCACGTGATTGTGAAGTCTCCTTCCCGTTGCCCAACTGGAAATATATGTATGTATCCGTCCCTGCAGTGGTACAATATCACTCCGATTTGAACCGCAAAGGAGAGATCCTCCCGAAATTGAAGCATGGAGCAGTGGAGAAGTGACGGTCCCGTTATCGGGATCGACCTCGGAACCACCTACTCGTGCGCGGCTGTGTGGAGGAACAATAAGGTGGAGGTCATACCCAATGAGCAAGGCCACCGTATCACTCCGTCGTGTGTCGCCTTCAGAGAAGGAGAGCGCATCGTCGGCGATGGAGCCAAAAACAAATCCTCAGCCTTTCCTGAGAATACCATCTTCGGTTTGTTCTTCCTCCTCTCTAGACCTCACCTTTTCATCTCTTGCTATAAACTGAAGATGGTGTTCGAAATAGACTTGTTCTGCTACTGCCTAAGACACATCGAAGTCAGATCTGGGGGGTTTATATTTTAACCCTGTATACATGTGGTAATCCTTTACTCATCAGCGAAAACATTCGTTTTTTTCTTTTAATACTTTCTTTCGTTTACTTCTTATATAAATACTTTCAAACCTCTGTGGCCGCATCCTCTTCTCCCTCCGTCGTCCACCTTCAGCCCCCTCCTCGACCCCCTCCTCCAGTCCCTTCCGTTTCCTCCTCCACCCCCTCCAGTGCCCGCCCTCGAGCCCTTTCTGCCCCTCCTCCACCCCCTCCACTGATGTCCCTCAGCTCCTTCCACCCCTTCTCCACCCCTCTTTTGTCATGTGTATTTGGTCCATTTGAACTCTACTTGCGTTAATCTCTAAGAGGGCGTTCACCAATCTAATATGGATCCAAGGCAGAGAGTTCAGAGGGCAGTAGAACTAGATATTTGGGAGTCAGGTACGCCTTTCTGCTGAAGCCTATGGGTGGACGAGGATGGAGTTGGTAAAAAAAATCTTCCTCACTCTACTTAGAGAAGCAGAGAGAAGTAGGATGATGGAAAATCACTAGTCCACAACGCTTTCCACCTTGCCCTAAGAAGAAGGAGCAGTAGTCTTCGCACGATGAATGAAGAGCGTCACAAACATTTACCCTCTTAACCCATCCTTTCTCTCTCCATGTGGGACCCATTTTATTTCTTTTTTAAAAAATTGAATAAATCAAACCTTCATCATCAATTCCATCAAAAAATAATATATTATACCATTATATCATATAAAAAATTATAAACTCTTCAATTTCTACTCATTTTTCCAAACTTCTATACAATCACATCATAATAACTACTCACTTTTCCAAACTTTAATACAATTATATCAGAACAAACGACTTCTAATCCACTCACAGTTTAACACTCTATCCAAACACTAAAATAGAAAAATGAGTTACCCTCTACCAGTTTAACTTGCCCTAACGCGTGTACCAAACACACACTAAGTGATGCTTGACACTACCATCTACTGACACCTGGATATAAAATATGAGCTTACGGATTCGAGCAAAAACAGAGAGTAAAATTTAACTATATTAGAAGATGAGAGAGTTGATGTTAGGTATACACAGAGAATCGTGGATAGCCCGTGCTTCTTATTTAACGTAATGTCATTCTATATTATTCGCCATTCAAACTTCTAGCTGCTTTAGCTATTGCCGTAAGGTCACATTCTATCTTAGAATAGAAGGAAAAGCCTGCTCCGGTAAACTTGACCCGCATATGGCGTTTGCCCGTCGATGGCATTGCCGCACAGTTAGAAGTGTGGACACTTGGGGGTAGGGCTGGTGTAGGTATGGGTCGAGGCAGGGGAAGATAGGATAAGTAAGGGTAAGGGTAGGGGCAAGGGTTGGGAGATGCATGGAGGAAGGTGGAGGCCAGAAGGAAGAGGAGTAAGGTTGGGCGTGCTTGGATTAGAATTTATAATAAAGTGGAAAATAGATTTACCGAAAGTTGGGGCTATTCCGCAAATTGTTTGCGGTCGCGCACCAAATTGCAAATCATGACAAATTATTTGCCGATATATGCATCATCTGGTAAATATCTTCCATAGGTACTCATTATGGAAATTATTCTCATGCTCATACCCTCATAGGAAATATCTCTACATGCTCATCTTTTAGTGATTTTTCTTCTTTATAACAAGAAGTGAACTACCACCATTATATTGTAATGTCTTTTTTTTCTCTTACTTCGTGGCAGTGGCTTATTATGCATCTGATATTGCATATCTCATGTGCATCCAATCTGCTAGTCCATATAGCCAACATATCCTAAGGGTGTATTTGGTTGCCATGTTAAATTGAGGTAAATTGGGGGTGGTAATATTTTTTTGTGTTTTGGTGTTTGGATAAAGGGGTTTGGATTGAGTGATTTGTTATGAAGTGATTGTATTGAAGTTTGAAAAAGTGAATAATTGTTGTAATGTAATCGTATTAAGGTTTTGAAAAATGAGTAAAGATACAAAAGATCAAATGAAAGGGTGTAAGGTTTACTTCGAGGGTGATAGGAAAAATGGCGAAATTGCAGAGGTACCATGTATTTAAAGCAATGCATGATCATCAAAATAGGATGGAGTAAAAAAGGCAAACGAGTTGGATTAATCGCTGACTAATTCAATGCATTGACGAAGGATCTCTTTCATTATTCCATTGCACAAAAAGTGGTGGAGAACCTTTTGTAATGGGTAGAATAAAACTTCTTAACCATTTGAGCTCCGGCTGTATGAAAGCTCAAAAGTCCTCGTTACAACAGAAAAGTGGGTATGTGGTAAGAAAAACATAGATTTTGTCGATCATGGAGTTTGTATTCCGAGCAATGTTTTCTCGATTTTACAGTATATCATCTTGCGTATTAACTCCTTTGAGAATGTTCCTTCTTTTTTTCTTAAAGATGCGAAACGCTTAATTGGCCGTGGATGGAGTGATCCTCATGTACAAAATGACATGAAGAGCTGGCCCTTCAAGTTGATCGCCGGCAAGGATGACAAGCCTCTGATTGTCGTGAACGACCAAGGGAAGGAGAAGCGCATCGCAGCGGAGGAGATCTCCGCGGCTGTTCTCTCCAAGATGAAGGACATTGCCGAGGCCTTCCTCGGACGCCCTGTCACGAGAGCTGTCGTCACCGTGCCCGCTTACTTCAACGACTCGCAGCGCCAATCCACCAAGGCTGCAGGCACAATAGCGGGCCTCGATGTCATCCGAATCATCAACGAACCCACTGCCGCAGCCCTTGCATATGGCCTCGACTTGAAGGAAAGCGGGGAGAGGCGATTGAAGAAGGTCGTCGTCTTTGACCTCGGCGGAGGGACGTTCGACGTATCCATACTTGAGATCAAGGATGGCATCGTGGAGGTGAAGGCCACGGGAGGAGACACCCATCTTGGTGGAGAGGATTTCGACACTCGCATGGTCTGGCATTTCGCTCAAGAGTTCGAGAAGAAGCACAGAAGGAATATCACAAAAAATACCCGTGCTTTAAGAAAGCTGAGGACCGAATGCGAGAGGGCAAAAAGGAACTTATCAAACAGTTCAGTCGATACGATTTTGGTAGAGGGCTTAACGGACGGTATAGACTTTGAAAGCAAGATTACGCGCGCCAAGTTCCATGATCTCAACATGGACCTCTTCCTCAAGTGCATGGAAACCTTAGAACAGTGTCTGAAAGATGCCAAGATGGATAGGCAGAGCATTGATGATGTGGTTCTTGTGGGCGGCTCTACTCGAATTGTCAAGATTCAAGAGATGCTCGGGAATTTTTTTCATGGGAAGGCTCTTACTAAGAGCCTCAACGCGGACGAGGCCGTCGCGTATGGTGCCGCAATCCATGCAGCCGTTCTGGGAGGCGTGAACTGCCCTACGTTCAACAATATTGTTCTTCGAGACGTCACATCGCTCTCTCTTGGCACGCCGAGTTACCTCGGTGTTATGGAAGTTTTCATTCCGAGGAATACACCCGTACCTGCTACTAAAGATCAGTTTTGGGGGCTCACAGAGGATTATCTGACTAGTACAACGTTCAAGATCTATGAAGGTGAGCGGACAATGGCAAAGGATAACAACCCCCTCGGCGAGCTTCACCTGAGGGGTATAACTCCGGCACCTGCAGGGGAAGCGAAAATGAAGGTCACGTTCAGAGTTAACCACGATGGCATCCTGATCGTATCTGCTGAGGATGTGGCATCTGGAAACAAAGCGGAAACAACAATCATCAACAAACATGGCAGGCTATCCCGTGAGGAGATGGAAAGGATGATCCGGGACTCTCAAAAGTTCAAGTCGGAGGACGAGAAGAAGAAGAGGAAGGCGGATGCGAGAAATGAACTGGAGAGTTATATTCGCGACGCTCGCAGTACGCTCAAGAATAGCACCTCCGGATCGAGGATGCCCGTCAAGGAGCAACAACGTCTAGAAAAAGCTCTTGAAAAAGCAATGCAGTGGTCAGAGCAAGATGATCCTTCCTTGAACGAAGATGATTACCGCGATAAGAAGAAGAAACTTCAGGATCTCTGGAACTCTCCCAAGGAGAAGCAGGGTATCTGGACGTCTCTGATGGACAAGTTACACTTTTGAATCTCTTCTCTTCCGTGTTACCATTTCATATGATGGATGTAAATTTTTCAAACGACTTGAAAAGAACTCAAGACTAAGCTCCATTTATTGTTCCCAAGAATTTTTTTTGTTCGATTCATCCTGTATTTTTATTGTTGAACAAGATATATAACTAGAAGTTCCCGGCAGACTGTTTTGTTTTGTTTTTTTTTTGGAAAAAAGGGCGAATGTCATTCGTCAAGTAGAGTAGAAATCAGTCATAGAACGTCCGACCTAACAAGGACAACAACCAACCGGAAAATGCAGACAGAAACATAAGAAACCGTGGGAGATCCAATATTAGTACAATCGACGAAGCCCTCCCAGGCAACGCATGCGTATATAGCTAAAGTTCTAAACAGTTCCAAAAGACAAAAATTTGAAAACAGCTAGAGACAACAGACATTGGAGCTTCCAAATTTTTGAGGCCCGGACATCTGACTGGAGTCATGCAGTGGCGATCGGTTCGCGGGTGCTATCATCCTTAGGTTCGTTTGGTTACAGGGTTGGGCAGGAACTAGGAGGACTGCAGTAAACGAGATTGCACCCTATACACTTGATCAAGAACTCGAGTCGGTTTGCACAAAAGGGGCTGGATCGTCTGCTGTGGACCGCCCCTGCTGTGGCGCAGGGGTCGTCCACAGCAGACCGCGCACAAAATTCAAGTTTTTGTGGACTTTTACTGTGCGCACCTAGATCTTGATCAAGCACAAAAACCAAGTTTTTGTGGGTGTGTTTGTTACGCGGGTTAAGGCGAGTTAAACTGGTAGATGTTAACCCGTTTTTGAGTTTTGGTGTTTGGATAGAGGCTTAAACTGTGGGTGGGTTAGAAGTAGGTTTGTTGTTATATGATTGTATTGGAATTTGAGAAAGTGATTAGTTATTGTGATGTGTTTGTATTGATGTTTGAAAAAGTGAATAAAAGTTGAGTAGTTTATAATTTTTATATGATATGATGATATAATATATTATTTATTGATAGGATTGATGATGTAAAATTGATTTATTTACTTTTTTTAAAAAAGAATAAAGTGGGGCCTACATGAGAGCGAGGGAGGGTGGGTTAATAACCGAACGCTACCTTACAGTACTGAACGACGCAATAACTAACAAGTCCTTTAACAAAGAGTATTAGCCAACAAACTCAATTAGTTATATTGCTCTTAATTATTATCTCCTTATCTCCCTACTAATCCTAATTTTGTTTTTAAAGGACCTGATCATGAAAAGCTTTTAAAAACCCAAATTCACAACAAACTGATGAATACCCATTCATCACTCTTTATTCTTCTATTTTAGCTACAAAAACATTTGCAAATACATATAGATATGTGTAAATACAAATAATTACCAAAAGCATGCACTGTGTAAAAACCTGTAATTAGCATGTTTTTGTGCAAAAATAAAAGAATAAAGAGTAAAAAGAAAAAGAGGGAAATATTTAGAATAAATATTGGGCAACCTAACCCAAGGGAGGGCTCAGCATGGGCCTGACCGCATAAAAGCCAAAGTAGAGGGAGATAGGAGCTCATGTGTATAGATTTTTGTAAATAAATAAAATCATATTTTCCTCACCCAAAAATATGCTTGTACATATTTTGTATGTATATTTAGAAACTATTAAAAACAAAATAAAAATTTAAAAATCAAAAATTCAAAAATGCCCTTTCACCATGTACATAAACCATGCTCCATTATTTATTTAACCTTATAAATAAATAAAATTATTTTCTAAACTTTTTGTAAATAATCTATGTGACATATTGTAAATATAATAAATAAAAAGAAACAAAACAAAAATCAAATAAAAATTACAAAATTGAAAATACAAAAATACATTGTATATATACCATGTGTATAAATGTATATATCTATTCATTTCACCTATGTGTATAAATAATAAAAATAAAATAAAAATAGCTTTTTATTCCTCATTTTATTCTATAAATAAATAAAACATAAAATAGGAATCAAATTGTATAAAAATAATAATAAAAAAAATTCAAAAATGAAAAGCCTACATATTGTATATATCCCTATATAATGTACATACCTTATTCTTATTTCCAAAAATTAATTAAAAATCACCAAAAAATAGGAAAAAATAAAAGAAAAATATTTCATGCTTTAAGTTTCTCTTAATTCGGCCATCTTCTAGCCTAAAATAAATAAACAAAAAAATCAAATACGTGGCAGCTCCTGATTGGTCCACGGGGGATTGTTGACCCCGGTCAACTCCCCCGCGGACTCTTTCCTTTTTGAGAAAGCGCGCGCCGCCCCGCCTTCGCCAATTTCTCCACGCGCCTCCAGCCTGTCGCCCACGCAAACCCCGCGCCCGGATCCTTCGCCGATCATCCGACATCCTCGCCAGATCCTTCGCCGGGAAATCCACGCCTTCCATAGCCGTCGCCTCCCAACCCTAATCGCGACTGCCGCTATATATAGAACTACCTCCGCCGCCTCCGCGCCTCATCTTTGGACCTTCCCCTTCTTCCCAGTGAACTCCAGAGGCACCGCGAGAGTGACAGCAAGCGATCGCCCCTGTTGCAGCGAGGCGAGGAGGTGAAACCACTGATCCGGCGTTCTTCGCCGCCGTTGCTCCGCCACCAGCGTGAGCACTGAGCCTCGGGCCGAGACGACCCTTGAGGCTACGACCAGGAGCACCCCCTGCTCTTCCCCAGTCTCTCCGACCACCCAGGTAACCCTTTAGCCTTTCCATTTAGTTTAATTTCTTGTTTCGCCCAAATCGCATCTCCGACGTATTCCTTTGATTCCGGCCATATCGTGTACCTTCTCGATCATCGGAACACACAGTCACCTTCGCCATTCCCTCACGCACGTTCTTCACCCCTTCACCCAACCCAGATCGCACAGGATCTGGGAATCGAGCTCCACCATCCTCCGCTCGCCGGAGCTCACTCACCCCGACGCACCGTTCTCACGCCGCTTCTTTGGGTCGAGGCACTTTGCCCTCGACCCGCGAAGCTTTTGGTTCACTTTGCAGGTCAAGAGGAGGGCATCTGAGCCCCCCTCACTTTCAGACCAGGAGCTCTACTCCGTCGACCTCGCCGGAGCCCCTCCAGGGCTCGGTTGGGCCATCGGAGACCACCACCAGCTGCGGGACGACATCGCCGACCTTCTCCGACCTTCAGAGGCAGCTGAGGAGGACCACAGTACGCGCACGAGGCCGGCGAAGCTCGCCGGCTGAGTGTTCTTCCAGAGTCCTCCATCGCCGTCCGATCAGCCCCAGCTCCCCAGTTCGCATCACGGCCGTCCATCCATCGAGGAGCAGATACCGTCGATCGTCCTGAGGGTTGATCTGCACCGTCAGAGCAGAGAGAGGGAACCACCAGCACCACCAGCCGTTCGATCTTCCACGTGTCCCCCTCTGCACCGTCGATCAGGCCCACGTGCGGAAGAAGAAAAGCGCCCGACATCTGAGACCGTTGGATCATCTACGTGGCGCGCATCCAGCCGTCGACGTTAAATAAGGGGTAATTTATCTTAGGCCCCCTCGTAGTTCGTGTTTTTAATTTCAGTCCTGTAAATATTTTGCGTACTTTATTTACGTAGGGTAAATTGCACTTGGGACCTCGTATCTTTCAGTATTTGCATTTATACCCCTGTTTGTGTGAGACACGTGCTTCGACACGTGATATTTTGGTGCATTTGCAACTTTAGCCCTGTAGTTCTGGTTGTTTATGAATGAATGAAATATTTTTGATAATTGCATTTATGCCCCTGTGAGCATTTTATTTCCACATGTGCGTCTTTTAGTGGGTTATTTGCATAACAACCCCTGGACTTTTTGGTACGAGTTACCAAAAGGTCCTCGGACTTGTTTTTCTTACATATAGGTCCCTGAGTGCCCCAGGCACGTGCTTGGCACGTGTTTTGCTGGGTATTTTGCACCAGACCCCCCAGAACTTTGGGTATTTGCACTTTGGTCCCTGTGCACAGTGCCCCTCCTTTATTTTTGAATAAAATATCAAATCACCTCCAAATTCGATGAAAATTTGACACATGGCTCCTGCCATGGTGTAGAATGTTTGTGAATTTTTGAGGACATTTTTGATTTCATTTGCTATTTTTAAAAATTCAAAAACCCTTATTTTTGCTATTGTTTAGAGTCAAAAACCCCAAAAAAATATCAAAACCCTTTTAAAAATTCCATAAAAATTAGTTACTGTTTATTTTGTGTTCCTTGATTTTCTAGCCAATTTTGGCTATTTTTCATTGAGTAAAAACCCTAAAAATCTAAAATCACCTCAAAACTCATAAAAATCATAATAAATAATTTAAAAAACCAAAAACAATAATTTTAGTGCTCAAATTTTCCTTGTTTTCTCTAGTATACAGGAAAATTACCTCCAGGTCCCTTTGAGATCCTTAGATATTTTATCTTTGGGTTCTGGGTCTTGCTGGATAGTACCTTATCTTTTTAGTACTGTTCGATTTTTAGAAAATAAAATACACTTTATAAATATCTCAAAAATTCACCAAAAACATTAAAAAAACCTAAAAAACATAAAAACAATTTTTCTTGAATTTTTGCTTGATTTTTCATGCAGTAAATAAATTGTTGAAAGTGTGCTTGTTTTCGTGTTTCCTTATTTTCTCTACATATTAAAAATCCAAAAAAATTTGAAAACAATTAAAAATCACTAAAAAGTATTCTCTTGGATTTCTGACTACATCGTAGGTCTCTTGGCCAATCCGTGCTCCTTGTGTTCGACCCTGGGTGCTATACCAGGTTAATCTCATAGCAGGACCGCTTTCTTTTGTGCTCAATTAGTTTTACATGTTCTGAGTGGTTGATTTTTCTTGATATACCTAGTCTGATTGATTGAGGTCGCAACGACCATTTCTTTACCTTTACCTCTGTCATTCGGGCGGTTATCAGAATGGCTCCGTTGCCGGGGAGCACGGCTTTGTAGTCATTTCTCCATATTATCTCTCTATATTATCATTGTTTTCTGACACTCTCTCTCTTTGATTTTTGTGCGAGGTACTGCGTGGACAACTTGGAGTTTATTTTTTTGAGGACCCGCACGGGAAGAAGAAGAGCAGGGAGAAGAAGAAGGAATTCTTATTTTTGAGAGAGAACAATATTTTTTCTGTAATAATTTAGAACTTGGACATTTGTGGACACTTGTAACTTAGCGGGTCTGTTTCGCCCATTACTGGTGTGCTCGGGGGACCCATTTGGATTTTCGCGGCTTTTTCTGCGGTTTTGATAGCTAGCTGCCTTTTCCGGTGTTTACGCGGTTTTTCTCGAGCCCCTAGATTTAGGAATTCCTCTTGCTTGTGCCGTAATTAGTAGGGTCCCCACACTTAATTGCTTATCTGTTCCTATAGATCGATAATTGGACCTACTAATAACAAATAATAAAAATAACTTGGTCGCTTTCCTGAGAGCCTACGCGCCGCGAGCCTGCCCCGGAAGCGCTACTCCTGAACTCGACCTGTCGAGAAGAGGAGGGGTGGGCCAAGACCGGACTCTTTGGATCAAGGGCGAGTGACTGAGTTAGACGGTTCTGCGCTAGGAATTGCTCATCTAGGACTCGGTTTTTCCTCGCTGCACCATTTAGGTAGTTTAATTCTGTCTTTAAATTTTGCGCGGATCACTTGCATGTAGAGTGCTGGAGACAAGGTACGCATTTCTTTCTCTGCATGCATCATTGATTTCTTCGCGCATTGGCTTTTTTGTCTTCTCCCTCTGTTTTTGGCTTAATCATCAGGAGAATCGGAAAATTCGTTAGGCCGCTTGTATTTATTTTGAAAAAAATTAAAAAGAAAAAAAATTGGGACTGGATAACACTATTGACCCTAAAAGACACTCACATTAAAAATTTGTCTTGGGGAGAGCAACCCCCTCCTTGTATGGTTTGGATGCGCGAGAGAGTGACCCGCACCCTAGGTAGAGCCCTCCGGTGCTATTTCTAGCTGACTACCGACTCTTCCGTGCGGGCCAGTCGGTTGGAGTAACATCGGGTATCCTAACAGGTCACGTAAGCGCTCTGATATTTTGTGTGTTCACCCAAAAAAAATTGACAAGATAAATTGACCGAGCTTTCACGGTCTTCAGATTGTGTTGCGTTGGTGAACCGGGGGTTTGCTTTGCGATCATATTTTCTCCAGATCCCATCCGCCCAACTCGCCAGATCAAGATGATGAGTAGACGATCTCTTAGGCAGCCTCTGGCTGCACCGCTTTCAGGCGCGTCTACTTCACCATCTAGGTTGGCCCGTGAGAGTCGAGACCAGCTCTCCGGGCCCGTGAGGTGAATCCACTGATCCGGCGTTCTTCACCGCCGTTGCTCCGCCACCAGCGTGAGCACCGAGCCTCGGGCCGAGACGACCCTTGAGGCTACGACCAGGAGCACCCCCTGCTCTTCCCCAGTCTCTCCGACTACCCAGGTAGATCACTTAGGCCGTAGATTAGCGTAGGTTTCGATTTTTAGCTTACTGGTAGCGTAGCTCCGCCGCCGTCGCTAGCCACCTCCGATCTCCCATCTGCCATTCCGACCGACCATCATCTTCGCCAGACCTTCTCCGCATCTTCTTCACCCATTCACCCAACCCAGATCGCACAGGATCTGGGAATCGAGCTCCTCCGCCGACCACCTTCGCCGGAGCTCTCCATTCCGACGCACCATGCACCTTCACGCCGCCTAACCGGGTCGAGGCAATTTGCCCTCGACCCGTGAGTCTTCTGGTTCGCTTTTCAGGTCAAGACAAGGGTCATCTGAGACCCTTCGCCATCCAGCCAGGAGACCCGGCTCCGCCGCCTTCGCTCGAGCTCCTCGGAGCTCGGTGTGCTCGTCGGAGACCACCAGCAGACGCGGGAGCCTTCCGCGATTCTTCTCCGACCTCCAGAAGGCTCTCCAGAGGACCCTAGCGCACGCACGAGCCCGGCGAATCTCGCCGGCGACCAGTTCTTCCAGGATTCTCCAGAATCGTCAGATCATCCTCCTCGCTCCAGATCTGATCTGAACCATTCATCTGCGGAGCACTGCCACCGTCCGATCATCCCGAGGGTCGATCTTGACCACTCGCAGAGAGAGAGGCACCAGCTAGCCTCAACCGTCAGATTCGCCACGCGTCCTCCTCTCAGCCGTCGATTCACCAAGAGTATCTCCACCACGCTTCGTCACCGTCAGATCTGCCACGTGGAATACTTTCCACCGTTCGATCAGGCCAGCCCTTCCAGAGTTAAAGTCGCACCCGTTCTCCACCGTCCGATCAGCCACGTGGCGCACATCAGGCCGTCGATAATAATAAAAGGGGTAAATTCATCTTAGGCCCCTCTGTTTGTTTTATTTCATTTTAGTCCTGTAATTTTTAAATTAAGTTGTTTATTTTCTGGGATATTTGCATTAAGGACCTCGTACTTACTTTATTTGCACTTATACCCCTGTCTACGTGGACCACGTGCTTCGTCACGTGAACTTTATTGGGTTATTTGCAATATAAACCCTGTAGTTCTGGATGTTACGGATTGGATAAAAAGTTTTTGATATTTACATTTATGCCCCTGTGAGCGTTTTATTTCCGCATGTGCGCCTTTTTAGTGGGTAATTTGCATAACAGCCCCTGGACTTTTTGGTACGAGTTACCAAAAGGTCCTAGGACTTGTTTCTCTTACATATAGGTCCCCTGAGTGCCCCAGACACGCGCCTCGCGCGTGATTTGCTGGGTATTTTGCACCAGACCCCCCAGAACTTTGGGTATTTGCACTTTAGTCCCTGTGCACAGTGCCCTACCTTTATTTTTGAATAAAATATCAAACCACCTCCAAATTCGATGAAAATTTGACACATGGCTCCTGCCATGGTGTAAAATTTTTGTGAATTTTTGAGGACATTTTTGATTTAATTTGATATTTTTAAAAATTCAAAAACCCTTATTTTTGCTACTGTTTAGAGTCAAAAACCCCAAAAAATATCAAAACCCTTTTAAAAATTTCACAAAAATTAGTTACTGTTTATTTTGTGTTCCTTGATTTTCTAGCCAATTTTGGTTATTTTTCATTGAGTAAAAACCCTAAAAATCTAAAAACACCTCAAAATTCATAAAAATCATAATAAATAATTTAAAAACCCAAAAACAATAATTTTGGTGCTCAAATTTTCCTTGTTTTCTCTAGTATACAGGAAAATTACCTCCAGGTCCCTTTGAGATCCTTAGATATTTTATCTTTGGGTTTTGGGCCTGGTTGGACAGTACCTTGTCTTTTTCTCACTGTTTGATTTTTAGCAATTAGAATAAATATCAGAAAAATCTCAAAAATTCACCAAAAACATTAAAAAACCTAAAAAACATAAAAACATTTTTGTCTGAATTCTTTATTGAGTTTTGATGCATTAAATAAATTGTTCAAGTTAATTGTTTGTGTGCTTTTCCTGTTTTCTTTATATTCCAAAAATCCTAAAAAAAAATATAAAAACCCTTAAAAACACTAAAAAATACTCTCTCGGATTTCTGACTACATCGTAGGCCGCAAGGCCAATCTGTGCTCCTTGTGTTCGACCCTGGGTGCTATACCAGGTTAATCTCATAGCAGGACCGCTCTCTTTTGTGCTCGATTAGTTTTACATGTTCTGAGTGGTTGATTTTTCTTGATATACCTAGTCTGATTGATTGAGGTCGCAACGACCATTTTTTTTACCTTTACCTCTGTCACTCGGACGGTTATCATCCGGCGACCTAATTCTTCCATCCTTGGCCATTCGCGCAGCTTTCCCGTGAGCTCCAGAGAGAGAGAGAGAGAGAGAGCGAGGTGACAGCTCGCCACCCCACCCTGTTGCAGCGAGGAAGGAGGTGCGAACCATCGATCCGACGAAGACTCCGCCGCAGCTCCGCCGCCTGAGCGAGCTCCGAGCCTCGGGCCAAGACGACCCTTGAGGCCACGACCGGGAGCACCCCTAGCTCCAGCACAGTCTACTCCTTCACCCAGGTAGCCTTTTCGCTTGACCATTCCAGCTAATTTCCATTTTCCCCCAATTCATATCGCCGTCGTATTCCCTCGATTCACTCCGGTTCCGACCGCTACTCGACCATCGGACCCGACCATCACCTCCGCCTTCCCTCGCCGCACCTTCTGCACCCACTCGCACAACCCAGCTCGCACAGGAGCTGGGTACCGGGCTCCACCGTCTTCCACCTTCGCCGGAGCCCGTCGCCCCGACGCACCGTTCACCTTCACGCCGCCTAATCGGGTCGAGGCACTTTGCCCTCGACCCGCGAAGTTTCTGAGTTGTTTTGCAGGACCAGCAGAGGCCATCTGAGGCCTCTCGACATCTAGCCCAGGAGCTTCAGCTCCGCCACCCTCGTCGGAGCTCATCCGAGCTCGGCTGGGGCATCGGAGACCCACAGCAGCTGCGCATCTTCACGCCGGAGCTTCTCCGATCTTCAGGCGCAGCAGAGGAGGCCGGAGGCGCCTTCACGAGGCCGGCGAAGTTCGCCGGCCATCTGTTCTTCCAGCATCCTCCCAGACCGTCCGATCGTCCTCGACCTCCAGTTCTCATCCTGACCGTCCACTTGAGGAGATCCAGCCACCGTCAGATCTTGGAGAGGCGATCTGGACCGTCCGTTGCACGAGGTTTAGCCACCGAGAGCCTCACCCGTTCGATCTTCCACGTGGCGTATCCTCGACCGTCCGATCGCTGCGAGGACCTCAGCGTTGGAGCGCCACCCATTCCCAGCCGTCCATCTACCCACGTGGCACCCATCCGTCGGCTTGACTTAATAAAGGGTAAATTACCCTTAGGCCCTTCTCTTTGCATTATTTCATATCAGTCCTGTAAATATTTAGAGTCGTTGTTTAGTTTTAGGATAAATTGCACAATGGACCCTGAGCTTTAGTTTATTTGCATTTATACCCCTGCCTATTGTGAGCCACGTGCTTCGTCACGTGTTTTGTTGGTGTATTTGCATCCTTTACCCTGGTAGTTCTGGTTGTTATGAAATGAATGAAATCTTTTTGATATTTGCATTTATGCCCCTGTGAATGGTTTAATTTCGCATGTGCGTTTATTTGTGGGTAATTTGCGACATAGCCCCCTGGACTTTTGGTACGAGTTACCAATAGGTCCTCGGGACTTGTTTTCTTTACATATAGGTCCCTGAGTGCCCCAGGCACGCGCTTGGCACGTGACTTCTTGGGTTAATTGCACCTGGACCTCCAGAACTTTGGGTATTTGCACTTTGGTCCCTGTGCACAGTGCCCTCTTGTCATTTTTGAATAAAATATCAAATCACCTCCAAATTCGATGAAAATTTGATCCATGGCTCCTGCCATGGTGTAGGATTTTTGAGAATTTTTGAGGACATTTCTGAGTTTATTTGCTATTTTTAAAAGTTCAAGTTTCTATATTTTTGCTACTGTCTAGAGTTAAAAACCCCAAAAAAATATAAAAAACCCCCTAAAAATTCTATAAAAATTAGGAGCTGTTTATTTCGTGTTCTTTGATTTTCTAGCCAATTTTGGCTACTTTTCATCACAGAAAACCACTAAAAACTTAAAAACCCCAAAAAACCCATATAACTTCTAATAAATACATTGAAAATCCAAAAACAATAAATCTGGTACCTAAATTTTCTTTATTTTATCTATTTTATAGGAAAATTACCTCCAGGCCTTTTTGAGGTCCTTAGGTATTTTATCTAAGGACTTTAGGCCTGGCTGGACAGTACCTTACATTTTTGCTACTGTTTGATTTTTAGAAATTAAAATAAATATCAGAAAAATCCAAAAAATTCACAAAAACATACAAAATTACAAAACACATAAAAATATTTTTGTTTGAATTTTTGCTTGATTTTTAATGCATTAAATAACTTGTCAAAGTTTGCTTGTTTTTGCTTTTCTTATTTTCTTCACATATTGAAAATCCCTAAAAATATAAAAATCATTAAAAACCACAAAAAATATTTTGTCTTTTATTTTATTCATTTTGACTACTCTGTAGGCCCTTTGGCCAATCCGTGCTCCTTGTGTTCGACCCTGGGTGCTATACCAGGTTAATCTCATAGCAGGACCGCTTCCTTGCTTCGATTGTTTTTATCTGTTTCGAGTGGTTCGATTTTTCTTGATATACATACCCTGATCTCTTGGGTCGCAACGACCCTATTTCTGTACCTTATACCCGAGTGGTCAGGCTTGTTATCACTCTTCTTCACGTGTTTTTTGGTAGCTTGATTATTCATCCCATCATAATCCAACAACTAGTGTTAGAGCATGATCTAACTTCGATGCGAAGGTATGTTGCAATAGGTTTGCACTCTTCAAAAGCGTGAAGGATTGACAATTAATCCACTATGTACTCTTTGAAAATCATATAACCATCCTCAAAGTTCAACGGCCATAAAAAGCCGACATGTCTCCCACATAGTCCAAATGTTTTCTAAATAAAATACCCCATCTTTATTTATACTCATAAACTAATTATTCCTTATAGTTTCTTACTATGAATTTAAATTTATTTCAACTTTACTTATTTTGTCCAACTGAAATAAAACTTCTAAAAGCTGAAATATATTTTCAAAAATAGATTTTCTACTTTAAAACCTCGAAATAAATCTCCTTATTTTTACTGCATCATTTTTTTTGAGAAATGTGAGGGTGACATCCCGAGTTGGGATTCACCGCTTGTGAAATATATTACTTAAAAAAAGCATAGTACATTATCTGGAGGACCAGAAATTAAAAAGTGAGGTACAATGTGCAACTACATTTTCTGGATAGAACCTCTGATTTTTGAAAATATGGTCGTTTTTTCCTACCCAAATCGCTCACAAAGCCGCAAAGGCCATCGTGCAGTCATGTGTTGATTTACCTCCTACCGATCTCACTGACCTCCAAAAATCATCAATGCTTCCACTTGATATCCAAGATTCTCCTATCTCCTGCCAAATCCGAGCCGATGATGGACACCTGAAGAACAAATGATCAGAGTCTTCGGTCTGCCCACCACACCTGTCGCACTGGGTGTCCATACTGCCGAAGAGCCTTCCCCTCCTTGCTTTGTCACACAGTCTACTTCTTCCCAGGCACCATAGGAAGACCTTAACCCTGCACGGAATCTTGCTAGCCCGTATGATCTTCATATCTTGACATAGTTCTGTATCCGTGTCCGTTGAGGTCCCCTTGAACTCCATATATGCCTTCTTCGTCGAGAACCTGCCACCATTCCACTCAAAATGGTCTCTTGCCTCATTGATGCAATTTGTTGATGGCAACTCGGACCGCATTCTGACAAAATCCTCCGAACGTTGAGAGGAGAGATTCGACACGAACTATGGATCCCATGATCCTGTCATCCCTGTCTGCGCTAAAGATCACTCCTTCATTTTCGCCAATGCAAACAACCTCGGGAAACAGTTACATAGCTTCCCGTCCCCTGTCCAATCATCTTGCCAGAATTGAAATAATTCTCCATCACCGATCTTCGGCCGCAGTCTTGGTGCTAAAAGAGGTAAAACATCGCGGACACCTTCCCACAGAGGAGATTGAAATCGCACCCTCCCAGCCTCAAGCGATCCCCGAACTCCGTATAACTCCCGTAGGAGCCTAATTGCCAGTCTATTTGAATCACCCCATATCTGAGTAGCCCATCAGGGTTTAGTGTTTAGGGTTTAGGGTTTAGGGTTTAGGGTTTAGGGTTTACTGTATCGTACAACCTTAATAAAATTTAAAAAGCTTAGATACATATGTACTTAACCTTTTTTTCTAAAAATGAATTATATATCAATCAAATCATAAAAAAAGGAAAGATGAAGATATAAACTAAAATAAATATAAAATATAAAAGTCAAATAATTAAAAAAAATGCAAAAAAGACATGCATTTAACACACCTTTAAACATCACAAAAATATTCAAAACGTAAAAACACAGACATGCCCCCATGATACACATTTCACTCATACACTTGAGCACTGTCACATACCTAACATATACACCACTTAGCTTCATAGCAAAGATACTTCTATTGGTTCAACGTTGGGCTCGATTAAGTAAAATAATTATATCACCATACTTCTTCCCTTCACAATTTTATTTTAAGCTACTTGTACACATATACTAAAGAAACACTAATGAACAAACAACATAGATGAGAGATCAATAGGCTACGAGGATTGGCATTAGTTCGGGTATTGGAATAATAATGGCAATGGAGTGACATGGAAGGGAAACTTTAGTGACAACGAAAGAATGGAGGACAGTGCCGTTAGGGTACACAATAGGAAATAGAAATGACTAAGATATTGGGGAAGAAGGACGATAGGGTACAGAAGATGATCGAATTTGACAAAGTAAATATAATTTGAGATGCTAAACAATGCCATATCCTAAAAAGAGAAAGGAATTTTTTATTGAAAACATTTTTTCGTGGGACCTAACTAGAAGTTTGCTCGTCACTGCTCGTCACTACAATATGATTGACTTATGGCAATGAATAATTTGGATACTCATTGACGAGCCTTCCAATGTTAAATTTGTAATATCGAACATTATTCAGTACAAAATTATCTCTTGATCTTGTAATATAGTGTGAATTGAATATTCATTAGTAAAGGTTCAATTAAGATGGTCGTAGGTTGACTTTTTCATTAAAATCTTGTACTATTCATTATTAAACAAGAAACTGTTGCACGAATAAATCAATGGATAGTCATTATTATATGATTTGTTGTTAAGAATAAAGAAATGAATACAATATTGATTGAGTTGTTAAAGGATGAAGCTCCAAATATAATTTATTTCTAAAGAATTTAACTATGAAAGATATGCTATGAAAGATATGTCAACAAACATTAAATTTCCATTGTTAGGTCAAATTTGTACGTGTCGTGTTATGCATTTCATAAAGAAAAGTCCACTCCATATAATCGATATAGAAAAATGATGGATTATAATTTTAAATCAGCGGACTTTCTCTCACTCATTCTGGAAATGCAATATGTAAGACAAATAGTTTTTTTTAAAAGGAAGGGCTGTAATTTTGGGGGGTCTTATTTAAGTTTATACGCAAGTTCGACGTTCTGAGACCACGGGAGATTAAACCATAAACTTCGGTAGGAGAATAAGCAGGAATAAGGATGGAGAATAAGGGGAATAAGGGTCTATTCTCCGTTCGGCTGGAGGATAAGAATAAGGAGAATAAGGTGAAATAAATGTAGGTAAGGTGGGATAAAGATAGGAATAAGAGTAAAATAAGATGAAATAATGGGGAATAGTCGTACCACGGGGAACCGTGTCGGGGGTATTCCCCTTATTCCACTCCCCCTTATCCTCCAAACGAACGGGGCCTTAGTTTGTAATAGCACTCCAATAATTATTCCGGAGTTCAAACTCAAAATATAGGAATTTAAGTTAAATTTTCCTTTAATCTTGTACACAAAAGAAATAAAATTAAATCGGCGATGATCTTTTCTTAAATACCAAGATTAATTAATGATGATGTATAATACCCAGTTGGCATGCACGGGATATTCTTAATCTTTTATTCAATAATCTTGTTAAATGAAATTGAAAACAAAAGAATGAGTGGGACGAGACGAACTCATTTGCTATGAAATAAACTAAGAACATATATTTCTGTATAAAGCCATGGCTTCTCTTCGTAGGTTTATTGTAGTGCTCGCAACCCTAATCTACCTTGTGGTTGTTTGATCATAGATGGAGAAATCGGGAGGAGAGGAGCCTGTGATAGGGATCGATCTGGGCACAACCTGCTCGTGTGTGGGTGCATGGCTGCATGATAAGGTAGAAATCATAGCCAATGACCTTGGAAACCGGACTACTCCTTCCTTTGTGGCCTTCACGGACAGCAACGAACGCCTTGTTGGCGAGGCAGCGAAGAACCAAGCAGCTACCAATCCTAAGAACACCATCTTCGGTTAGTTCCTTTCTAGTAGAATTATAGCCTCTACCCCATATATATTATTGATTGTAACAAGGAATACATATTCGTAAGTGAGCGGCTCCTATGCTGTTACCCAAGGGACAGTGTGCAATCACACTCATTGGCGATCGGAGCCTCAACCGCACTGCCCTGCATGGGGCAGTGTGCAATCACACTCATGTGGCCCTGCATGGGGCACTGCCCTTGCTTGTGGTAACAATGGAGGATCCGTTATCTACATTTGCAGCCTATTATTGATCATTAGTACATGAAAATAGAATCCCGCTATTCTTATTACTATATGGCCATCCCAAAAGAATCTAGCATCAAACCCTCCAATCGTCCACGAATCTCCACCTGGAGCAAACGAGAAGATAAAATAGACAGGAATCATTGAAAGGAACAACTTCAAAAGCACCAAGCGTGTCCACCTTGTGATAAGCATCATCGTTAATCTTAAGAAAAGAGTTACTAAATTATTTATTGAGCACATATCTCACATTTATAAGCTCTATCAAAATTGTATTCATGATGATGAGTTTCATTATTCTTCAATAAGAATTAAAATTAACATGATACAACATACCATAAGAAAATTTACAAGATTCTATATTACTCAAGACATAGGAACTAGAATTAGAGTCAACATTATCATTCAAATTTGTTGCATGTAATACCCAGCGAATTTGTATCTAACGTATCTCATACTTTGTGGCAACCAAATTTCCATTGTGAAATAAACAACCCATAGCTAAAATTATCGGTTGCATAATTAGTCACTACTATGATATTTTGTTGCAGAGTTAGTGTTGATTTCTTAAGGTCCCATCCTTGGCTATGATTACCAATAGATGATCAAGACAAAACCTTTCCTTACATAAATCACCAAGAGAAAAATTTTACAGATTAGAAAATGTAGGCATCATGTGCTTATTAACATTTGAATGATTGTTCATCGGATAGATGCAAAGCGGCTGATCGGCCGACGATACAATGACTACGACGTGGAAAGAGACGTCAAAAACTGGCCTTTCAAAGTAATTGCAGACCCAAGTGGCAGGCCGTTTGATCGTGGTAAGTGACGGTAAAAAGGAGATGAAATTACCGCGGAGGAGGTCTCTGCAGCACTACTCTCCAAGATGAAGCAGACCGCCGAGGCCCTCCTGGGGCGCACCGTCCACAAGGCCGTCGTGACCGTCCCGGCGTACTTCAACGATTCCCAGCGCAAGTCGACCATGGACGCCGGCCGAATCGCAGGCCTCGAGATCGTGCGCATCATCAACGAGCCCACAGCGGCTGCCATAGCGTATGGCCTTGACTTGAAGAAGAGCGGAGAGAAGAGACTGAAGAAGGTTCTCGTGTTCGACCTCGGCGGCGGCACATTCGATGTGTCCATACTTGAGATCAAGGATGGCGTCATCGATGTGAAGGCCACCGGAGGGGACACGCATCTCGGCGGAGAGGATTTCGACAATAACATGGTCTCGCACTTCGTGCGAGAATTCAGACGGAAGCACAAGAAGGACATCTCGAGAGATTCTCGCGCTCTCAGGAGGCTGAGGACCGAATGCGAGAGGGCGAAACGGGGCTTGTCGAGTACTACTGTCGAGTCCATCGAGATCGCGTGTCTGTACGACGGCATCGATTTCCAAACCAAAGATAACCCGTGCTAAGTTCGAAGATCTTAACATGGAGTTCTTCGACAAGTGCTTGGTAGTCGTAGATCGATGCCTCAAGGATGCCAACATGGAGAAGAGCAGCATCGACGACGTGGTTCTTGTGGGTGGTTCCACGCGAATTGTCAAGATACAGGAGATGCTGCAGGAATTCTTCGATGGGAAGCCTCTTTGTAAGAAGCTCAATGCGGATGAGGCCGTCGCTCTCGGGGCCGCGGTCCAAGCGACCAAGCTTGGAAGTCCAAGCTCGTCGTCCGATGCGAACCCATGCAACGAGATCGTTCTGCATGATATCACCCCGCTCTCCCTGGGTACTCCCAACCATCACGGTGCCATGAAGCTGTTTATTCCGAGAAATACCCCGGTTCCTGTTGTGAGAGAGCAGATATGGACGCTCACCGAGGACAATATGACCAGCACCACTTTCCCTGTTTACGAAGGCGAGAGAGAGATGGCCAGGATAACAAGCTTCTCGGCAAGCTTCACCTCACCGGGATATCTCCGCAACCAGCTTACAAAAGTAGTATAAAGGTCACGTTCCGCGTCGATCTTGACGGCATTCTGAACGTATCTGCTGAGGATTTGGCCACGGGACACCAGGCTACGACCACGATCACCAACGATCACGGTCGCCTCTCCGCCGAGGAGATCCACCGAAAGATCGAGGAAGCTCAGCGGTACAAACTGGAGGATGAGAAGAGGAGGAGGAAGGCGGATGCCAAGAGTGAACTGGAGAAGTATGTGTATCTCACACGCAACACAATCAGGCAGCCCGCCATTGCTTCGAGCATACCCAGCTGGGAGAAGAACAGATTGGAGCAAGCTATTGCCAGTGCGATAGAGTGGTCGGAGGAGGACGATCCCAAGGCCAGCGAAGCTGATTACTGTGATAGAAAAGCTGAGATAGAGAAACTTTGGAACAAGATTAGACGTGCTCACTGTTGAATCTATGTTTTGCAGGAAGAAGATCGTCCGCTGTAGCGATGATGTAATCCCATTTTTTTCTTTGCAATTGCTATTGGAAAATCCAATCTTATATATTTAATCTTAGATTAATGCTCTACGTATCCTTTAAATTTAGATCAAATTGGACATCATTTGCTATTTCATCCTAATGTTTAAGATCCGGCCAATATTTAAGTAACTTAAATTCTACGTAAAAAAATCCGGATTTTCAAATATTAAGATAAAATAGCAAACGATCTCTTGTTTGAGTGATATGAAGGATGTGTAGAACATTAATCTAAGATTCAATATATAAAGTTAGATTTTTGAATCGGCTACCTGATTTGCTTGCAAGGTTTGTTATCCGTTGTGCTGGAGATTTGAATCACGTTTCTCTGCATGCAGTAATACTCTTGTTAAGGTCTTCGTAGATAATTTTTTTTGGTGTTTGTAAGAGAGGGCTATTTAAATATCCATGGAGGGTAACTTATTAATAAATATGTTCACTTAAATATGGGAGTGTTCATCTAAAGAGTGAACAAATCCAAGAGATGACTATTGCATACAATTATACAAAGGCCTTACTTGGTTTTTTCAAAGAATGTTCACGTCTCAACTATCACACCACGAATAAAGATATTCAAAGTAATCTCGTTCCAAGAGGCTGAAATTCCGGAAGAACACAATATTTGTAAAAGCATATATTATTTCTCCAGAAGCACGACAACCTTCTTCATCTTCCGGTCATGTCTAGATGTGAGATAACATTCGGTTTACTTTGAGATAAAAGGACTTCATCTTAGAATAAGTCACCACGAGATAATGATCATATCAAGATTTCGTCTAAATCTTTGTCTATAGTAATTATGTCTTCATTGATGCACATTTCGCATGTATATATATTTGTATACCAAAACTTCCGCCGAAAACGTTTTCCCCATCGCTGCAGGCGATTGTTGGAAACGTTTCCCCCATTCGAGCGGCTCGTTAGGATGTTGTACGAACGCGTATTCATGATCGAAACTCGTCGAAGGAGAGTTCTTTTTCAGTTCATCCATACACCATCCCAACTGTTGGATCCAGACTCCTCACAGATCTAAATCTTCGTCGTCCACTATCGAGGCCTCCGGTCGTTGGATCTATCTGAGGATCAAGCCAGAGCTGTCCATCGTCGAAGGGACACCTACAGATCCTGACCGTCGATCCATAAGTGGAGCGCCCACGACCATTGGAAAGTGCATAATAAGGGGTAAATTTCACGTAAGCCCCTTTCTATTTTGCATTTACCTTCCAATCCTCTAAATAGTTAGTGTGGTTTAATTTACTTTGGATAATTTGCAGTTAGACCATTGCATTTTTCCGTATTTGTATTTTAGTCCAGCCGAATTAGAATCACGTGCGACCACATGTGTTTTATTGAGTTATTTGTAATTTGCATCCTAAAATTGTCTAATGGTTACGGAATGAATTAGATGTTTTGAGTATTACAGTTATACCCTTGTGAACCTGGATCACACGTGAACCACGCCTTTTGTGGATTAATTGCATGCTAGGCCCTTGGATTTTTATCGGATGTTATTGTTTGGTCCCTCAATCTTGTTTTCTGAACATAAAGGACCCTACAAACTGTTTTAACCATTGGTCTTTTATTTAGCTTAATAAAGAGTAAATTAATTTGAAAAATCCCCTAAAATTACCATTAATTCATGTTAGTGAGTAATATTAACTATGATTTTATTAGATTGATTGCTTTTCATTTTATATTTTTAAAAATTCAAAACCTCCTAAAAAGTATCCTGTCTACAGTATAAAACCCCTAAAAAACTCGAAAAAATATTTGACATTTCCATAAAAATTCCTGTCATTGTCTTTTTGTATGTTTATCTACAATATTAATTTTGTTTGAAAATTCACTCTAAAAACTCAAAAATTTACAAAACATATAAAATCTTATAAAAGTAATATAAAATGTTAGAAAATCCAAAAATTCCATTTTATGTTTTTATTTGTAGGTTTTACTTAAAGTTTATCATAAAATGCTATCCAGGATTGTAGAGAATCTTACATATTTTGAACTTGCAATTTAGTCCTGCTTGTGCACTATTTTCTATTTTGATAATTATTTGATTTTTATAAATTTATAAAAAAACATTTGCAAAATCCCAGAAAATTATCAAAAACTTTTCAAATCATATATAGAAAAAAATATTTTTTTTCTGGAATTTTCTGAGTCCATTTATATATTTTGAAAAATAAAAAAGAGTGTTGTGCATGTATTTTGTCTTGTGTGCATGTTTGCTTTTATTCAAAATTTAAAAATATAGAAAATTAAAAACAATTAAAAAGAATTTATTTATTTTTAAAATTTGACTACTTCGTAGAATTTTCGTGCTCCTTGTGTTCGACCATGGTGGTCATACCAGGTAAATAAAATAGCGATCTTCTTACACATTCTAGATTGTTCGATTTTCTTTGAGTGGTTTATTTTTCTTGTTAACTTAGCTCGGTGATTTGGGTCGCAATGACTCTTGTTTATTTTCATTACTTAATCCGAGTGGCTGGGCATGCATCATTCATCATAAATTTTCTTTATTTCATAATTCGATGTTCCTTCTATATTAACTAAATAAAATTTTAAAAACAAGTGAACAAACTCTTGTAATGGTCTAGTGATAGTGGTGTTACTTACGAAGGCACCGAGAGGGTTCAAATCCTATTATTTTCAAAATATTAAATACCATTGATATAGAATGAGATTTAGCTTTTGCGTTATTGATATAGAATGAGATTTTAACTCACTTATCTCACCTAATTTTTCTTGTTTTCATCATAGATGGTTTCATTTTTATTATTTTCTTTTGGCTATGAATTTTTTTGTTTCAGAATTTGACTTGATAAGTTACCTTTAAGGACAAATTTAAAAATGTTTAAATTAGTATATTTACCAAAAATAAAAAATCACCATCGAAGTTAATAATCTATCTGAAATTTCAATTAGTTTTAAAATATTAAAACTTATAATATGATATAAAATGGGATTCAAGTTAATTTATCTCTCTTATTATTTCTCAAACTCCCTTTTGGTGATATAATTTTATTTTTTTACTTTTAGGCACAAATTTTTTATGTTTTAGAAATTCATCTACTAACTTAGTTAGGCTTAGAGATGGAATTTGAAATGTTTTAAATTATTAGATTGTACTAACTTTAAAATTGTCATAGATATTAATAGGCTATTTGAACATTCAACTTGCTAGGAGATTTCAATTTAAGTTTATTAAAATTGAAAAAGAACATACACTTAAACTATTGAATCTATTGAAAAAATCATTTGAAATAAAATAATTTTTCATTTTTGAATATACATGATACCTCATTTGGAATAAATAATTTAAAGTATTGAAATTATATGTATCTTCTATAAAATGGGATTCATGCCCATTTATCTCTTCCATTATCTCTCGCACTCCTTAAAAATGAATTAAATTTTAATGTTCATTTTTAAAATTGAACATACTTGGAAATATTTAAATTATTAGATTTAAAAAAAACCACTATGGAAATTAATAATATGTTTGAAAATAAAAACTTAGTAATAGATTTAAATCGGATTTGAAATTGAAGTTTATCACCATTGAAAAAAAGTCCAGTTTAAAATATTAACTCTATTTAAAAGATGTCATTAGAAATATTTTTTCTTATTTGTGAACATATGATAGGTCAATTACATTACTTTTTTTAAATTTAAAAGTATAATTTGATGATAAATGTGATTCAAACTCATTTATCTTTCCATTAGTTCTAATATCCATATAGTTGAATTATATATATATATATATATATATATATATCCTTTTAATAACCATGAAATATTTGTTTCTAAAACTTACTTTTATTGTTAGCAATGGATTTAAAAAGTTTTAAATTATTAGATTTATAGAATATTAACTATTATCATCAAAGTTATTGATCTTTTTGAAAATTCAACTCACTAACTGATTTAAGATTTAAGTTTTTAAATATTTAAAAATTTAAAAATATACCATTTTAAAATATTAATTCTATTTTAAAATATCATTTGAAATACAATAATTTTTTCATTTTTGAGCATACATGATAGTTGTATACTTGGATCCACCTCACTAAAATTCCTGGTTCCGCCAATGCTTTGTCTTTTAGAAGTATAGGCTTCTACAAAATTCTTCATTTTATTTATAAAAAATCAGTTTCATTAAATTCAAAATAAATCTTTCCATCTTCCCCAGTTATACCAAACTCCTTAATCATTGTCCCTTTTAGTGATTAAAAAATTCGAACATGTGACATTGGAAATAAGATGACCATTAGAACATGATATTCTTAAATTAAATAGCAAGATGTTCTTAAAAGGATATCTTCCGTAAAAAATAATAATCTCTGTTTTGTGATGCTCAAGTTTGAGAAATGTGGACCATCATTTTTCAGCAATATAAAACAATGCAAGGTTGAAGGGGAAACCTATAAGATTTGCATACATATCCATCTTTTGTAACAATAACATCCATCCTTTTCTGCTTTCAAAGATATTCACACTGGCATCTAAAACACATAGAAATTCATTATTTGCACCTCTATAACAAAGACATTCATTCTGAGCAAGAAAACAATCACTATTGATGGTGTCTGCTTGATTCAAATCACATTCAAATCTTCTCTCACTTCTTCATGAATTGGTAAGATCTATTTGATCATGCGATAACAATAGCTGCATTAGCAAGAAAAGACAGTTTAAAAATATGAATGCACCAGTCAAGAATCCAACTCGAGTCTGTCCCGTATAAGGGTGATGTCTACCACTGAACCACTAATTGATTGATGTGAGAGGTCGACGAGGAGAAGACTGGAAGCAGCCGAGTCGTTGACCGGAGAATAGGGCTGAAAAGTTAGGGCAAATGTGCATAAGAAAGGTCCAATATATATTTTTTAATTATTCGACGTATGGTAATGACGATAAGAAAGAACTTTCAATGATAGAAGTCGAAACGTCGAATACAAACTGTAATTATAGACGTTTTAGCCAATGCCGTCTCCAATGGAATTTACGCCGACGTTTGTGAAAACTAAACGTCTGTTTTGATCTTTTTTCTCTTGTGGTGAGATCTACTATGATTATTTAAAAGGCTAAAGGACGATAATTTTCTATTTTTGCAAAATCTCTGAATTTGCAAATTCAAGAGTTATTCGTCTATGGCCCTCCGTCATAAAAGCACGTAAATCCAAGCGTCGTGACATTGGCATCAATCAATTTCGAAGTAGGCCAGCTTGACTGGATAAATTCGATTAACACTCTTTCTGGCCCATGTTCGTTTTTTTTTTTAATTTTTATCCCCTTAATAGTATTTTCTACCCTCTGCAGTATAAAAGGTACAGTCATATGATATGCGATTGTTCATTTGTTAAGAAGAAGATGCCAGCTGGACGGTGTCGTATCCGGAGAACCACTAACCAAAACAAAAAATATGTTGTGCAATGAGGTGTGATTTTTGTTTACGTGACAACCTAGGAACTCACTTCGTAATTGGGTTGGGTTGGAGTACTCATGTGAATAGTAAACTGTGGAGATAAGGTGGAGCATGGGCCTTGATACGGCCCAATTTGGGAAAGCCCGATCCGGGCTCGTCAATTTTTATCGGGTTTTGGGCCAGGTCGATGCTCGAATTTTTTAGCAATCCTAGGAACTCGGGCCCGGCCCAAGACCCGTAAAGTCGAACTCAGGTTCGGGCCGGGTCGGACTCGCCCCCTATTAATGATTACAAGAGATTTGACTGTAAACCACTTGACACTATGAGCTGGTTCTGACTGCAGATACTATGATCTTCTTTGACAGATTCCATCAAACTATGCTCTAGAACATGATTTATAACACACAAATGTTACGGTTGCAATAAGATTCAATTGCTTATCATATTGATTGGACCCATATCTCTTAAATATGGAAAACATACACATCTAGCAATCTCAAAAAGCATAAATATCCAAAACAAAACATTATAGCACATGAAGTCAATGGTAAGATTGAACCTTGGTTGTACAAATCCATTTTCATCGGAAACATATCTAGCACTATAAGATTACTTCTGGTATGGTTGCCAATGCAAGTGATAAATATTAATAATGGCAAAACCTAATGATGCATCCGAGTTCAATTTCCAAAACATAATAGAGAGCGGTATTAAATTATCTTGTAGCTATAGGTGAAAAGCATACACACATATATGTGCAGAGGAATAGAGGATACACACAAAAAACGTATGCCTTTCTTAATTTATGAACGACAAAGGCCATCTTTTATAAAAGACAGGAAAGACTTTCTTTAGGAAAAAATTGTACTGAATAAATATGAGCATTTCATAACAATGGAGGTAGCAGAAAGTTGGATCTGTTTGAAAGACAAACGCAGACTTTTACCGATGAGCCCCAACAGACCTGACATCAGTATGTTTAATTTAGCATGATATGCATAGGACTACAACTTATGCCCCCCCAACTGGCCATTGCTTATAAGTTAGAACTAACAATGAATCATGTGTTAATGGCAAGCACGGAAGAAGATCCACATCAGAATTTGCAGGTACGGAAGAGATATCCATTAGATTAACAAAAAGACTTCAGTACATACAGCCGACCCAAACCAACTAAACGGGTTGAGATCCCTACAAGCTGATTTTTTAAACATAGGGAAGCTGGGTCGGGTCGGGCTAACTTGGGTTCTCATAGGTTCGGACTGGGCCCAATCCAAGCTCGATATTTTTGCAATATGGGGGCCCCGGGTCCGGCCCATATGTACATTGGGTTCGCGCCGAGCTCGGGCTATTGCGGGTTTCAGGGTCGGCCCAGTCCAATGCTCCACCCTATGTATGGAGAGTTGGGAGGGTTGGAATGAGGGGTACACTGTTGTATACCAAACCAAACTGGCCCATACTGTTGACGTGTAACACTAAAGCATTGTAGGTGTACATGTGAAATTGTGCAATCAGAGGGGTTTTTTTGCTATTTTTGAGGTGTTTGTGATTTTTATGATATATGGATATCTTAATTCTATTATATTTTTATCCGTGATTTAACTTATATATATATTTATATTTATATTTTAAATTTATTATTTTAATAATTTTGTATTTTCTTTTGTTTGTGTGTGGATCCGTTGGGTGATGATGATTGCTTTCCAACCTCGGGCCATCCTAATTTTCAAATAAAAAATAGGATTTAGGTTGAAACTGACCCCATAGCCTAAATGCTATAAACTATTTGTTTTTTTTAAGATGCTTTAGTTGGAGTATTTCAGCTTGATACATATGAAATATGTGTATAGACGTCAACTCCTTTAATTCACATGTCAACTCCTTTACATTATTATCATATAAAGCAGTCTGTGCATTGTGTTGCTAGAGGGACCACGATGAATTGTGGCCGTTCGATCGATGAACGATCGGTCCAGATGCGCCGTGGACCCACGATGAGTTGTGCCGTTCGATCTTACCACGTGATTGTGAAGTCTCCTTCCCGTTGCCCAACTGGAAATATATGTATGTATCCGTCCCTGCAGTGGTACAATATCACTCCGATTTGAACCGCAAAGGAGAGATCCTCCCGAAATTGAAGCATGGAGCAGTGGAGAAGTGACGGTCCCGTTATCGGGATCGACCTCGGAACCACCTACTCGTGCGCGGCTGTGTGGAGGAACAATAAGGTGGAGGTCATACCCAATGAGCAAGGCCACCGTATCACTCCGTCGTGTGTCGCCTTCAGAGAAGGAGAGCGCATCGTCGGCGATGGAGCCAAAAACAAATCCTCAGCCTTTCCTGAGAATACCATCTTCGGTTTGTTCTTCCTCCTCTCTAGACCTCACCTTTTCATCTCTTGCTATAAACTGAAGATGGTGTTCGAAATAGACTTGTTCTGCTACTGCCTAAGACACATCGAAGTCAGATCTGGGGGGTTTTATTTTAACCCTGTATACATGTGGTAATCCTTTACTCATCAGCGAAAACATTCGTTTTTTTCTTTTAATACTTTCTTTCGTTTACTTCTTATATAAATACTTTCAAACCTCTGTGGCCGCATCCTCTTCTCCCTCCGTCGTCCACCTTCAGCCCCCTCCTCGACCCCCTCCTCCCAGTCCCTTCCGTTTCCTCCTCCACCCCCTCCAGTGCCCGCCCTCGAGCCCCTTTCTGCCCCTCCTCCACCCCCTCCACTGATGTCCCTCAGCTCCTTCCACCCCTTCTCCACCCCTCTTTTGTCATGTGTATTTGGTCCATTTGAACTCTACTTGCGTTAATCTCTAAGAGGGCGTTCACCAATCTAATATGGATCCAAGGCAGAGAGTTCAGAGGGCAGTAGAACTAGATATTTGGGAGTCAGGTACGCCTTTCTGCTGAAGCCTATGGGTGGACGAGGATGGAGTTGGTAAAAAAAATCTTCCTCACTCTACTTAGAGAAGCAGAGAGAAGTAGGATGATGGAAAATCACTAGTCCACAACGCTTTCCACCTTGCCCTAAGAAGAAGGAGCAGTAGTCTTCGCACGATGAATGAAGAGCGTCACAAACATTTACCCTCTTAACCCATCCTTTCTCTCTCCATGTGGGACCCATTTTATTTCTTTTTTAAAAAATTGAATAAATCAAACCTTCATCATCAATTCCATCAAAAAATAATATATTATACCATTATATCATATAAAAATTATAAACTCTTCAATTTCTACTCATTTTTCCCAAACTTCTATACAATCACATCATAATAACTACTCACTTTTCCAAACTTTAATACAATTATATCAGAACAAACGACTTCTAATCCACTCACAGTTTAACACTCTATCCAAACACTAAAATAGAAAAATGAGTTATCCTCTACCAGTTTAACTTGCCCTAACGCGTGTACCAAACACACACTAAGTGATGCTTGACACTACCATCTACTGACACCTGGATATAAAATATGAGCTTACGGATTCGAGCAAAAACAGAGAGTAAAATTTAACTATATTAGAAGATGAGAGAGTTGATGTTAGGTATACACAGAGAATCGTGGATAGCCCGTGCTTCTTATTTAACGTAATGTCATTCTATATTATTCGCCATTCAAACTTCTAGCTGCTTTAGCTATTGCCGTAAGGTCACATTCTATCTTAGAATAGAAGGAAAAGCCTGCTCCGGTAAACTTGACCCGCATATGGCGTTTGCCCGTCGATGGCATTGCCGCACAGTTAGAAGTGTGGACACTTGGGGGTAGGGCTGGTGTAGGTATGGGTCGAGGCAGGGGAAGATAGGATAAGTAAGGGTAAGGGTAGGGGCAAGGGTTGGGAGATGCATGGAGGAAGGTGGAGGCCAGAAGGAAGAGGAGTAAGGTTGGGCGTGCTTGGATTAGAATTTATAATAAAGTGGAAAATAGATTTACCGAAAGTTGGGGCTATTCCGCAAATTGTTTGCGGTCGCGCACCAAATTGCAAATCATGACAAATTATTTGCCGATATATGCATCATCTGGTAAATATCTTCCATAGGTACTCATTATGGAAATTATTCTCATGCTCATACCCTCATAGGAAATATCTCTACATGCTCATCTTTTAGTGATTTTTCTTCTTTATAACAAGAAGTGAACTACCACCATTATATTGTAATGTCTTTTTTTTTCTCTTACTTCGTGGCAGTGGCTTATTATGCATCTGATATTGCATATCTCATGTGCATCCAATCTGCTAGTCCATATAGCCAACATATCCTAAGGGTGTATTTGGTTGCCATGTTAAATTGAGGTAAATTGGGGGTGGTAATATTTTTTTGTGTTTTGGTGTTTGGATAAAGGGGTTTGGATTGAGTGATTTGTTATGAAGTGATTGTATTGAAGTTTGAAAAAGTGAATAATTGTTGTAATGTAATCGTATTAAGGTTTTGAAAAATGAGTAAAGATACAAAAGATCAAATGAAAGGGTGTAAGGTTTACTTCGAGGGTGATAGGAAAAATGGCGAAATTGCAGAGGTACCATGTATTTAAAGCAATGCATGATCATCAAAATAGGATGGAGTAAAAAAGGCAAACGAGTTGGATTAATCGCTGACTAATTCAATGCATTGACGAAGGATCTCTTTCATTATTCCATTGCACAAAAAGTGGTGGAGAACCTTTTGTAATGGGTAGAATAAAACTTCTTAACCATTTGAGCTCCGGCTGTATGAAAGCTCAAAAGTCCTCGTTACAACAGAAAAGTGGGTATGTGGTAAGAAAAACATAGATTTTGTCGATCATGGAGTTTGTATTCCGAGCAATGTTTTCTCGATTTTACAGTATATCATCTTGCGTATTAACTCCTTTGAGAATGTTCCTTCTTTTTTTCTTAAAGATGCGAAACGCTTAATTGGCCGTGGATGGAGTGATCCTCATGTACAAAATGACATGAAGAGCTGGCCCTTCAAGTTGATCGCCGGCAAGGATGACAAGCCTCTGATTGTCGTGAACGACCAAGGGAAGGAGAAGCGCATCGCAGCGGAGGAGATCTCCGCGGCTGTTCTCTCCAAGATGAAGGACATTGCCGAGGCCTTCCTCGGACGCCCTGTCACGAGAGCTGTCGTCACCGTGCCCGCTTACTTCAACGACTCGCAGCGCCAATCCACCAAGGCTGCAGGCACAATAGCGGGCCTCGATGTCATCCGAATCATCAACGAACCCACTGCCGCAGCCCTTGCATATGGCCTCGACTTGAAGGAAAGCGGGGAGAGGCGATTGAAGAAGGTCGTCGTCTTTGACCTCGGCGGAGGGACGTTCGACGTATCCATACTTGAGATCAAGGATGGCATCGTGGAGGTGAAGGCCACGGGAGGAGACACCCATCTTGGTGGAGAGGATTTCGACACTCGCATGGTCTGGCATTTCGCTCAAGAGTTCGAGAAGAAGCACAGAAGGAATATCACAAAAAATACCCGTGCTTTAAGAAAGCTGAGGACCGAATGCGAGAGGGCAAAAAGGAACTTATCAAACAGTTCAGTCGATACGATTTTGGTAGAGGGCTTAACGGACGGTATAGACTTTGAAAGCAAGATTACGCGCGCCAAGTTCCATGATCTCAACATGGACCTCTTCCTCAAGTGCATGGAAACCTTAGAACAGTGTCTGAAAGATGCCAAGATGGATAGGCAGAGCATTGATGATGTGGTTCTTGTGGGCGGCTCTACTCGAATTGTCAAGATTCAAGAGATGCTCGGGAATTTTTTTCATGGGAAGGCTCTTACTAAGAGCCTCAACGCGGACGAGGCCGTCGCGTATGGTGCCGCAATCCATGCAGCCGTTCTGGGAGGCGTGAACTGCCCTACGTTCAACAATATTGTTCTTCGAGACGTCACATCGCTCTCTCTTGGCACGCCGAGTTACCTCGGTGTTATGGAAGTTTTCATTCCGAGGAATACACCCGTACCTGCTACTAAAGATCAGTTTTGGGGGCTCACAGAGGATTATCTGACTAGTACAACGTTCAAGATCTATGAAGGTGAGCGGACAATGGCAAAGGATAACAACCCCCTCGGCGAGCTTCACCTGAGGGGTATAACTCCGGCACCTGCAGGGGAAGCGAAAATGAAGGTCACGTTCAGAGTTAACCACGATGGCATCCTGATCGTATCTGCTGAGGATGTGGCATCTGGAAACAAAGCGGAAACAACAATCATCAACAAACATGGCAGGCTATCCCGTGAGGAGATGGAAAGGATGATCCGGGACTCTCAAAAGTTCAAGTCGGAGGACGAGAAGAAGAAGAGGAAGGCGGATGCGAGAAATGAACTGGAGAGTTATATTCGCGACGCTCGCAGTACGCTCAAGAATAGCACCTCCGGATCGAGGATGCCCGTCAAGGAGCAACAACGTCTAGAAAAAGCTCTTGAAAAAGCAATGCAGTGGTCAGAGCAAGATGATCCTTCCTTGAACGAAGATGATTACCGCGATAAGAAGAAGAAACTTCAGGATCTCTGGAACTCTCCCAAGGAGAAGCAGGGTATCTGGACGTCTCTGATGGACAAGTTACACTTTTGAATCTCTTCTCTTCCGTGTTACCATTTCATATGATGGATGTAAATTTTTCAAACGACTTGAAAAGAACTCAAGACTAAGCTCCATTTATTGTTCCCAAGAATTTTTTTTGTTCGATTCATCCTGTATTTTTATTGTTGAACAAGATATATAACTAGAAGTTCCCGGCAGACTGTTTTGTTTTGTTTTTTTTTTTGGAAAAAAGGGCGAATGTCATTCGTCAAGTAGAGTAGAAATCAGTCATAGAACGTCCGACCTAACAAGGACAACAACCAACCGGAAAATGCAGACAGAAACATAAGAAACCGTGGGAGATCCAATATTAGTACAATCGACGAAGCCCTCCCAGGCAACGCATGCGTATATAGCTAAAGTTCTAAACAGTTCCAAAAGACAAAAATTTGAAAACAGCTAGAGACAACAGACATTGGAGCTTCCAAATTTTTGAGGCCCGGACATCTGACTGGAGTCATGCAGTGGCGATCGGTTCGCGGGTGCTATCATCCTTAGGTTCGTTTGGTTACAGGGTTGGGCAGGAACTAGGAGGACTGCAGTAAACGAGATTGCACCCTATACACTTGATCAAGAACTCGAGTCGGTTTGCACAAAAGGGGCTGGATCGTCTGCTGTGGACCGCCCCTGCTGTGGCGCAGGGGTCGTCCACAGCAGACCGCGCACAAAATTCAAGTTTTTGTGGACTTTTACTGTGCGCACCTAGATCTTGATCAAGCACAAAAACCAAGTTTTTGTGGGTGTGTTTGTTACGCGGGTTAAGGCGAGTTAAACTGGTAGATGTTAACCCGTTTTTGAGTTTTGGTGTTTGGATAGAGGCTTAAACTGTGGGTGGGTTAGAAGTAGGTTTGTTGTTATATGATTGTATTGGAATTTGAGAAAGTGATTAGTTATTGTGATGTGTTTGTATTGATGTTTGAAAAAGTGAATAAAAGTTGAGTAGTTTATAATTTTTATATGATATGATGATATAATATATTATTTATTGATAGGATTGATGATGTAAAATTGATTTATTTACTTTTTTTAAAAAAGAATAAAGTGGGGCCTACATGAGAGCGAGGGAGGGTGGGTTAATAACCGAACGCTACCTTACAGTACTGAACGACGCAATAACTAACAAGTCCTTTAACAAAGAGTATTAGCCAACAAACTCAATTAGTTATATTGCTCTTAATTATTATCTCCTTATCTCCCTACTAATCCTAATTTTGTTTTTAAAGGACCTGATCATGAAAAGCTTTTAAAAACCCAAATTCACAACAAACTGATGAATACCCATTCATCACTCTTTATTCTTCTATTTTAGCTACAAAAACCTTTGCAAATACATATAGATATGTGTAAATACAAATAATTACCAAAAGCATGCACTGTGTAAAAACCTGTAATTAGCATGTTTTTGTGCAAAAATAAAAGAATAAAGAGTAAAAAGAAAAAGAGGGAAATATTTAGAATAAATATTGGGCAACCTAACCCAAGGGAGGGCTCAGCATGGGCCTGACCGCATAAAAGCCAAAGTAGAGGGAGATAGGAGCTCATGTGTATAGATTTTTGTAAATAAATAAAATCATATTTTCCTCACCCAAAAATATGCTTGTACATATTTTGTATGTATATTTAGAAACTATTAAAAACAAAATAAAAATTTAAAAATCAAAAATTCAAAAATGCCCTTTCACCATGTACATAAACCATGCTCCCTTATTTATTTAACCTTATAAATAAATAAAATTATTTTCTAAACTTTTTGTAAATAATCTATGTGACATATTGTAAATATAATAAATAAAAAGAAACAAAACAAAAATCAAATAAAAATTACAAAATTGAAAATACAAAAATACATTGTATATATACCATGTGTATAAATGTATATATCTATTCATTTCACCTATGTGTATAAATAATAAAAATAAAATAAAAATAGCTTTTTATTCCTCATTTTATTCTATAAATAAATAAAACATAAAATAGGAATCAAATTGTATAAAAATAATAAAAAAAAATTCAAAAATGAAAAGCCTACATATTGTATATATCCCTATATAATGTACATACCTTATTCTTATTTCCAAAAATTAATTAAAAATCACCAAAAAATAGGAAAAAATAAAAGAAAAATATTTCATGCTTTAAGTTTCTCTTAATTCGGCCATCTTCTAGCCTAAAATAAATAAACAAAAAAATCAAATACGTGGCAGCTCCTGATTGGTCCACGGGGGATTGTTGACCCCGGTCAACTCCCCCGCGGACTCTTTCCTTTTTGAGAAAGCGCGCGCCGCCCCGCCTTCGCCAATTTCTCCACGCGCCTCCAGCCTGTCGCCCACGCAAACCCCGCGCCCGGATCCTTCGCCGATCATCCGACATCCTCGCCAGATCCTTCGCCGGGAAATCCACGCCTTCCATAGCCGTCGCCTCCCAACCCTAATCGCGACTGCCGCTATATATAGAACTACCTCCGCCGCCTCCGCGCCTCATCTTTGGACCTTCCCCTTCTTCCCAGTGAACTCCAGAGGCACCGCGAGAGTGACAGCAAGCGATCGCCCCTGTTGCAGCGAGGCGAGGAGGTGAAACCACTGATCCGGCGTTCTTCGCCGCCGTTGCTCCGCCACCAGCGTGAGCACTGAGCCTCGGGCCGAGACGACCCTTGAGGCTACGACCAGGAGCACCCCCTGCTCTTCCCCAGTCTCTCCGACCACCCAGGTAACCCTTTAGCCTTTCCATTTAGTTTAATTTCTTGTTTCGCCCAAATCGCATCTCCGACGTATTCCTTTGATTCCGGCCATATCGTGTACCTTCTCGATCATCGGAACACACAGTCACCTTCGCCATTCCCTCACGCACGTTCTTCACCCCTTCACCCAACCCAGATCGCACAGGATCTGGGAATCGAGCTCCACCATCCTCCGCTCGCCGGAGCTCACTCACCCCGACGCACCGTTCTCACGCCGCTTCTTTGGGTCGAGGCACTTTGCCCTCGACCCGCGAAGCTTTTGGTTCACTTTGCAGGTCAAGAGGAGGGCATCTGAGCCCCCCTCACTTTCAGACCAGGAGCTCTACTCCGTCGACCTCGCCGGAGCCCCTCCAGGGCTCGGTTGGGCCATCGGAGACCACCACCAGCTGCGGGACGACATCGCCGACCTTCTCCGACCTTCAGAGGCAGCTGAGGAGGACCACAGTACGCGCACGAGGCCGGCGAAGCTCGCCGGCTGAGTGTTCTTCCAGAGTCCTCCATCGCCGTCCGATCAGCCCCAGCTCCCCAGTTCGCATCACGGCCGTCCATCCATCGAGGAGCAGATACCGTCGATCGTCCTGAGGGTTGATCTGCACCGTCAGAGCAGAGAGAGGGAACCACCAGCACCACCAGCCGTTCGATCTTCCACGTGTCCCCCTCTGCACCGTCGATCAGGCCCACGTGCGGAAGAAGAAAAGCGCCCGACATCTGAGACCGTTGGATCATCTACGTGGCGCGCATCCAGCCGTCGACGTTAAATAAGGGGTAATTTATCTTAGGCCCCCTCGTAGTTCGTGTTTTTAATTTCAGTCCTGTAAATATTTTGCGTACTTTATTTACGTAGGGTAAATTGCACTTGGGACCTCGTATCTTTCAGTATTTGCATTTATGCCCCTGTTTGTGTGAGACACGTGCTTCGACACGTGATATTTTGGTGCATTTGCAACTTTAGCCCTGTAGTTCTGGTTGTTTATGAATGAATGAAATATTTTTGATAATTGCATTTATGCCCCTGTGAGCATTTTATTTCCGCATGTGCGTCTTTTAGTGGGTTATTTGCATAACAACCCCTGGACTTTTTGGTACGAGTTACCAAAAGGTCCTCGGACTTGTTTTTCTTACATATAGGTCCCTGAGTGCCCCAGGCACGTGCTTGGCACGTGTTTTGTTGGGTATTTTGCACCAGACCCCCCAGAACTTTGGGTATTTGCACTTTGGTCCCTGTGCACAGTGCCCCTCCTTTATTTTTGAATAAAATATCAAATCACCTCCAAATTCGATGAAAATTTGACACATGGCTCCTGCCATGGTGTAGAATGTTTGTGAATTTTTGAGGACATTTTTGATTTCATTTGCTATTTTTAAAAATTCAAAAACCCTTATTTTTGCTATTGTTTAGAGTCAAAAACCCCAAAAAAATATCAAAACCCTTTTAAAAATTCCATAAAAATTAATTACTGTTTATTTTGTGTTCCTTGATTTTCTAGCCAATTTTGGCTATTTTTCATTGAGTAAAAACCCTAAAAATCTAAAATCACCTCAAAACTCATAAAAATCATAATAAATAATTTAAAAAACCAAAAACAATAATTTTGGTGCTCAAATTTTCCTTGTTTTCTCTAGTATACAGGAAAATTACCTCCAGGTCCCTTTGAGATCCTTAGATATTTTATCTTTGGGTTCTGGGTCTTGCTGGATAGTACCTTATCTTTTTAGTACTGTTCGATTTTTAGAAAATAAAATACACTTTATAAATATCTCAAAAATTCACCAAAAACATTAAAAAAACCTAAAAAACATAAAAACAATTTTTCTTGAATTTTTGCTTGATTTTTCATGCAGTAAATAAATTGTTGAAAGTGTGCTTGTTTTCGTGTTTCCTTATTTTCTCTACATATTAAAAATCCAAAAAAATTTGAAAACAATTAAAAATCACTAAAAAGTATTCTCTTGGATTTCTGACTACATCGTAGGTCTCTTGGCCAATCCGTGCTCCTTGTGTTCGACCCTGGGTGCTATACCAGGTTAATCTCATAGCAGGACCGCTTTCTTTTGTGCTCAATTAGTTTTACATGTTCTGAGTGGTTGATTTTTCTTGATATACCTAGTCTGATTGATTGAGGTCGCAACGACCATTTCTTTACCTTTACCTCTGTCATTCGGGCGGTTATCAGAATGGCGCCGTTGCCGGGGAGCACGGCTTTGTAGTCATTTCTCCATATTATCTCTCTATATTATCATTGTTTTCTGACACTCTCTCTCTTTGATTTTTGTGCGAGGTACTGCGTGGACAACTTGGAGTTTATTTTTTTGAGGACCCGCACGGGAAGAAGAAGAGCAGGGAGAAGAAGAAGGAATTCTTATTTTTGAGAGAGAACAATATTTTTTCTGTAATAATTTAGAACTTGGACATTTGTGGACACTTGTAACTTAGCGGGTCTGTTTCGCCCATTACCGGTGTGCTCGGGGGACCCATTTGGATTTTCGCGGCTTTTTCTGCGGTTTTGATAGCTAGCTGCCTTTTCCGGTGTTTACGCGGTTTTTCTCGAGCCCCTAGATTTAGGAATTCCTCTTGCTTGTGCCGTAATTAGTAGGGTCCCCACACTTAATTGCTTATCTGTTCCTATAGATCGATAATTGGACCTACTAATAACAAATAATAAAAATAACTTGGTCGCTTTCCTGAGAGCCTACGCGCCGCGAGCCTGCCCCGGAAGCGCTACTCCTGAACTCGACCTGTCGAGAAGAGGAGGGGTGGGCCAAGACCGGACTCTTTGGATCAAGGGCGAGTGACTGAGTTAGACGGTTCTGCGCTAGGAATTGCTCATCTAGGACTCGGTTTTTCCTCGCTGCACCATTTAGGTAGTTTAATTCTGTCTTTAAATTTTGCGCGGATCACTTGCATGTAGAGTGCTGGAGACAAGGTACGCATTTCTTTCTCTGCATGCATCATTGATTTCTTCGCGCATCGGCTTTTTCGTCTTCTCCCTCTGTTTTTGGCTTAATCATCAGGAGAATCGGAAAATTCGTTAGGCCGCTTGTATTTATTTTGAAAAAAATTAAAAAGAAAAAAAAATTGGGACTGGATAACACTATTGACCCTAAAAGACACTCACATTAAAAATTTGTCTTGGGGAGAGCAACCCCCTCCTTGTATGGTTTGGATGCGCGAGAGAGTGACCCGCACCCAAGGTAGAGCCCTCCGGTGCTATTTCTAGCTGACTACCGACTCTTCCGTGCGGGCCAGTCGGTTGGAGTAACATCGGGTATCCTAACAGGTCACGTAAGCGCTCTGATATTTTGTGTGTTCACCCAAAAAAAAATTGACAAGATAAATTGACCGAGCTTTCACGGTCTTCAGATTGTGTTGCGTTGGTGAACCGGGGGTTTGCTTTGCGATCATATTTTCTCCAGATCCCATCCGCCCAACTCGCCAGATCAAGATGATGGGTAGACGATCTCTTAGGCAGCCTCTGGCTGCACCGCTTTCAGGCGCGTCTACTTCACCATCTAGGTTGGCCCGTGAGAGTCGAGACCAGCTCTCCGGGCCCGAGTACGATTCCACCCTGTTCTCCCTCGATCCCCTTTCTTTTGCTACTGAGAGACATGAGCCCGAGGAAAGACGAATTGATTTGACAGAACCTGAGTTGGGCTCATCTGATTTTGCAGACGTCACTATGGCCGGAGCCGGCAGTTCAGACCCAGACTCCCGACAACCCGAACATTTTGTACTAGACCAGGGAGCGATCAACTCCACTCTGATCGCATCATTAGAGACAGTACAGAAGCAGCTACGCGATCAGGGAGCTTTCATGATTGAGATGAGAAGGGAGTTGGAGCGACTCAGAGAAGAGAGAGATCAGAGCGAGCCTGAGGACATTCCTGATGCTGATGCAGAGGCAGCAGCCGCAGCAGCCGCAGCAGCGGCTGCCGCAGCGGCAGCCGCCGCTGCAGCAGGACCACCGAGACCGATGCGGGAGTTACACAACCCCGGATCTACACTAATGCACCATTGGGTGGTGGTACCTGCTATCGTGGGGGATTTCAAGTTCCCTCCGAACACCCTGCAGATGCTTCCTCATTTTCACGGACTTGCCACCGAGGAGCCCCACCTCCATCTCCAGGAGTTTTTGATGATCTGCAGCACTGTCCACGACCGCCATGTGGACTAGGATACGATTCGGATGATGGCCTTCCCTTTTTCACTGGCAGACAGAGCAGTCGCCTGGCTGAAGCATTTAGGGAAGTTTGTATACACCTGGGAGCAGCTCCGCACCGAGTACTTGAACAAGTACTATCCACTCGGTCGGACGAATGCAGCGAGGGCCCTGATCAACAACTTCTCCATGCTCCCTAACGAGCAGTTTCACGAGGCATGGGAGAGGTTCAGAGAGCTTCTGGATAGATGCCCACACCACGACATTTCCAAGCCGAACCTAGTTCAGAGCTTCTTTAGTGGGATGACGCCAGAGCTTCAGGGTCTGGTGAATGCTTCTTGCGGCGGGTCCTACTTTGACAAGGACCACAACCAAGTCTGGGCCATCTACGAGGAGATGGCCGAAAATTATATGGTGATGTCCCAGACTCGGTTGTACACACAGAGATCTCAGCAGCCGCCAGGACCCGTGCAGTACCAGCGGATAGCACGGGTTGATGCAGGTCCATCCAGTTCGTCCACAGTTGCAGCCGCACAGGCAGAGTCGGCCGCTGCGGACATGGGGATTATCAGCGAGAAGTTGGACCGCATGGAAATAATAGAGAAGAAGCAGTGCCAGGGCATAACTCAGATGGAGCAGATGGCACAAACTCTGAGCGACGTGAAGACCCATCTCTTGTGTCTTCAGGAGGCACAGACGGCTTCTCAGCCCCGTCTTCAGTCGCGAGGCGATTCCGGTGGCAGCCGCAGCTCGTCCCAGCGCTCCAGCTCCTTGCAGCAGCCTAGACAAGTTCACCTTGTACAGGCGGAGCCGTACCAGCAGCAGCAGCCCTCTTATCAGTCACCACCATCTCCAGACTTACAAATGGTGGTATATCAGCCGGATCAGCCTCTGGCAGTACTGCCTCCAGACCCCTTCGATGCAGAGCCGTTGATGGATGTCAACGGGATTTGGTACGACCGTCCCCAGCCTGGGATCCGACGAGACCATCCCGGATTCAGATGGGGGAATGGGGGTAAGCAGTCCCAACAGCAGCCAGCCGGTCAGGGAATGGGGGTAAGCAGTCCCAAAAGCAATAAAAAGATGCAGAAAGTTCCTCAAAATTTTTTGTACATACTGACTAATAAGTCGGGTTAAAGTATTTTGAAAAATATTTTGAAAGTAGTTTGAAAAATCTTTTGAAAACCATTTGAAAAATGCTTGAAAAATATTTTCAACCTTTGTAAAAAGTTTGCGCCTTGTAAAAAATTTTTCTCTTTGTGTGAAAAAAAAAAGATTTTGTAAAACTATTTGCAAATGTTTGGAAAAATGGTTGAAAAATTATTTTGAAAAATCTATATATACTGTTTGAAAAATGTTTGCAAAATATTTTCAAATGATTGTAAATGATTGTAAAATTGTGTGAAAAAAAAAATTATTTTGGACTATAGTTTTGAAAATTATTTGTAAAATTATTTTCAAATAAATTTGAGGAATATATGCATCACAAAAAAATAATAAAAAAAAACTTGTAAAAAATGATTTAAAAAAAAAATCAACTGTGTATATACATGTATAAATTACTCAAGTTGTAAATTCTTGCATTTCATGCTTGTAAAATAATCAACTCACTCTTGTGTAAATATGTATCTTTTTCTTTAAAAAAAAAATTTTTGTATATATTTATATATTTTTCTAACTATTTACATTGAAAAAAAAACTTTTGCATGTGCATTTTTTTCAAAAATCCATAAAAATTTCAAAAATTTGAAAATTGTTTCACAAAAAGATTTTTGTTTTCTCTATGCATTGTACATATTTTCTTGCATTGGCATGTGCATTTTTCAGGATAGTCTTGACGATTAAACTAAGTCTGGAATAAATTTGAAGAATGGAGCTTAGTTGGACCTTAATCCACTTAATTTCAGAGGAACCTTATAAGATGTGGAGTTAAGACTTTTCAGGTCCTAGTGACTTAATTCTTTGGGTCCACACGACTATGAGCATATGTCATCTTGATGAGCCTAAGTAGAACACTTAACAACACACGCATGACTCTTAGAGACAATGGCTTGACTTGCACCAGCACTTTACACATGGCTCTCCACGGATGAGGTGGTGAGGAGGCAGTTTCCTTTGGCTTGGGGTAGCATATGAGGGTAGTACTTCTAGGCGGAACCTCTCTTCTTCTTCTAGTGAAGGAAGTGCGTCTCAACTTGGTCTAGTGGTGATGAAGGCTAAAGACAGAAGCCGTGGGTTGCAATAAAGCTTCAAAAGAGGGATAGTCTACTGGCTCAAGAGGAAAATTTCTTGTATATATGCTGCACCATGTAGATATGTTGTACAGAGGCATAAAAAAAAAGAAAAAAAAAGAAAAAAAATGCAAAAATGCAAAAAGAACTCCAAAAAAGTGGTGGGTCGGATTGAAAATTTAATAACCCCACCGGAGTGTATATAGTGAAATAAAGCAAAAGCTTATGGCATCCATGTTACATCTCATGAAGCTTGCAGCGGGAGACTTAGCTACACTGGCTGAGCTTCCAAAAGTCTATACTTCTTCCCCCTCTTCTTGAGCCGGTTGCACTTGAACTTAGAAGGGAATACCCCGCTTCTCGAGGAAAGAGTTGCTAGACCGAGGCATTAGAGTTACCAGATTGGGGGAGGTTGTTTCTTTGTTACTTCTGAGGTGGGGAGCTACATATCACTTACACTGCATGGAAAGATTCATGGTCATTAGAGTTTGTGTATGTAGACTTGTTCTGATCTGGTTTATTGAGGAGTCTTGTCCATAGATTGGTGGAACTTAAAGGCTGTTAGGTTTTAAATCCACATTCCATTAAGGTTCCGACACACTAATAATCCAAAGGTCCGACAGAGCTCCAGACTACATTTTTATGAAGATAAGCTTAAAAGTCAACATTATTCTAACTTCTTTCCTTTTTCTTTTCTTTATTTTTGTTTTCACTTATTTTTCAAATAAGTGTTTGCTAAGGGACTAGCAAAGGTAAAGTATAGGGGAATGATGAATCCACGATTCATCGCCTTTATTCTTTTATTTTAGCTTCAATTTCTTAGTCAAACACCTGTAAATACCTATTAATTTCATAAATTTATCATTTTGCATGCATTTGTTAAAATTGCATTTTTAACACTTTTTGTACATAAATAAAAGAATAAAGAAGAAAAGAAAAAGAAAAGAAAAATAAAGGATGTAGTTATGCAATAAATACAGACTGACCCAAACCCCGAGAGAAGGTCAAGACTTGACCTGATCGACCAGGAATAAAGTAGGGGGAGATAGGGTCGTTTGTCAGAAAAATCAAAAAAATATCTTGTAAATATTTTTTATGTATATTTGTACAAAACTTACATTATTTTATTTGTACATAATTTGACCTCAAACTAATTATTTTTGTAAATAAAAGTTGTAAATAAAATTGTGTTGTAAATAATAAAAATATTTACAAAATAAAATATTGTATATATTGCAAATAATTACACCCAGAAAAAGCCACAAAGTGATAATTGAAACATCAATTCCGGCTCCACACAAGCTCAAATTGAACCAAACTCACTTCCATCATACTATAAATTAAATTATCTTTCAAATGGCTGTCGTTTCATTATTTTTGGAGTTACGGTTAAAAAGTCGGTTTTCTGGGGTGTTCTGTACAGTTTTCCCATATACTTGTTGTATATTCCTATTGATTTTTATAATGTATATATTTGTAAATACTACTTTCATTAAAAATAAAAAAAAGATAAAAATTTAAAAAATCTTTTATAAAAATATTTCCTTATATGTACCTATGTATATTGTATTATATGTGTATAATATATGTATACAATTAATTTCCCTAAATAAAAATTACCAAAAAAATTAATTGTCTCACATTAATTAATTTAATTTATTTAATTACGAAATTCATATGTAATTATTTAATTTAGTGGATTTATTTGAATTTATTTGGTTTAATAACTTGCCTTGTATATATGATTTTATTCCACACCATATATGGCCACCATTAAGGTGGCTAATTAATTTTGAATTAATTTATTAATTTATTTAATTTATTTATTACGAATTTCGTAATTAATTATTTAATTAATTTATTGATTTAATTATTTTATTAATTCACCCAATGAACACTTTCCTTATATGTGAATATTTTCCAATTTTGATTTTTGTCTCTTTTTAATGGGCTCCTCCTCCCTCATTCACATTTGATCGATCTTTGGCGGAGAGGAGCCCGGTTTCCGAGAGGTTTCTTGTTGAAGAGGGTCCTAGCCTCCGATCCAGTCGGTGACAGCGGCTCGAGCTTCGTCGAGGCCATCATGGCTCGTCCCCTTCTTCCCAGTGAACTCCAGAGGCATCGCGAGAGTGACAGCAAGCGATCGCCCTTGTTGCAGTGAGGCGAGGAGGTGTGTCCGATCCCCGAGGTGAGATCCACTTTTTCTTATCTTTTTCCCTAGGTAATCGTAGAGTTAGATCTTAGCGTAGGAGTAGGAAGTAATTTTTAGATTAAAAATTCCAAAAACATTTCTCCACATAATTCGCCTCCGACACCGATTTACCATCTCATCTCCGTAACCTCTCCATTTCATTTCTATCTCACATAATCTATCACCTCCGGTCACGCACGGTGACCGGAGCCACGGATCTATTCCATCATATTTCAAGATCCACCCATTCAGTTCCCATTTTTGCATATAAATAAAAACAATATAAAATATTTTTCCTGTTGGTCTCACATCTATTTTTGCAGGAAAACACAAAAAAAATACTTTTTTTTTATCCCTAACCGTTGTTTTGCAGGGTAAAATAATAAAAAAATAATTTATCCTTTTCTCTAACAATTTGTGTTGCAGGATCAAATAAAAATATAAGAAAAAAAAATAAAAAAATTCCTTTCTCCTCTGTTTGCAGTTACTGTTTAAAAAAAAATAAAAAAAAATACATTTTTTTTACTAACGTTCTTTGCAGGTTACAACATAAAATAAAAAAAACAAAAATAAAATAAAAAAAACAAGCAGCAGGCGGCGGCCACGTGCGCCAACCGCCGGCGCCGCACCTTCCGCTCCTCCGCCCTCGCGCTGGCGGCGAGGCACCCACGCGCGCCCCCGTGCGTGAGCCGCTCCACCAGGTGCCCTCGTTCTCGACTCGCCCCAGCGGCGGACACGTCCTTCCCCGCCGCCTCCTGTCGCGCCTCCAACCGCGGCGCCGCAACTTCCGTCACCAAGCCCGAGGCCGCCTTCGTCCCGGCCTGCACCTCTCCACCGCTCCTGCCCTCTTCGCCTCATGAACGGCCAGTCCCCCGCACCCGTCGTCCTCGACCACCGCTCGAGCGCAGTGGTCTTAGTCGCCTCGCGACGCCCGTGCCTGCCATCCGCCTGACGACCTCCTGCGCGCGCGGCCCCGCCGCCTGCGCACCGGCCTTCTGCGGCCAAGCGCCCGCATCCCCTCCGGCACTGCTGTAGCCGCAAGGCGACGCGGCCACCCACCGTGTCGCCTCCTCCCAGAAGCTTCTGCCCCCACCTGCGCAGTCCCGCACCGCCCGTTCCCGCCTGACCGCACATCCTCTCCTTCCGTGCCGCGTGCCCGTCGTGCGCGAGCCCTCCGCCGCGTGCTCGCAGCGCACGCGCCTCCACAGCTATCGCCGAGCCTCCAAACCGCGCGCCCACCATCTCCCAGCAGTGGGCGGCGGCAGCCAGACCTCTCCCCTTTGCTGTATGAAACGAAAGAGAACCCTAGTGGTATAAAAAAAAGATTGGAAACTTTACACTTGTGTCCCTGAAAGTTTTGAATGTTGCAAGAAGGACCACGCTCCAGAACATCATGTGCGTATCACACGTTTTATGGGTAAATTGCAATCTCTTTTCTTTTAGTTAATACTTGTTATATATCAGTGCAAAAACTTCAACTAATTGCAATTTAGACCTTGCATTTTCAGAACCATTATTTGCTTGATCTTTCTAAGGGAACAAATGTTTGTATTATTCGGAAAATTTTGAGAAAATTCCTGTTTGTTCCTGCTGTAGCTTCTAACCTTGTAAAAAATTTCCATCAACTTTTATTGTCGTTTAAAATCTTTAAAAAATAAAAAAGTGTCTTTTTACTTGCTCGAAATTGAAAAATACAAAAAGAGTGTGGGTTGTTTGTTTTATCACTTTTCTTCATTTGTGTTTGTTTTAAAAATAAAAAAAATAAAAAATAAAAACCACTAAAAATTTGCTCTGAAATTTGACTACTTAGTTTTTAAATCGTGCTCCTTGTGTTCGACCCTGGTCGCTATACCAGGTAAAAAGAATAGCGAAGACCGCTTACATTGTTTTCTTGATTCATCTTTTCTGAGTGGTTTTATCATTTTTCTCGATTGACCGCGCTTGGTGATTTGGGTCACAACGACCATTTTATTTACATACTTAACCCGATTGTCAGGCGTGTCATCATAATGGCGCCGTTGCCGGGGAGCACGGCTTTGTAGTCATTTTTCTATTTTTGTCTCTCTTTATATTATTATTGCTTTCTGACCTTCTCTCTTTGATTTTTGTGCGAGGTACTGCTTGGACGACTTGGAGCTTCTTTTTAGAGGACCTGTGCAGGAGGAAGAGAGAGAAAAGAAGGAATTTTTATTTCAGAGAGAGAGAGAACAATATTTGTTGTAATAACTTAGACTCTGGACTTGTGGACACTTGTAACTTAGCGGGTCTGTTTCGCCGAGTACCGGTGTACTCGGGGGACCCATTTGGATTTTCACGGCTTTTTCTGCGGTTTTAATAGCTAGCTGCCTTTTCCGGTGTTTACGCGGTTTTTCTCGAGCCCCTAGATTTAGGAATTTCTCTTGCTTGTGCCGTAATTAGTAGGGTCCCCACACTTAACTGCCTATCTGTTCCTATAGATCGTTAATTGGACCTACTAATAATAAATAATAAAAATAACTTAGTTGCTTTCCTGAGAGCCTACGTGCCGCGAGCCTGCCCCACAAGCGCTACTCCTGAACTCGACCTGTCGAGAAGAGGAGGGGTGGGCCAAGACCGGACTCTTTGGATCAAGGGCGAGTGACTAAGTTAGACGGTTCTGCGCTAGGAATTGCTCATCTAGGACTCGGTTTTTCCTCGCTGCACCATTTAGGTAGTTTAATTCTGTCTTTAAATTCTGCGCGGATCATTTGCATGTAGAGTGCTGGAGACAAGGTACGCATTTTCTATCTCTGCATGCATCATTGTGTTTGACCGTGCATTGGCTTTTTTTCGACTTCCTCCCCCTGTTTTTGGACTCAAATCAATCAAAGAGGAAATCAAAAAGCTCGTTAGGCGTTATTTTCTGAAAAAAAAAATTCCAAAAAAATAGAAAAACCAAAAATTAAAAAAATGGGACTGCTAATTGAACTTGACTCTAAAATCAAACGTAATTGATTCACTTTATTGTATTGGGAGAGCAATTCCCTCATTGTTTGCGCTTTTACTCGCTCGCGTACACATTAAGGAGTAGTGCCCAAATCCTATTCAAGCCTCCTAAGTGTTTGTACAACTTTCGTTGATCACCGTAACTCTAAAATTGAAAAGATAAAGACCGAACTCTCACGGTCAGATTTGTGTTGAGTTGGTGAACTGGGGGTTTGCTTTGTGTTTTGAATGTCTTTGGTGTGAGTCGGTTACGAGCATTCTTTAAATCATTAGCAGTCACCTTCTTCCTCTAACCCACCCTCCCTCCCTTCATTTCCCTCTATTCATGATGGGTCACATTCCATTCCAGCCCGATTTCGTGGCTTCTTCATTTCACGCCCATCACTCACGTTCATTCTCTCAAGAGGTCGGAACTCCGCCCGATTTCTCATTTTCTCCCTACCCACCCTCCCATTCGGGATATGCTGTGAGTGAAACCCGAGGATACCAGATTGACCAAATACGAGACCCGGGTGTTCACCTTGTTGAGATGAGAGTGCATCCCATAGACAATCATAGGGTGCAGTTACATGCTTTAGATGACTTGTATCCTAGGACATTGGATGAGTACACAGATCATGAAGTCCAGTCCGCTTCTACCTTGAGACCCTTTGTTCTGGATTTAGAGTTAATTGATCTACTGCCTAAGTTTTTTGGGGAAATGCACGAGGAACCTTATTTGCATGTTGATGAATTTGAGGATTTTTGTGTATCACGATCATATTTGGATATCACTTCTGAGGACATGATGCTGATTACCTTCCCATTTACACTTCAGAGTAGAGCCAAGAGTTGGCATAGACGATTGGGAAGGAAGATTGCTACATGGGGAGATTTACGATCATTATTTTTGAAGAAATTTTACCCCCAGTGTAGAGCAGAGATGATGCGGTCATGTATTCGTGAATTTTCTGTTAACCCCCAAAAGCCGTTGAGAGATTCATGGTTGAGGTTACGAGAACTTTTGAGGCGATTTCCAGATCATGGATTTTCGATGACTGACCTTATCCATATCGCCATGAGGGGGAGGACCGCAGAGCAAATATCATATGTCATTACCTCGTGTAGTGGTTCACACCATTGTCCCGACTTGGATTTTGTTGAGACCATCTTGGATACACTTTCTGATCTTGCATATACACCAGATGATTTATTTGGGACAACACATGACGGAGAGATGACAACTGTTGAGTGTGTGACACACCATGCTGATCTTGATAACACACACAAATCAGAGGATATGGATGCTACTACTTCTCATTTGATGGATGTGTTGCCTACTGTTGTGAGTTCCCAGAGCCGGACATTGGTTGATGACCAATTGGATTTACAATTAGATTTTGAGCCAGTCCCGCTCTTTCACATAGAAGATTCTTCAATTCTAGATCTGCTAGGATCCCAAGAGATAGAGGAGGAACCCACATTTCAGCCATCCTTAGAGTCATTCCAGTATCCATACACAGTTGATTCAGTGTCTTGTCTTCAGGAGATCTTCTCAGATTCGGGGATATATTTGGATCCATCTCAGCAAAGCAAGCTTGATGAGGGACCGATTTTTCATTCGACAGACCTTGATAGTCCCGTATTTGAGCCTTGTGTCCTCCCATTTGATGAGGTCGATACATTTTTAGAGGACATGACATTTGACAGCATTGATCCCAACTTCCCTGATGATTCGGCATTACTCCCTGAGGGTTATCTGCGGGAGGATGCCATGGACCATGTGTACTCGGTTTCAATTTCTGGGAGTGCATCCGATCTGTCGGATCACGAGACCGAGTATTTTGATATTTCTGATAATGAATTTGATGATTCTCTCCTCGACGACCCTCGCGAGGATGATCCGATCTTTGAGGTATTCGATGATTTCACTGATTTGTCTACATTATATGCATCGGATATCAGCCTTTCTAGCGAGTCTCTTGATCTTGATCTTCCGTATCTATTCGAGACTGTGATTGATGTGGAGGATTCCCTGACAGATCCTTCCTTCTCCACATTTGACTTCTTCGGTTCTGCCCTGTCACTCCATATAGACCTTGAGCCGACGATTTCTTTTGTGCTACCGGAGCCCGACTTCATCTGCCCATATCTTGATCCGGTAGCAAACACCCGCCTGACTGATTATCTGGGTGTTATCATTTACTCTGTTGAACTCGTCGTTATTCTCCCGCTGAGACTGCGACGACAGTACGGTATTCGTCTGACAGATGCCGTCCTGAACCTTGACACGGCGTTATCCTAACATTTGCGCCCAGCTAGGGGCGTAAACTCTAGCGCTTGTTGAGAGGCACCTCAACATTGATCACATATGTTTATATCATTCTGTCCATATCATACATTCTTTTTATCTCACACCCATCTCCCTCGCATGATCAATCCATACTTAGGGTGCACTTTACCCTAAGTATAGGGGGGTGTCAGACGTTTGATTATTCTTTAGATTCTTTTTACCTCTGTTTTGCTGCCTATACTTAGGGATATTTTACCCTAAGTATAGGGGAGGTAGACTCTGTATATTCATCTCCTCGGTTTTCTCCTTTGTGTGCAGTCTGCTATACTTAGGATTACTTGATCCTAAGTATAGGGGGATCACCGACTTCTATTGATTTTATTCTTTTATTCGTCGTTGTAGTATACTATTCTTCTCACTTTTCTATACGTGGCACGAGTTATGTCTTTATTTCCAGCTCTTTGATCACTATGAGGACATAGTTCGAGCTAAGTATAGGGGGGTGTCGTATATATTGTATATATACTTTAGCCATAACTCGTACTTTCATATTTTTAATATGGCTAATATACTGTGTAAATACTAAAAAAAAAGCAATAAAAAGATGCAGAAAGTTCCTCAAAATTTTTTGTACATACTGACTAATAAGTCGGGTTAAAGTATTTTGAAAAATATTTTGAAAGTAGTTTGAAAAATCTTTTGAAAACCATTTGAAAAATGCTTGAAAAATATTTTCAACCTTTGTAAAAAGTTTGCGCCTTGTAAAATATTTTTCTCTTTGTGTGAAAAAAAAAAGATTTTGTAAAACTATTTGCAAATGTTTGGAAAAATGGTTGAAAAATTATTTTGAAAAATCTATATATACTGTTTGAAAAATGTTTGCAAAATATTTTCAAATGATTGTAAATGATTGTAAAATTGTGTGAAAAAAAAATTATTTTGGACTATAGTTTTGAAAATTATTTGTAAAATTATTTTCAAATAAATTTGAGGAATATATGCATCACAAAAAAATAATAAAAAAAAACTTGTAAAAAATGATTTAAAAAAAAAAATCAACTGTGTATATACATGTATAAATTACTCAAGTTGTAAATTCTTGCATTTCATGCTTGTAAAATAATCAACTCACTCTTGTGTAAATATGTATCTTTTTCTTTAAAAAAAAAATTTTTGTATATATTTATATATTTTTCTAACTATTTACATTGAAAAAAAAACTTTTGCATGTGCATTTTTTTCAAAAATCCATAAAAATTTCAAAAATTTGAAAATTGTTTCACAAAAAGATTTTTGTTTTCTCTATGCATTGTACATATTTTCTTGCATTGGCATGTGCATTTTTCAGGATAGTCTTGACGATTAAACTAAGTCTGGAATAAATTTGAAGAATGGAGCTTAGTTGGACCTTAATCCACTTAATTTCAGAGGAACCTTATAAGATGTGGAGTTAAGACTTTTCAGGTCCTAGTGACTTAATTCTTTGGGTCCACACGACTATGAGCATATGTCATCTTGATGAGCCTAAGTAGAACACTTAACAACACACGCATGACTCTTAGAGACAATGGCTTGACTTGCACCAGCACTTTACACATGGCTCTCCACGGATGAGGTGGTGAGGAGGCAGTTTCCTTTGGCTTGGGGTAGCATATGAGGGTAGTACTTCTAGGCGGAACCTCTCTTCTTCTTCTAGTGAAGGAAGTGCGTCTCAACTTGGTCTAGTGGTGATGAAGGCTAAAGACAGAAGCCGTGGGTTGCAATAAAGCTTCAAAAGAGGGATAGTCTACTGGCTCAAGAGGAAAATTTCTTGTATATATGCTGCACCATGTAGATATGTTGTACAGAGGCATAAAAAAAAAGAAAAAAAAAGAAAAAAAATGCAAAAATGCAAAAAGAACTCCAAAAAAGTGGTGGGTCGGATTGAAAATTTAATAACCCCACCGGAGTGTATATAGTGAAATAAAGCAAAAGCTTATGGCATCCATGTTACATCTCATGAAGCTTGCAGCGGGAGACTTAGCTACACTGGCTGAGCTTCCAAAAGTCTATACTTCTTCCCCCTCTTCTTGAGCCGGTTGCACTTGAACTTAGAAGGGAATACCCCGCTTCTCGAGGAAAGAGTTGCTAGACCGAGGCATTAGAGTTACCAGATTGGGGGAGGTTGTTTCTTTGTTACTTCTGAGGTGGGGAGCTACATATCACTTACACTGCATGGAAAGATTCATGGTCATTAGAGTTTGTGTATGTAGACTTGTTCTGATCTGGTTTATTGAGGAGTCTTGTCCATAGATTGGTGGAACTTAAAGGCTGTTAGGTTTTAAATCCACATTCCATTAAGGTTCCGACACACTAATAATCCAAAGGTCCGACAGAGCTCCAGACTACATTTTTATGAAGATAAGCTTAAAAGTCAACATTATTCTAACTTCTTTCCTTTTTCTTTTCTTTATTTTTGTTTTCACTTATTTTTCAAATAAGTGTTTGCTAAGGGACTAGCAAAGGTAAAGTATAGGGGAATGATGAATCCACGATTCATCGCCTTTATTCTTTTATTTTAGCTTCAATTTCTTAGTCAAACACCTGTAAATACCTATTAATTTCATAAATTTATCATTTTGCATGCATTTGTTAAAATTGCATTTTTAACACTTTTTGTACATAAATAAAAGAATAAAGAAGAAAAGCAAAAGAAAAGAAAAATAAAGGATGTAGTTATGCAATAAATACAGACTGATCCAAACCCCGAGAGAAGGTCAAGACTTGACCTGATCGACCAGGAATAAAGTAGGGGGAGATAGGGTCGTTTGTCAGAAAAATCAAAAAAATATCTTGTAAATATTTTTTATGTATATTTGTACAAAACTTACATTATTTTATTTGTACATAATTTGACCTCAAACTAATTATTTTTGTAAATAAAAGTTGTAAATAAAATTGTGTTGTAAATAATAAAAATATTTACAAAATAAAATATTGTATATATTGCAAATAATTACACCCAGAAAAAGCCACAAAGTGATAATTGAAACATCAATTCCGGCTCCACACAAGCTCAAATTGAACCAAACTCACTTCCATCATACTATAAATTAAATTATCTTTCAAATGGCTGTGGTTTCATTATTTTTGGAGTTACGGTTAAAAAGTCGGTTTTCTGGGGTGTTCTGTACAGTTTTCCCATATACTTGTTGTATATTCCTATTGATTTTTATAATGTATATATTTGTAAATACTACTTTCATTAAAAATAAAAAAAAGATAAAAATTTAAAAAATCTTTTATAAAAATATTTCCTTATATGTACCTATGTATATTGTATTATATGTGTATAATATATGTATACAATTAATTTCCCTAAATAAAAATTACCAAAAAAATTAATTGTCTCACATTAATTAATTTAATTTATTTAATTACGAAATTCATATGTAATTATTTAATTTAGTGGATTTATTTGAATTTATTTGGTTTAATAACTTGCCTTGTATATATGATTTTATTCCACACCATATATGGCCACCATTAAGGTGGCTAATTAATTTTGAATTAATTTATTAATTTATTTAATTTATTTATTACGAATTTCGTAATTAATTATTTAATTAATTTATTGATTTAATTATTTTATTAATTCACCCAATAAACACTTTCCTTATATGTGAATATTTTCCAATTTTGATTTTTGTCTCTTTTTAATGGGCTCCTCCTCCCTCATTCACATTTGATCGATCTTTGGCGGAGAGGAGCCCGGTTTCCGAGAGGTTTCTTGTTGAAGAGGGTCCTAGCCTCCGATCCAGTCGGTGACAGCGGCTCGAGCTTCGTCGAGGCCATCATGGCTCGTCCCCTTCTTCCCAGTGAACTCCAGAGGCATCGCGAGAGTGACAGCAAGCGATCGCCCTTGTTGCAGTGAGGCGAGGAGGTGTGTCCGATCCCCGAGGTGAGATCCACTTTTTCTTATCTTTTTTCCTAGGTAATCGTAGAGTTAGATCTTAGCGTAGGAGTAGGAAGTAATTTTTAGATTAAAAATTCCAAAAACATTTCTCCACATAATTCGCCTCCGACACCGATTTACCATCTCATCTCATCTCCGAGTAGGTGTAGTTTTTAGGTTAAAAATCATAAAAAAATTCTCCATACATTTTCGCCCGACACCGATTTTCCATCCCATCTTCTCAAACCCTCCATTTCACATTCTACCTCACGCGATCTTCCACCTCCGATCACGCACGGTGGTCGGAGCCCCTGGATCTTTCTCCCACTACGTTAAGATCCAACCATTCACACATCCATTTTTGTGTATAAATAAAAAATTAAAAAAATGTATCTTGTTTTCTATTCCATATTTTTGCAAGATACAATAAAAAATAAATAATCTTTTTGGTTGTTTTCTCTCTAACATCTCTTTTGCAGGAAAAATAAAAATAAAAAAATTACTTTTTCTCTCTCTAACATCTGTTTTGCAGGATAAAAAAAATAAAAAAAAATTATCTCTAATAATTTGCTGCAGGTTACAAAACAATAAAAAAAAGCAATTTAAAAAAAAAATAAAAAAAATAAGCAAGTGGACGGTGGGTCATCACCCCCACCGACCTCGGCACCAGCCCCCGCGCCGGCTCCTCCTCCAGCCGCGGGTGGCGGCGCAGCCCCGCAGCCACCGCGAGACCCCCGAGGGCTCCCGCACCGCCAGCGACACTCCGCGCGTGGGCGCGCGCCTGTTCCGCGGCCCCCACGCGTCCAGCCGACGCCGTTTCTCCTCTGCTGAGCCCCGCGACCGCGCGCTCCTCCTTTCTCCATCGACGCAGTCAGCCCAGCGGCAGCCCCACGCCTTCAGCCCTCCGCCGCCCTCGCAGCACCGTCCTCCCGCGCGCGCGGCCCCCGCGCGGCTTCTCCGCCATCCCTAGGTTCGCGCGGAGGCGCGGCCCTCCTCCTGTACGTACACCCCTCCTCCGCACCAAGGTGGCGCGGCTCCACCCTCGACCCCGCGTCCTCCAGATCCGCCATCTCCTGTGGGCGGCGGCGGCGTGCCCCTTGTGCCTCCTTTGCTTGCTTGGAAGAAAAGATACGAAGAAGGCAGTAAACCCTAAGAGGAGTGGAGATTAAAAAAAAAAGGAAAATTACAATTAAGCCCCTGGAAGATTCAACAATTGTGCAAAAGTCCCTACCTCTAGAAAGTCACATGCGATACGGATGCTTTGTGGGTAAACTGCGACATTTATCTCTATGTTCTTTATTGTTATACTGCTGTCCAGACTTTTCAAAATTTACATTTCAGTCCCAGCGTTTTCAGACTTAATTTTTGCATGGTGTGCTTGAGGGAATAAATGTTTTCATTCATCCAAAAATTCTTCGAAAATTCACCTATGCTCCTGCTATAGTGCTTTTCATTGTATAAATTTTTCATAGGATTTTGGCTTTATTTGATATATTTAAAAAATTCAAAAAAACATTGTCTTTTTGCTTATTTAAACTTTGAAAATTCATAAAAATCGCAAAAGTGCCTAAAAATTCTACAAAAATTCCTGTAGCTGTGTTTTGACTTGTTTTAATTTCTGTCCAAGTTTGGTGCTTTTTCCGTATATAAAAAAAAGAAAATTGCAAAATACAAAAAAAAAAAGATTGCGTGTGCTTTTCTTTATCACTTGTCTTCATTTGTGCTTATTCGAAAATAAAAAAATATAAAATTGAAAAACCACTAAACAAATCATTTTCTGAAATTTGACTACTTAGTTTTTAAATCGTGCTCCTTGTGTTCGACCCTGGTCGCTATACCAGGTAAAAAGAATAGCGAAGACCGCTTACATTGTTTTCATTGAATTTCTTGATTTTCTGAGTGGTTTAAAACATCATTTTTCCGTTGACCGAATCACGCGGTTGAGAACGACGACACTTTGGCATATTATTTATCCTCTCTTAATCGTGTGATTTTTGGCTCATCAGCGACTGAACCCCAACCTACGAGAGGTTGTCATGAAGGAAATATCAAAATGGTGGAGTGCAGATTTTTTTTATCCCATTTCCGACTCCAAGTGGGTTAGCCCCTTGCATGTGGTGCCCAAGAAGACGGGCATCACGACTGTGATCAGTGAGTCGGGAGAGGAGATTGCTACACGAGTACCCACCTCTTGGCGGGTCTGCGTTGACTACAGGAGACTCAATCAGGCCACCAAGAAGGACCATTTCCCCCTGCCTTTTATTGATCAGATCATAGAGAGACTGGCAGGGAAGAGCCATTATTGCTTCCTGGATGGGTACTCGGGCTACAATCAGGTGGCCATCGCTCCTGAGGATCAGGAGAAGACCACCTTTACCTGTCCCTTCGGTACATACGCCTTTCGACGCATGCCATTTGGGCTATGCAACGCCCCTGCAACTTTTCAGAGATGCATGCTGTCGATCTTTTCGGACATGGTAGGGGAGTGTTTGGAGGTCTTCATGGACGACTTCTCGGTTTACGGCGACGGATTCGATTCCTGTCTTGATTGCCTAGACCGAGTGCTCCAGCGATGTATTGCTACCCGCTTGGTTCTGTCTTGGGAGAAGAGTCACTTCATGGTGACTCAAGGGACGGTGCTTGGCCACATCATCTCCAACAGAGGCATGGAGGTTGATCCGGCCAAGGTTGACGTCATTAGAAAACTCGCACCGCCGTCCAATTTGAAGCAGCTACGGTCATTTCTGGGGCACGTTGGTTTTTATAGGAGATTCATTCATGATTTCAGCAAGATTGCCCGACCGTTGACTGACCTCTTGACGAAAGACACCGAGTTCCTTATCGATGACAAGTGTCTTTCGTCCTTTGAGACTCTCCAGCAGTGTGTTATTGAGGCTCCTGTCCTTCAGCCACCCGATTGGTCTCTCCCATTCGAGATCATGACGGACGCCTCTGATTTTGCCGTAGGGGCCGTGCTAGGACAGAGGAGGGACGGAGTTCCGTTTGCCATACACTATGCTAGCCGCACATTGGATTCCGCCCAGCGGAATTATACGGTCACAGAGAAGGAGATGCTAGCAGTAGTGTTCGCCCTAGATAAGTTCAGATCGTATATCATTGGATCTAGAGTGACTTTGTATACTGACCACACCGCCATCAGGTACCTCATGTCAAAGAAGGATGCCAAGGCCAGACTTACTAGATGGATCCTTCTACTCCAGGAGTTCGACATTGAGATCAAGGATAAGCCTGGAGTCAAGAATGTGGTGGCGGATCATCTTTCCCGACTAGAGCAGCCTGAGGATTCTGAGCAGATTGATCCTATTCGAGATACCTTCCCAGATGAGGCGATCCTTGCTATCACCTCACTCCCGTGGTATGCCGATATTGTGAACTTTCTCGTTGCTGGGAAAGTCCCACAAGATTGGCCCAGGCAGAGGCGTGAGACCTTCCTTGCGAAGGCCAAGTCCTACCACTGGGAGGATCCCATCCTTTACCACGAAGGAGGGGATAGCGTCTGGCGTCGGTGTATTCCTCAGGAGGAGCATCATAGTGTCCTCACTTACTGCCACAAGCTTGAGGCAGGAGGACATCATTCTGGGAGGAGAACGGCACAGAAAGTGCTCCAATCCGGCTTGTGGTGGCCTACACTCTTCAAGGACTCTGATGAGTTCGTGAAGAGGTGTACTGACTGTCAGAGGATGGGCACTTGTGGACAACGTGATATGATGCCGATGCAGCCCATTCACTTCTGTGAGGTTTTTGACGCATGGGGCATCGATTTCATGGGTCCATTCCCTAAGAGTCAGGGATTTGAGTACATTCTGCTGGCCGTTGATTATGTGAGTCGTTGGGTTGAGGCTATCCCCGCCCGAGCCGCTGATGCGAGGACAGTTTGCAGATTTTTGAGAAAGCATATCATCACGCGGTTCGGGGTTCCACGAGTTTTGATTTCTGATGGGGGGTCTCATTTCGTCAACGACCAGGTGAAGGCCCTTGCTAGCGAGTTCAGTATAGACCATCGCGTTGCCACACCTTACCATCCACAGACGAATGGTCTAGCTGAGGTGTCGAATAGGGAGATCAAGAATATTTTACAGAAAGTCGTCCGCCCTGACCGAAAGAATTGGTCACAGCTTTTGGACTCGGTCTTGTGGGCATATCGGACATCTTTCAAGACTCCATTGGGCACATCTCCCTTTCGCCTCGTTTATGGCAAGCCGTGCCATCTACCAGTTGAGCTGAGACACAAGTCACTTTGGGCAGTTACAGATATTCTTATGGATCCAGATGGTGTAGGAGACCAGAGGAGGGCAGAGTTAGCCGCCTTGGAAGAGCTTAGAGATACAGCTTTCTCAAATAGCCTACATTATACGGAGAAAGTGAAGGAGTGGCATGATTCTCATATCAGCCACAAGCATTTTGAGATTGGACAGAAAGTATGGTTGTTTGATGCAAGGCTACGATTATTTCCAGGGAAGCTACAGAGCAAATGGAAGGGACCTTACTTGGTCAGAAAGGTACACGATAACGGTAGCATTGATATATCTGAGTTATCTTCTGAGAGTACCTTTCGAGTGAACGGCCAGCGGCTTAAGCCATTTCTAGATCATGAGCCGCGGGACGTTATTGTTGCCCCGATTCATTTTGCGTGAGATGTGGTCTCTTGACTCACATCTTTTGCATCTCACGCCTGATTTTCACTGTTCCTCCGCCTGTATAGATCCAGTTGTCCATATCATTCTATTCTTTAGTCCCACATCCCTTTTCTCATCTTGTGATCATGCTATACTTAGGGTGTACTTTACCCTAAGTATAGGGGGGATTGACGGACCTGCGAGTATTCTTTTCATTCTTTCTGCTCCTGTTTTTGCTGCATATACTTAGGGATATTTTACCCTAAGTATAGGGGGGGCAGAGTCTGTATATTCTTCACTCGGATTTCCCTTAATGTACAGCGTACTATACTTAGGATTAGTTAATCCTAAGTATAGGGGGAAACCACCGAGTCCCTCTCATTCTATTCATTTATTCGTTTTTGTACCTAGCCATTCCTTTTCACTTCCCTTTTACTAAGCACGAGTTATGTCTTCTCCATCGCTCTTGATCACTCTGAGGACATCGTTCGAGCTAAGTATAGGGGGGGTGTGTATATATTTCATATATACTTTACCCATAACTCGTACTTTGTGTGAGTGTGTTAATAAATAAAATGGGCTAAAAATCACAAAAATTTAAAAATTTTTCATGAACATAAACCTCTTTCATCTTGCACATACATAGCTAGTGTACAAAGTATTTTTGTAAAAATGATTTCAAAAAAATCTTTTGTGTAAAGCTTGTGTAAATATTTTTGTATCAAAATTATGTATATAGTACAAAATTTTTCCAAAATGTTTTGAAAATCAAAAGTTTGCAAAAATCTTGTGTAAATATTTGTAAATATCTTTTTGCAAAACTTGCACCTCATGCATCATTCATCCATGATTTCAAAACATTTTTTAAAAATTTTGCATGATTGTAAAATATTTGTAAATAGCATCTTGTGTACATATATGTATATAGTTTTTCCTGGATGAGAGTTGACATTTAAACTAAGCCTGGAATTAAATTGAGAAATGGAACTTTAATAAGATCTTAATCCACTTAACTTTAAGAGGAACCTTATAGGACTTAGGGTTAAGGCTTTTCGGGTCCATAAGGACTTAATTCTTTGAGTCCACTAGGCTATGAGCATATGTCATCTTGATGAGCCTAAGTAGAGCACTTAACAACACACGCATAACTCTTAGAGACAATGGTTTGACTTGCACCTGCACTTACACATGGCTCTCCACGGATGAGGTGGTGAGGAGGCAGTTTCCTTTGGCTTGGGGTAGCATATGAGGGTAGTACTTCTAGGCGGAACCTCTCTTCTTCTTCTAGTGAAGGAAGTGCGCCTCAACTTGGTCTAGTGGTGATGAAGGCTAAAGACAGAAGCTGTGGGTTGCAATAAAGCTTCAAAAGAGGGATAGTCTACTGGCTCAAGGGGAAATTTCTTATATGCTGCACCATGTAGATATGTTGTACAAAAATCCTTGAAAAAAAAATTGCAAAAATGCAAAAATGCAAAAAGAACTCCAAAAAAGTGGTGGGTCGGATTGAAAATTTAATAACCCCACCGGAGTGTATATAGTCAAATAAAGCAAAGCTTATGGTATCCATGTTACATCTCATGAAGCTTGCAGCGGGAGACTTAGCTACACTGGCTAAGCTTCCAAAACTCTATACTTCTATCCCCTCTTCTTGAGCCGGTTGCACTTGAACTTAGAAGGGAATACCCCGCTTCTCGAGGAAAGAGTTGCTAGACCGAGGCATTAGAGTTACCAGGTTGAGGGAGGTTGTTTCTTTATTACTTCTGAGGTGGGGAGCCACATATCACTTACACCGCATGGAAAAATTCATGGTCATTAGAGTTTGTGTATGTAGACTTGTTCTGATCTGGTTTATTGAGGAGTCTTGCCCATAGATTGGTGGAACTTAGAGGCTGTTGAGTTTTAAGCTTAAGTCCAAATAAGGTTCCGATACATTAATAATCCAAAGATCTGATCAAGCTCCATATTTCAACTTAATGAAGGAAAGTTTAATAATTCAACCTTGATCCATGTACATCCTCTTTTTCTTTTTCTTTTTCTTTCCTTTTCACTTCTTTTTCAAATAAGTGTTTGCTAAGGGACTAGCAAAGTTAAGTATAGGGGGGTGATGAATACCCATTCATCACTCTTTATTCTTCTATTTTAGCTACAAAAACCTTTGCAAATACATATAGATATGTGTAAATACAAATAATTACCAAAAGCATGCACTGTGTAAAAACCTTTAATTAGCATGTTTTTGTGCAAAAATAAAAGAATAAAGAGTAAAAAGAAAAAGAGGGAAATATTTAGAATAAATATTGGGCAACCTAACCCAAGGGAGGGCTCAGCATGGGCCTGACCGCATAAAAGCCAAAGTAGAGGGAGATAGGAGCTCATGTGTATAGATTTTTGTAAATAAATAAAATTATATTTTCCTCACCCAAAAATATGCTTGTACATATTTTGTATGTATATTTAGAAACTATTAAAAACAAAATAAAAATTTAAAAATCAAAAATTCAAAAATGCCCTTTCACCATGTACATAAACCATGCTCCCTTATTTATTTAACCTTATAAATAAATAAAATTATTTTCTAAACTTTTTGTAAATAATCTATGTGACATATTGTAAATATAATAAATAAAAAGAAACAAAACAAAAATCAAATAAAATTACAAAATTGAAAATACAAAAATACATGGTATATATACCATGTGTATAAATGTATATATCTATTCATTTCACCTATGTGTAATAAAAATAAAATAAAAATAGCTTTCTATTCCTCATTTTATTCTATAAATAAATAAAACATAAAATAGGAATCAAATTGTATAAAAATAATAATAAAAAAAATTCAAAAATGAAAAGCCTACATATTGTATATATCCCTATATAATGTACATACCTTATTCTTATTTCCAAAAATTAATTAAAAATCACTAAAAAATAGGAAAAAATAAAAGAAAAATATTTCGTGCTTTAAGTTTCTCTTAATTCGGCCATCTTCTAGCCTAAAATAAATAAACAAAAAAATCAAATACGTGGCAGCTCCTGATTGGTCCACGGGGGATTGTTGACCCCGGTCAACTCCCCCGCGGACTCTTTCCTTTTTGAGAAAGCGCGCGCCGCCCCGCCTTCGCCAATTTCTCCACGCGCCTCCAGCCTGTCGCCCACGCAAACCCCGTGCCCGGATCCTTCGCCGATCATCCGACATCCTCGCCAGATCCTTCGCCGGGAAATCCACGCCTTCCATAGCCGTCGCCTCCCAACCCTAATCACGACTGCCGCTATATATAGAACCACCTCCGCCGCCTCCGCGCCTCATCTTTGGACCTTCCCCTTCTTCCCAGTGAACTCCAGAGGCACCGCGAGAGTGACAGCAAGCGATCGCCCCTGTTGCAGCGAGGCGAGGAGGTGAAACCACTGATCCGGCGTTCTTCGCCGCCGTTGCTCCGCCACCAGCGTGAGCACCGAGCCTCGGGCCGAGACGACCCTTGAGGCTACGACCAGGAGCACCCCCTGCTCTTCCCCAGTCTCTCCGACCACCCAGGTAACCCTTTAGCCTTTCCATTTAGTTTAATTTCTTGTTTCGCCCAAATCGCATCTCCGACGTATTCCTTTGATTCCGGCCATATCGTGTACCTTCTCGATCATCGGAACGCACAGTCACCTTCGCCATTCCCTCACGCACGTTCTTCACCCCTTCACCCAACCCAGATCGCACAGGATCTGGGAATCGAGCTCCACCGTCCTCCGCTCGCCGGAGCTCACTCACCCCGACGCACCGTTCACCCTCACGCCGCTTCTTTGGGTCGAGGCACTTTGCCCTCGACCCGCGAAGCTTTTGGTTCACTTTGCAGGTCAAGAGGAGGGCATCTGAGCCCCCCTCACTTTTAGACCAGGAGCTCTACTCCGTCGACCTCGCCGGAGCCCCTCCAGGACTCGGTTGGGCCATCGGAGACCACCACCAGCTGCGGGACGACATCACCGACCTTCTCCGACCTTCAGAGGCAGCTGAGGAGGACCACAGTACGCGCACGAGGCCGGCGAAGCTCGCCGGCTGAGTGTTCTTCCAGAGTCCTCCATCGCCGTCCGATCAGCCCCAGCTCCCCAGTTCGCATCACGGCCGTCCATCCATCGAGGAGCAGATACCGTCGATCGTCCTGAGGGTTGATCTGCACCGTCAGAGCAGAGAGAGGGAACCACCAGCACCACCAGCCGTTCGATCTTCCACGTGTCCCCCTCTGCATCGTCGATCAGGCCCACGTGCGGAAGAAGAAAAGCGCCCGACATCTGAGACCGTTGGATCATCTACGTGGCGCGCATCCAGCCGTCGACGTTAAATAAGGGGTAATTTATCTTAGGCCCCCTCGTAGTTCGTGTTTTTAATTTCAGTCCTGTAAATATTTTGCGTACTTTATTTACATAGGGTAAATTGCACTTGGGACCTCGTATCTTTCAGTATTTGCATTTATGCCCCTGTTTGTGTGAGACACGTGCTTCGACACGTGATATTTTGGTGCATTTGCAACTTTAGCCCTGTAGTTCTGGTTGTTTATGAATGAATGAAATATTTTTGATAATTGCATTTATGCCCCTGTGAGCATTTTATTTCCGCATGTGCGTCTTTTAGTGGGTTATTTGCATAACAACCCCTGGACTTTTTGGTACGAGTTACCAAAAGGTCCTCGGACTTGTTTTTCTTACATATAGGTCCCTGAGTGCCCCAGGCACGTGCTTGGCACGTGTTTTGCTGGGTATTTTGCACCAGACCCCCCAGAACTTTGGGTATTTGCACTTTGGTCCCTGTGCACAGTGCCCCTCCTTTATTTTTGAATAAAATATCAAATCACCTCCAAATTCGATGAAAATTTGACACATGGCTCCTGCCATGGTGTAGAATTTTTGTGAATTTTTGAGGACATTTTTTATTTCATTTGCTATTTTTAAAAATTCAAAAACCCTTATTTTTGCTACTGTTTAGAGTCAAAAACCCTAAAAAATATCAAAACCATTTTAAAAATTCCATAAAAATTAGTTACTGTTTATTTTGTGTTCCTTGATTTTCTAGCCAATTTTGGCTATTTTTCATTGAGTAAGAACCCTAAAAATCTAAAATCACCTCAAAACTCATAAAAATCATAATAAATAATTTAAAATCCCAAAAACAATAATTTTGGTGCTCAAATTTTCCTTGTTTTCTCTAGTATACAGGAAAATTACCTCCAGGTCCCTTTGAGATCCTTAGATATTTTATCTTTGGGTTCTGGGTCTTGCTAGATAGTACCTTATCTTTTTAGTACTGTTCGATTTTTAGAAAATAAAATACACTTTATAAATATCTCAAAAATTCACCAAAAACATTAAAAAAACATAAAAAACATAAAAACAAATTTTCTTGAATTTTTGCTTGATTTTTCATGCAGTAAATAAATTGTTGAAAGTGTGCTTGTTTTCGTGTTTCCTTATTTTCTCTACATATTAAAAATCCAAAAAAATTTGAAAACAATTAAAAATCACTAAAAAGTATTCTCTTGGATTTCTGACTACGTCGTAGGTCTCTTGGCCAATCCGTGCTCCTTGTGTTCGACCCTGGGTGCTATACCAGGTTAATCTCATAGCAGGACCGCTCTCTTTTGTGCTCAATTAGTTTTACATGTTCTGAGTGGTTGATTTTTCTTGATATACCTAGTCTGATTGATTGAGGTTGCAACGACCATTTCTTTACCTTTACCTCTGTCATTCGGGCGGTTATCACAAACCCATCCACTTTTGCCTTAGATCTTGAGAGAGACCCGGTGAAGATATTCTTCTGTCAGCCATGCTCACGAATCTGGCAATAGCAGTACTTTTACTCTCCATCGGTATTGAATTTTGATCCTGCAAAATCGGAGGCACACCTACATGATAGACGATAATTATATAAGTAGAATCCAGCTATCTTCGTGGTATGTGGTAACACATGGAATGTTATGTAAGATTGGTTGTTTTTGAATTTAAATCCTGCGCATTTACTCATATTGCTTCATTTGGCTTGGCAATGATGTTACATTATGCTAATTCACAAACCAAATCCCAAGCAAAGCATCATCTCCGAGCCAAATAATCATATCAGCTACTGTCACATTTACTTATATGCATGTAAATCCTCTATAGGTCCTTCGTTATCCAAGGTTCCACCCCAGCATACAATAAAGAAAAATGTTACCATTATTTTACAAAATATTATATCATTTAATACACAAAATATATTAAGATACTTTGCTATTGACATCTAAATATATGTCTCTGAAAATATCCTTGATATAAACAATATTTATAAATAAATACATGGTATTTATTCATAATACTATTTAATACAAAAATATGGAATACATACGATGGGAAGTACAATTTCACTTGCATTTTTAAATAAAAATACAATTTGATTTTGAAATAAAACTGAACTTAACCACAACAATAATAACATGGACGTCAACGTTTTGGGCGGTGGAATGTCGAGAAATAGTAATTTGTTGTAGTGAGAGAATATATCAGTATAGCACGTCACCTATTTTGATTACGGTGTTTATAATGACCGTATTTTGATTACGGTGTTTACAGAAACAACAGATAAAAGTCACAAAAAAATTGAGAGCACGGGTACTAATATTTCCATTTATTTGATGACATGCAAACTTGTGGAGTTCATATTTAACAATTACAAAATATCAGAGCATACATCGAGCAAACACAACTTTCCTTGAAAATACCATGGACTTTAAACTCTAGAACGTTATTAAATCGTCTGAAGCAAGTGCACCCATCATTACTTATATGGCATCGGAGTAAAAAGCAAGAAGCATGTGAACGGAAGGAAGATGAAATGGTAACCCGGAAGAGATTCAAAGCTGCAACTTCTCCTTAAGAGAACGCCAGAGATCCTGCAGCTCCCTCTTCTTATCATGGTAATCATCTTCATCCAACGAAGGATCTTCCTCTTCTGACCACTGCATTGCTTTTTCAAGAGCGTTTTCCAGAAGTTGTTTCTCCTTGGTGGGCATCCTCGATCCGATGGAGCTATACTTGACCGTGTTGCGAGTCTCCAGAACATAACCCTCCAGTTCGCTTCTCGCATCCGCCCTCCTCTTCTTCTTCTCGTCCTCCAACTTGAATTTTCGAGAGTCCCGGATCATCCTCTCTATGTCCTCATGGGATAGCCTGCCATGTTCATTGCTGATCGTGGTTTCCGCCTTGTTTCCAGAGGCCATATCCTCCGCAGATATGTTCAGGATGCCATCGTGGTCAACGCTGAATATGACTTTTATCTTAGCTTTACCTGCAGGTGCCGAAGTTATCCCGCTCAGGTGAAGCTCGCCGAGGAGGTTGTTATCCTTCGCCGTAGTCCGCTCACCTTCGTAGATTGGGTAAGTGGTACTGGTCAAATAATCCTTCGTGAGATGCCAAATCTGATCCACAGTAGCAGGCACGGGGGTATTCCTCGGAATGAAGACTTTCATAATGCCGAGGTAATTCTCCGTACCGAGAGAGAGCGGCGTGACGTCGCGAAGAACAATATTGTTGAACATAGGGCTCTGGACTCGTCCCAACATGGCTGCATGGACCGCGGCACCGAACGCTACGGCCTCGTCCGCATTGAGGCTCTTAGAAAGAGCCTTCCCATGGAAAAATTCCTCGAGCATCTCTTGAATCCTGACAATTCGAGTAGACCCGCCCACGAGAACCACATCATCGATGTCCTTCTTATCCATCTTGGCATCTTTCAGGCATTGCTCTAAGATTTCCATGCACCTGACGAAGAAGTCCATATTGAGATCATCGAACTTGGCTCGCGTGATCGAGCTGTTGAAATCTATACCGTCCATTAAGCACTCTACCGCAATCGGCTCGACTGCAGTGTTTGAGAGGTTCCTTTTCGCCCTCTCGCATTCGGTTCTTAGCCTCCTCAAAGAACGAGGGTTTTGCATGACATTTCTTTTGTGCTTCTTCTGGAACTCTTGAGCGAAATGCGAGACCATGCGGGAGTCGAAATCCTCTCCACCGAGGTGGGTGTCCCCTCCCGTAGCCCTCACCTCAACGATGCCATCCTCGATCTCAAGTATGGAGACGTCGAACGTCCCTCCACCGAGGTCAAAGACGAGGACCTTCTTCAATAGCCTCTCCCCGCTTTCCTTCAAGTCGAGGCCATATGCAAGGGCTGCGGCGGTGGGTTCGTTGATGATTCGGATGACATCGAGGCCCGCTATGGTGCCTGCAGCCTTGGTGGATTGGCGCTGCGAGTCGTTGAAGTAAGCGGGCACGGTGACGACAGCTCTCTTGACAGGGCATCCGAGGAAGGCCTCGGCAATGTCCTTCATCTTGGAGAGAACAGCCGCAGAGATCTCCTCCGCCGCGATGCGGTTCTCCTTCCCTTGGTTGTTCACGACAATCAGAGGCTTGTCATCCTTGCCGGCTGTCAACTTGAAAGGCCAGCTCTTCATGTCATTTTGTACATGAGGATCACTCCATCCACGGCCAATTAAGCGTTTCGCATCTTTAAGAAACAAAAAGAACATTTTTCGAAGGAGTTACATGCAACATATGATATGCTGTAAAAATCGGGAAAACATTAATTAATGCTGGGAATACAAACTCCATGATTGATAAACCTAACGAGGCTTTCCGAGCTTTCCTACCACTGGAGCTCGAAGGATTTACAAGTTTTATCCTACCCTTTATAAAAGATTCTCCCCCACCTTTCGTGCGATGGATAAATTAAATGAAAGAGATCCTTCCTCGCTGGATCGAATGAGTCAGTGATTAAACCAATTCTCTCGACTTTTCCTCTAAATCCAATGTTGCTGATCCTGGCTTACCTTCAATCCATGGTACCTCTACCATTGCACCATTGAGTAGGACCACACGAAGAGCTCTTAAGATAAACAAGTTGATCATCCCGACGTGCTCTTCCTAAGTATCCTCCTCAACGGGGTGCAGCCTTGACCGCTTGATAAACTCCACCTTCCTCATGCCTTCTAAGATTTGGGATGTATGATCGTCTGTGGTTGAACTGATTCACAATGTGGGCAATAGTAAGGTTCATTCCTACTAGGTCACTTGGAAGAACCCTAAATTCAAGTCCCTTCCTGTAAATTAAAAGTTGGGAAGAAACTCGTCAATTCCAACACCCCCACCGGAATCAGATTCGAAAAAATCCCAATATAATTTCCCGAGAATCCCTTGTAAGTCGAGTGCAAAACGGTAAGTGAAACTTCCAACCAAATGTAACAAGATAGTCTCGTTCAAACTCCCCAACTATATAACCACACGTGACTTGCATGGCATTCTCCTTGACCATGAAAAATCTTACCTGTTTGGTTGGTAGTTTGGGGTACACCTTAGTACCCCTCCTTTCAACCCTCCCAACCGTCCTCATAGCTTACTATTTGCAGGGGTAACACAATCCAATCCAACCCAACAACCAAACAGGTCCTTAATATAACCAACTTGCCATTGGGAAGCCCACGTAACTATGCATGGGTGGTTTTCAATGGGATACACATAACTAGATCTTACATCACAAAAATGCCCTATTCTCGACCATTCTTGGCTAAAACGCAACAAGGGTCTGAAAGAGGTATAGTACTGGAAAGGCCTCAATCTAACCGCTCCACAAATATAAAGGTGTCTCTGTGGTGATCGAGGTGTTTACAAAAAAAAATTGTTTATACTCCCAAAACTAATGTATATGGTGTAAATATATGAATGTCGAAATTCAAGAGCGAAATTGTAGAAACTAAAGGAAATTTAGTAGATGAAATTAGGGTGTGAGTGTTTTTATGCACTTTTAGGAATTTTATAAGATACTTATCAATTTTTATATGTTTTTTTTAAGTAAAAAGGGTGTCGAACCGTAAAGGTGGACACCCAGAAAACTTTTATTCACAGGATTAGTTACAGAAGTTACAGTGACCAAGACCCACATAGGAGTCTGGAATGTTCAATTACATTTTCGATATAAAATCTCTCTCCTCGAAAAATAGTTCCATTTCTCGCCAACCAAATAGCCCACAGAATAGATGCTGCATGGCATTTCTCCGCTATTGTTCTAGTTCCGGACGAGTCAATTGATTCCCAGAACTCTCTGACACCCGAGGATGCCACAGAAGATAAGTTGGCCTCTGACCAAATCTGTCTCGAGGAAGAACAAAGGAAAAATAGATGATCAGCATCTTCCATTTCCTCTCCACATCATATGCAAGAGCTATTAGCCCCAAAGAGCCTAGCCCTCCGCGCACCAGTCAATACCCGTTCTCTACCGAACAACCAGAGAAAGACTTTTACTCTTTTAGGGATCTTCCAAGACCAAATTTGGCCTAACCTTGGTATCGCAATACCTGGATCAAAAACAGTGGATGCATATAAGGCTTTGTAGGCTTTCTTCACAGTAAAAGTACCATCCGTCCATCTCCAAAAATTAGCTTCCTCTCCATCCCTCAGCACGGGATTCAAAAAAGGAGTAATCTGAGGAAGAACCGAGGAGACCCCTCGCCAAAAATTTGATGGCCTTATCATTCTATTGGGACGTCACTCCATGTTGCCTGTCACATCATAAATCTTCCTCAAAAGTGTACAAAGAGTATCTGATCCTTCACCCCAAATACGAGTAACCCATTTAGCCAGGAGGGCCTTGCTCATCACCTCAAGGTTCAGGACTCCCAAACCACCATCTTCGTCCGTAAGTGTCACAATTTCCCATCTAACCAACGGAGTGTCGGCCCAAAAGAAACTTCGCATCAAAGTCTCCAATCGTCTACGAATCCCCGCCGGGTGCAAGCGAGCGGATAGAAAGAAAATAGGAATAGTAGAGAGAACCGACCTCAAGAGTACCAAGCGTCCACCACGTGATAGACATGAAGCGCGCCAACCCGCAAGCTTGTTCTCAATTCTCTCAATCACAGGCATCCAATCCGATTGCTTTAGACGTCCATCCACCATGGGTAACCCCAAATAGGTGATCGGGAGAGACCCACGCCTTGAGCGAAGTAGCGACCCACAAATAATTTTTATATGTTTCATAATGTTTTAATGGTTTTTTGTATACCTATATAAAATGATTTTTTTTTGAGTCAAAAAAGGGGGAAACACGCATTGGTGCCCACCCCAATATATTAATAAAAGATGATTAAAACAACTAGGACTCGAGGAGAGTCCGAGCAAGGTGGATTACATTTTCAACATAGAACCTCTCAGCACGAAAAATTACACCATTTCTAGTAACCCATAAAGCCCATAAGTTCGCAATTGGCATTAATCTCACGTCAGTTGAACGAAATCTGGAGTTGAAGAGAGATTCCCAGAAGGACGTCATGCTGCTAAGATCAACCCAGGGTATATCTAACCTCTGCCACAAATCCTTCGTCTTATCACAATCCAGGAATAGGTGCTCAGCGGATTCCAAATTTGAGCTGCAAAGAACACATGAGTTATCATCAGAATGGAAGATGCGGGCATGTCTCTCCTTGGTGAGTAATCTACCATGTCTCAGGAGCCATATGAACACTCGGATACGTGCTGGAAGTCTCCACTCCCAAATCATCCTACAATCCCTAGCAAGGCCCTCTTCAAGCAGTTGTGTTCCCTTGATCAGCACAGTGTAGGCCTTCTTGGCAGAGAAATCACCATCTCTCCAAGCCCAATGATCCTTACCAATAGTGGGGCCCTCAGACCTAGATAGAGACTCCATCAAGTCGCGATGCTCCTGCATACGTCGTTCAGAGAGTGCACCTGCAAAATTAAGCCTCCAACAGCCGTTATCCCAAAGATCTGCGACACGAGCACTTTTGTCCTCAGCTATAGCATACAAACGTGGGAAGCGGGAGGCTAGAGGTTCGTTGTTCATCCAGCCATCTTTCCAAAAGGAGAACGTGTTGCCATCACCTAATCTCGGACAAAGGAGTTGGGGAAGATCTGGGACAATTGCACGAATACCCTTCCACAGTGACGTCTCAAAACGAATGTTACGTATAGCATTAATAGAGCAGACCTCGACCCTGTATATGCAGCGTATGAGTCTTGTACATAAGTCCTCCTTGTCGCTCCAGATTCTCACAACCCATTTCAACAATAATGCACGGTTTACCAGCTCCAGCCTCGGCACACCAAGTCCCCCAGCCTCCTTCGGTAAAGTGACCGTCTCCCAATCCACAAGATGCAAGGCACGTCCATCCCCACCCGTCTTGCCCCAAAAAAACCGTCGCATGGTCTTCTCAAGCCGATTACGAATTCCTACCGGAAGAAGCCTAGTAGATAAGAAGAAAATTGGGATTGCTGCCAGGACCGCCTTCACCAGAATCAAGCGCCCACCACGAGAGAGCAAAGAACCCTTCCATCCAGCCAGCTTTCTCTCCAGTTTCTCTACCACCGGTAGCCAGTCAGAAAGATGTAGACGACCACCTATATAAAATGATGTATAGGTATATGTTTTATTTTTATTTATTTTACCTTTCTGATTTATGATTTTGAATATTTTTTCTATTTAGTATTTTTATTGCATCTTAATGTTTGAAAAGGTATTTAGAAATGAAATGGGAATAAAAGAATAAAATAAACTTGTTGTTTTTAAAGTACGTCTACTTGTGATCTGAATGATTCGTCTGAATGTTACGCATCTACTTCTGGTCTGATCAGGCTCGGAGGTGGCTTGTAATGCAATCTGGAATCACAAGCATCTGGCCTGTAATAGGAGCTTAGATGCTCATCAGATCGTCCATAACTTATGATGTACTGCTCTTGTGAGACGACCAAAGCGATGAGGACTCCTTCCCCTGAGTTTTGTCCGACAAAATGTCTCGGGTCAATGATCGGAAAATGGAGATGAAGATGCTTCACCGGAGACGATTAACAGGTGATCGTATTGGAGGTTGATGCTGCGTATCGGGTCCAAAACACCTGCATTGAATCACAGCCTCAAGGCGATAACTCCTCAGCCAAAAATTAAGAACAGACGATGAACAGAATGACTGTAACGGAGATGGCGGAGGAAGCCCTAGCTTTAACCGCTGATCGTGGCCGGAGGGGATAGATCTCAGTGGAAAACAAGAAATGCACGGGATTGGAGTGAGGCTATGGTGATCGTCATAAACCTTGAATAGATGAACGAATCGAGAGAGAAAAAGGGTAGATGGAGGAGGGAGGATCAGAAGAGCAATAGAAGATGGAATAACTAAAATCTAACCTGCATTTTGGTGAAGGAAGTCCCTTTGTGAAGGGTATAATCTTTATTGATTTGGAGAAGGCTTATAATTTTGTTATTCGTTGCGGAATGAGTTTTCGTATTCAAAATCGGTAACTAATATCATATATGTCGTTATATTATTAACAACGATCCACGTAGCGACGCTTATCCATTGCTATTTTCCAAAATATCAACTAATCGTCGCTATTTTTTTAGTTCAAAATTTAACGATGATTAATTAAAATTTTATATATGTTATATATGTTATTCAAATTTCATGCAAAACATTGACTCCTACGGCCTCCATCCGGACATTCATTTTTTAACGGTAACAGAATTGCTAGAAATAACCTCGTCTGGATGGAGGTCGTAGGAGTCTTTGTTTCGCACGAAATTTTAATGACATAATATAGGGATATATTGATAAAAATTCATGGAAACAATTTAAAAAAATAAAAAAATCGGACGAAATGAGGCGGGGGGAGCCAAGTTAGCTTCCCCATGGGGGCAACCCAATTTTACCCTATATATATGTATGTGTGTGTGTGTGGTTTAGTAGGGGCGTTGTATTTCGACAAAAAATATTTTCAGAAAATAGTGACATGTAGTTTCATCACTGTATCCCTCTAATATACCATTCCCATTTCTTCAAAAAGTAGAGACTCCTGTGTCCTTCATATAGAATAGAAAATTTTAATGGTCTTATAATTGTCTTAATTGACTTGTTCTAGATGAATGGCATAAGAGTCTCTTTTTCTGACGAAATTGGAATAGCATATTAGAGGGATATAGTGATGAAAATACATGACGGTATTGTCCAAAAATAAAAAAAATAAAAAAATTGGTCGAAATATGACGTGGGTTGGTCCGTTGACTGCTCTCAGGGGGACAACCCCATTAAACTCATATATATATATATAGGAGTGATCCTATGAGAGCAAAAATTTGTGAGAGTATGAGAGGAATGATTTTGGACCACATGATTCTATTTTCTCTCTCCTGTGTGAATCATGCGGTTCAGAATCATCCCTCTTATGCTCTCACAACCTTTTGCTCTCATAGGATCGATCATATATATATATATATATATATAGAGAGAGAGAGAGAGAGAGAGAGAGAGAGAGAGGAGTGATTTTGTGAGAGCAAAATATTGTGAGAGCATGAGATGAGTGATTCTAGATCACTAGATTCTGTCTTCTCTCTCCTTGTTGAATCTAGTGGTCTAGAATCACTCCTTTCATGCTCTCACAACTTTTCCTCTCACATGATCACTCCTCTCTCTCTCTATATATATATAGGGTAAAATGCGTTTGTCCCTAATGAGGAGTTAACTTGGCTCCTCTAGCCCCATTTTTCCTATTTTTATTTTTTTTTAAAAAATAAAACTTTGGAAATTCATCATTTTATCCTTATATTATGTCAGTAAAGTTTCGTGCGAAACATAGACTCACATGGACCCCATCTAGATAGTCATTTTCTAACAATCACATAATTGTTGATCGACCCCATCTGTATGGAAGCTGTAGAGTCTCTATTTCGCACGAAACTTGAATGATTCCACAGTTCCATTTTTCAAAAAAAATAGAAAAAAATAAGCGGAAGAGCTAAGTTAGCTTCCCACATAGGTAGGGTTGGGCATCGAGTCAGGTCGGGTTTGAGTTGGCTCGGCCCAAGCCCATTTAAGTATATGGGCTAATGGCTGGTGCCTAGGCTCATTTTATTTTCTAATTTTAGGCCCAAGTTCAAACCCGACCCAAACAAAGTAGGTCGGGTTCGGGTCGGGCTGGTCCAATTTAACACTTATGTATACCAATATCGTGTGTCCTGTTCTTCTTGCATTTATTTGGTTGTTTTTATGCATGTGTGCAAGTTTAATACTTTAAGTATGTCAAGTAATTCGTGATTCTGACATTAAGGACCATTTTTTAGGGGGCTTACCCCCTTAACCCACTTCTTCTCTCTCTAATGTTTGCCCCACATTTTCTCTTTTTTAATATATTAAATAAATCAATTCTCTTTTATCCACTCAATCAAAATTTAATATATTATACCATCATATCATATAAAAATTATAAACTACTCCATTTCTACTCATTTTTCCAAACTTCAATACAATCACATCACAATAACGACATACTTTTTGAAACTTCAGTACAATTTTATCACAACAAACCCACTTCAAACCCACCCACAGTTTAACACTCTATCCAAACACCAAAACACAAAAATGGGTTATCCTCTACCAGTTTAACACGTCCTAACCCGCGTACCAAACACGCCCTAATTGTACGTTAGAAATAGAAATATGGTAAAAACATATGTCGACTTAAACCGCCATTCAATTCACCATTACATATTCTATTGTCGATGAGGACACTATGACCCAATATAGATTGGTTACTTATAGTTGTACATCTTCTAACACTTGAGGACACATATTCCATTCTTGCATATCAATGGAATAAACTTGCATATTAATGTAAGACTGTCCTTAATCCACACTAATGGATATGATTATTAACGGGTCTAAATATTTATTCTAAATTCGAAATAAGGATGCGAAAGTTAGAACATGGTATTTTGAGCATGAATATACTTGATATAATTATATCGTATAGGTCGGGTAATCGGGCTTGCGGATTTGAGCCTTCTTAGGCTCGAATCTAGCTCGACAATCAATACGGGCTCATTTTGAGGCCCACAGCCCGCCCACTAGATTTCAGGTTCGACTTTGGGTCGGATTTTGGGCTGGGTCTGGCCGGCCCAACCCTACTCATGGGGCAGCCCCATTTTACTATGTGAGGCTATTTTATAACAAAGAGACGTATGTACGGATTTAATACCAGAAATGTTAGAAAGAGTGAGAAGCCATGTGATTGCAATTAATGAATAAAGATAAGAGTCGGCTATAAGAAAAATTATTTTTAATGTGTTCTTGGTCGTCGATGACATGGTCGTCGGCAATTATTTTAATAGAATGTACAGTGATTAGCGGTGAGGTGTGGAGGAGTAAATGGTGAGCGGTGATCGTACTCTGTTTTGTTATGGTGAATGACACAAAATTATTCCAAAATTTATTTTATCAGGGAATGGATTGATCGATTAATAGCATGATACTTTAGCATCTTTTTCTCAGTATTATGATATCTACCAAGTATTTTTGCATCAATAAGCCAAACGACTGCCGTTTAGAGATTGTGCCTGTGCGCGTGTGTGTCCAGTTTACAGCAAGATCAAGATGAAAAGGTGAGATCTAAAGAGGAGGAAGAACAAACCAAAGATGGTATTCGCAGGATTGAACGAGGAGTGGTGTTTGGCTCCGTCACCGACGAGGCGCTCTTCATCTTTGAAGGCAACATAGGACGGAGTGATCCTTCTGCCCTGGTCATTGGGTATCACCTCCACCTTGTTGTTCTTCCAGACAGCCGCGCAGGAGTAGGTGGTTCCCAGGTCGATCCCGATGACCGGACCGTCTCTTCCCCACTGCTCCATGCTTCCGTTTCAAGAGGATCTCTCCTATGCGGTTCAAACTTGGGAGTGATAGTGTATCACTGCAAGGAGGAGGATGGATACATACCTATATGTTCAGTTGAGCAACGGGAAGGAGACTTCGCAGTCCACGCACCCGTGGGACCGTGGAGAGTTACTCCTCCATGAATCCAGACAGATATCGTTCATCAATCGAATGGCCACCACTTAATGCGGTCCCTCCGGTAACACAACGCACAGACTATTTTATAAGATGATATTTTATGGGAGTTGACATGTAAACCAAAGGAGTTGACGCCTATGTACATGAACTATTTGGATCAATCTCAAATATTCCAACTAAAACGCTTTAGTTTGAACATGAACCCTCCTCCCTCCCTCCCATCAAGAGAAGCAAGATCCAGAGGGGCGACACAAGCTGCTGGGAACTACGTCTTCCAAAAGGCCATGATTACTTTCTTCTTGGTTGAAGATTCACTGATTTTAGCTTTGGAGGCCAGGTTCAATAAATAATAATCCACGACCAAAAAGAAGACTTCCTCAATAGATATGTGTTTTTCGTCCCAATATCGTCTGCTTCGTTCCTTCCAATCTTGTCATATAATGGTTAGAGTAAGCAGATCCAAACCTCTGACTGTTCGGTTATCTCTCTATAGCTAATGGTTAGTCGACCAAGTTAACCTGAATCAGTCTATGGGTTAGATTCTAATTCTATACATATTTATAATTTACAACCTTATTTGTATTTCTCTTTTCTTTTCCCTCTTTCTTTTTATAGTATTTTTTAGTGTTTATTTCATGTTTTATTCATGAAGCATATATTTACAAAACAGAGATATTATTCAATATTTACATTTATTTATTAGGGACTTTAGCATGAAATCAAGGAATAAGATAGATGGATCTCATATTTATCATCCCCTTAAATTTAAGCTTTGCTAGCCCTTAATAAAAACTTATTCAAAAATAAGAAAGAAAGAACTTAGAGTGAATTTGTTTTTCTAAACCAAAACATTATAAAATATTAACGATAATGCATGGTCAACCTTCTGATTTATAATGTGCCGAAACTAAATTAGAATCATGATTTTAGTCTTAATAGCCTTAAGTTCCTTGAATCACTATTTAGGTTTCAATATCAAGCCAACTTAGATCAACATCTTCATACGCACACTCCTCAACCTTAAAGTCAATTTGTACTGTGTGTGAAAAGTATTGGTTTTCTTGCTTAAGGAGGTGAAGAAGTCGAACATGCCAACACGAACACTCTCATGGATCCCTCATCCAGCTATTCTTTCCTTGAGGAGGGGAGTAATTCCTTCTGAATTCAAGTAGATGCTAGTCAGCTACGAAGAGATGAAGAAAGCTAAAAGAATGAGAGAAGAATGGAGTGTGACCAGTATATTCACAATGCTTGTGAAGCTTTGCCGAATTAACCAAGTCTCCACCAAGATGTCTAGGTTATCTGAAGCTTAGACTATTGTGGTAAAAAAATGTGGCTTTGTATATTGGACCGATGTGGTCAAGAATAGACTATGGCAGTTGACTTCTTTTGATGTACTTTTGGGTTTCACAACATTGATCTGTCATATACTGATAAATACATAATCTTTTTTTCGACCCATATTTTGGGGTCTTGGAAAAGTTGCACTAGCATACCATTCTTCATCCCAAGCTTCATTTTTTCGCCCATGTTTTTGGGATCTTAGAAAAGTTGTGCTAGAAGATCATCTTCATTTAAAGCTTTGTTTCAACCTCACAATTCTCATCTTTAGACATCAATGCCACTTGACAAGGGTGAGAGTGCACTACTTTGACTGAACCATCCTATTGCAGCCTCATTCAAATTGAGCTAAGTGTATAGTGCATGAGTCCAAGTTGGTTCACTATTTAAGAGTTATACAGATGACATAAAGTGTTCTCTTGGGCAAAGCTTATGTTGAATTCCAAATAGCGTCTCATGGAACTGAAAGAATTAAGTCGTATAACATGATGAGCCTATCCTAATCTAGTTCATGTGAATTTAAGTGGATTAAGGACATGACCAAGCTCGGTCCTTTAGATCTTTTGTGAGTTTTCGATTTGGTGGTCAAACTTTTCTAAAAAAATGCTAATACAATGCAAGGATGTTTTCATGAAGTATATTTTTTAATTTAATCTTTTTAAAGAGGATTTTAAGTATTTTTTATATTTTTATGGCTTAAAACATGATTTGAAAATTTTTATAAGAATTTTTATGGGTTATACAAAATTTAATGTTCTAGCTATAAACCAATTTTTACGAACTCTATACGCAAGTTTTGGCTAACTAAAGGAACGTTTTGCAAGTTTTATGTACAAATTTTTACAAGAATTTTTTGAAAGAGTTTTATACATAATATTTATACAAGTATATATGATTAACACATATATTTAAGTCTTTCAAATGATTTTATTTATATAAGTTTTACTACGTTATTTACATGTATTTTATGTGCATATAATACCAAATAACTTTGAATTGTTATTTCATGACTTTTATAAAAGTATTTTACAATACTTAAAAGGAAAAATAGGATTTTTGTACATACACTACAAGAAAATTGACCTAAGGTAACAAATAATTTAATATTCGTTGCCATATCTTCCATAGTTAAATATATAACAACGAATATTATTCGTTGCCGACTTCTTTAAATTCACAATGAATAATGCTATTCGTTCCTGTATTTCTCACAAAGAATCATATGGCAACGATTATTCATAGTATTTTCCTTCTAATCGTTGCTAAATTTGACAACGATTAGTGTGAATGTTAACGAATAATTCAACGGAAAAATTGTTGTTATATGGACCTTTAACAACGAATATGGCATTCATTGTTAATTACGAGTATAAAATATGGTTCGGTAACGAATAATATTCCTTGTTAAATCTTTAACATCGAAAGATATGGCAATGAATATTCAAAATATCCGTTGCCTTAGGTCCAGTTTCTTGTAGTGATAAAAAAATTTAATTCATTCAAAAAGTCCAGTCTTAAAACTGTTGTAAAAGTAAAATAGTCTTAGAATTTTAACTTTGAGAACTTTTTTAAAATTTATTCCATTGTTTAGATTGCCAAAATATTAAAAATGAAATTTCATCATTTAGTCTTATTTTATTCTTAATTTATTTATTTTATCATCATAAAATCTCCTAAACATAAAAAAACCTTTCAATAATCCCAAAAAAATACATAAAATAATCAAAGTGCAAAAATTCCTACAAACTTTGTATTCCCATTTTAAACCAAATTATATTTTCAAAGTTGAGCCCATTTTAAACCAAAATACATCTTATATGAACCTTTAGCAAGCGAGTTAAAACAACAAAATATAATTCTATACTGGATAATCCGTTGCTATAAATTTCACATCGTAATATGGCAACGAATATTAAAAACTATTTGTTATCGTAAACCAATTTGTTGCAATAGGATATTGCCTTCCTTAGTCCATCTTAAATCCCTCTTCCCCTCTTTGCTTGCATTTTAGACAATGACGGTTACTTATACCTTGTACATAATATATGTCGCACGATAATAATAACCAACTTTTTCACAATAACCAACCAAAAAAAAACATTGTTCGAGTGAGAAGTATATAAATAACTCACATTTATCCATTAAATATTGCACCTCACTTATGCCTTATTACACTTCATTATCTGACATTAACATTCACTTGCTGATAAAGCAAAGTTAGATAAGGTAGATAGTTTGTTTTACATATCCGTTCTTTTGAGTCGGTGGAATAATCAGATTTATTCTTATTCCTTATTTGCGATTATCGAGAATGCAAAATAGAAGATTCTTATTATGGAATAAATAATAGTGTAAAATAGGTAGCGGGAGCATTTGATAAGTAGTGACCAATACTAAAATGAGAGGAATAACTAGCCATAGTCCCGATAGAATAAGAAAGTGGAATATCTATTTCAAAGATAAGAAATATTAATGATAATGAAAGAAGATTCGAGTTATCTTTTCTTATTCTCCGAAGAGCGTACATATCGACGGATTGCCACTCGATTCCAAATGATCCTTCGAACCTTAATTGTTTAGATGGGAAAGATATATCACTTTGCTTCTCAATTTGAGTAAGAACTTGTATTTAATCTGACCACACCCATCGATCCTTTTCATCAAGCAAAGCATCGATCTCTTTGCTCCTCAGATTAAAAAGTAAAAGTAAAAGCTAATTAATCCACCTCCACTTTTCAGCTCATATTATTTATAAATCCTTCTGAACACAACTATATGACACTAGTTATAAATAAACTAATCAAAGGAATCAAATCACGTGGTCAATATATAAAAAAACTAATAAAAGGAATCAAATCACTTTTCCAACGAAGGACCTTTAAGCTCCCACTTTATTGCGTATATAGCAAAGACTGCAGCCATATATATTCTTAATCGAAGAATTCCAAGCAGCAACGCCTAACTTTTCCAAATTTAGGTGGGAAATATTTATTCCAACAAAGCCACTTGGACTTGGAATCGATCCCAAGTCATCGTATGATTTAGGTATGGACTTATTTGAAAGTCAGATGAAAGATATGACATATGATTTGATAAAATTTCACAGAAATTACCGTAACAAAACGAAACGAGTTAGACGGCATGACACGAAATTGGATTGACTGTGATGACCATGTAGTGGGTAATATGGTTTGAGAAGTCATTACAGATAGGAGGAGGACATTTATATCAGGAATATAAAGGAAGATAGGTGCTATGTATCTAAGAGTTGGCCTCCTAGGCGGAGTCCTCATCGGACCGTCATGGACCTGACAATCGATGTGTGGACGGAGAGGATCTCCTCAAACTCGCGTGGGAGGGGGAAATTGTCTGAGAAGAAGAAGACGACTTTCCACGCTGGTGGTTGCCCACCATCATTTGAGCTTTTATTTAATTATATACTAGGGTGCATACTCACGCTCCACAACGTGAATAATTTTTCTTAGTAAAGTTTGGAAGAAAGTGATAAAACTTAAAGAATATAGTTGGAGCATAATAGGAGGAAACAAAATAGTAAAATATCAGATATAAAATTGAAGAATTAGGAAATCTAGTCTTAAAAGTTGTTTATGTATATTCTTGTAGTTAATGTCGGTGATCGTCAAACATTTCCTTATGCAATAAATTCTTTGTTCTTTTAAAAAAATGTTATGTTAGATAAGATGAAAGAAGCAATATTGATAATCGTGAAGAAGTTGTAGGAATAAATATATTGAGCTAACATGTATATGATTTAAAATTAGAACTGATATAATAGGAGAAAATAAATGAATAAAAGATCAGATGCAAATTAGTCAAAAAGCATGCATTTGTTCTTTTACTCAATGTTGATTTTATCGTAGTTGTCTCTCTTCAAATTTTTAATGATGCAAGCTAGTCTATGTTTGAAATACAAAGAAAGAAAAACTACATTAGATAAGAGGAAAAAAGAAATAATGATAGATGTAAAAGAAACTTAGAGAAACAAAATTAATAATAAATCATATGTAGAATGGAGGGCAAATTTAGTTGTAAAAGACATGCACCTTTACCCACAGGTGGTTCTATTATAGTAGAGGAGAAATAGAACTAAAAATGAGTAATAAAAGATAGAAGATTAGATATAGAAAGAAGGGAAGAGAAAATTTAGTTGAAAAAAGTATTTGTTCTCTCATCCCGTGGTGGTTCGATGTAATAGATGTTTATTAAATTTAAGATGATGTCACATAGCTTCTTTGCTTATAAATATCTATCGTGCTAGATGAGGTAAAATAAGAAATAATTATGATTACAAAAACTCGTAAAGAATTGAAAAGTATTTAAGAAAAATAAAAGAGGATCAGAATTTGATTATGCATGTTCTTTCTTAAGACTAATATAGCTGCAAGATGCTTTTGTTGAAGCCAAATTACCTCGCCAATTCAAGTCATAAAAATATTTATGTGTGCTGCATTTAGCACAACTTCTAGAAGCCACTACGAACAACTATGAGCAATCATCAAGACGGAAACAGAGGGCTTCGATGCATGTCATGAAGTTGATCACTGAGATGGGAATAATAGATAGGGCATCCATGCACTGCTTGCAGATGATCATAGAGATGAAATAACAGAGAGGGTGTTGATGTGGTTCTGATGTTTAGCTTAAATTTGCATGTAATATATATACAAACTTCATATGATATTCTTCACTAAAAAATAGTAATTATATAGTTATACCCACATATTCTAATATTTAAAATGAAATAAATCTATTTACCTCTAGGAGAATTGTGTAACGTTATTTTGATGGCATGGTACCTCTACGTTGAGAAATAATGGATTGTTAATTAACTAAAAGCTTATGAAATTTTACAAATTTATTGCATGCGCCTAATCTCAAAAATGTGCTTGTTAAATTTGACTTCTCAAAAATTGATAATTAGTTAATATAAGAAAGGAGACTTAAATTTACAAATAAGCTCATAAGTCTCCTCTAAATCTCTCGTAGTAAGTTTTCTCTTATATAGAAATACACATATAAAAATAAAATAACCAACTATATTGCATAACCCTTTAGCTTTTTTATTACTATCTAACTCTATTTTTTTATACGTGCGTGTGTAGAAAGTACACAACTCCATAATGTTGATGCATGAATTGATAATATTGAGGCACGAGCATGACTTCAATTGGTAATAAATATCAACATCTTTATGTGGACATATTGTAAAGTGATCATGATCAGAGATTTTGTAAGTTATGTCGAAAGCTTTCATGGAATTTTAAATTGAAGGAGTACAAAAGGGGTCAAAGGAATTCAAAAAAAGTTATTTAACACTATCGTATACTCTTTTGAACAAAACTAACCCTTCTAAATTTCATCAATCAAACATAAAAATCTGGAAAAATCAGACGGATATAAAATAGTTGCAGTATTGTCCCGCCAAATAAGAAAGGGTTATGGATTGGCATTCTCGTTGTTCTTTCTCTAGTATAATAGCAACAAAACATGTTCCTCAATGTGAATTTACGTCATAAATGTGAGTTAATTTGAAAGGGATGACGTCCTTTTGTTAAAAAGATAAGAGGAGCCTATAATATAATAAATATAAATATATAAACAATAGCCTCGAGTTGTTGGTCGTTCCCTATCACAAAGGGTCGTAGGGCACATCTACATCAAAGTTTCCAATATCCTTTATAGTGATCTAATCATCACGATGCGTTTGGTCGCCTTTCAAATAGACCGCCCCTTTAACTCCACCCTTCTTTCAACTTCTCAAAATTTTGTAACATGATTCTACCCTTTTCAAAAGACTATCAATTTTAAATTTAAGTATTTGTTATTTAACCAATCTTTGTCATTGGATGTGATTGCGAGAAGCTAAAGATGGGAATCCTCGAGTTTGATTTTTGATCAGGTGGGCCGATGATAAACAAAAAAGGAATGGTGCCAAAGGCGGGTTTTATTATTTCTAAAATAAGCGCTCAATCGATCTTGATACCTGACTTTAATTGCATACTAATAATCACGCGGAATAGTAGAATGGTACTAAGAGGATTGAAAAGAAGCCAATGATCATAGAAAAAAGTTCTAGTTGTAACACCCCAACCCAAACATAGTACCACATGGAAAACTCACAAAGTGTGGGTGTGGTTTATAAGTGGTGGGGATTACTACTTGACAACTTAGGCTTAAGCATTTTGGGTGGTTGTCAACGAGTCCATTTAGGCCCGAACCCAACAAGTTGTCAGGGCCAGTTTTCCTCGGTAACGGACCGGGGACCTAAGCCCGGGACGTTACACTAGTAGTTTGTGAAACTAGAGAAATATCTTCGATCTCTCTTCCATCCTCCAAATATAAACTATTTTTGCTCCATACAATAGAATATGGTAAATGTTCCTATCAAATGTGATCAACAATGCACAAGATGGATAAATGATCAAACAATAGACTCACATGCAATCGCACACTGCAAATGACAAGTGGTTCGACGATGTGTCTATTTTACTTGCTCAGACCATGCTCTCTCTTTTGTATTCTTGTGAATATGTTTTGGAGTATAATGAACGGTCGGTCAAGGGCATACTTATAATGATATATTAGGGATAAGATTCGAAGACGTGAATGTGAAACCAATCTACCCATGGTACATAGAAAGTTCCCCGCCCAACATGGGCTTAGTTGAGTTTCAATACTCATGTGGTTCATTAACTTCATCATAAACACCTCCTTCAATCTCGCTTAGGTTGTCTTCACACCACACTGCTCCATCCAAAGTCCCGAGCTCACCGATAGAGATAGAACACATCTAACAATAGGTGACCGAGGAGAGAGCCGACAGAGGAGGTGAGCTGGCAGAGGAGGTGATGATAAGGAAAAAGTAGGAGAAGAATACAAATGGGGAAAGTGTAACATTGAATGTTTTTTTATTTTGTAATTACAAAAGTCAAGTTAATACTCTAAATATTGTCAAATAAAAAGGATGTTTTTGTTGAACAATATTTTTATAATTTTTTTAAAATATGTGTATATTAATATGAGTATGTGTGAGATGTGCGTGAATGCTTGATGCATGAGGTCGCACATATCTCTCTCTAATCTCAAAATAATGGGCAAAAAATACCACCCTTGCATTAGTGGGGGGAATAAACAAGTATCAATAAATATACGATCAAAATATGGTAAGGTGGTAAGGCTTTTAGTCACATCTTATAGACCTAGCTAGTGTCCAAGTAGGAGTTGATCTGATTTTATAATCTAGGGCCTTTTTTGATGAGCATTTAAAGAGGTGATGATTTCCAACTCCAAATTATTGGATGAAGTTTATGGTTTTCGTTGAATTGTGGGCTTAAATACATTTAAAGATATAGATTTTAAAATATTCTCATTATTTATTTTTCTTCTTAAAATAAAATTTCGAACTTTAATCATATCATTAAACACTGCGACGATGACTGGAATTATCAGTATATCACACACTGCGTGTTCGAGTTCCATCAAAATGGTCATAAACAATACTTAACAATTATAATTAGTAAAAATACTAATAATAATTCCTGAGATATAAATAAGCACCTATTTCTGAGGTCCCTTTCTGCACTTTCCACACCTCTCCACTGCACGACACAGCTGCTCCTCTTCTCCGGCTAAGTCTGCCGGAGCAGTCGGCGACGCGCGGCGGATATGGGCCAAATCCTGAGCTGCGTTTCTTCCGACGAAGATCTCCACTTCTTCTGGGCAGTGGAGCTCGGTGAGGTCGAACTTGTCGGTGAAGCTCTGGAGAGAGACCCGAGCATTATCCACCGCACGGCTACCTTCGCCCGCCACACCCCTCTCCACGTCGCCGCCGCCAACGGACGCGTCGAGGTGGGCCATTGCTCCTTTTCCTCCAAAGTTGGCATCTTTCATTGTTCGATTTGACATGAGTGGGTACCTATGTTGTGTTCTTCGATAGGTCCTTTCGATGCTTCTGGAGAAATCGATGCAGCCGGATATCTTGAACAGGCACAAGCAGGTGGGGATGGGATGAAAATCTCCTGCTTTTTTTGCATTCCCTTGTAGATATTTGGGGGTGTTGATTTGTGGGTTTTTGTTCTTGTCTTGATTTCAGACGCCTCTGATGTTGGCTGCAATACACGGGAAGATCTCTTGCGTTGAGAGGCTCATACAAGCCGGCGCTAATGTATGTAGGAACAGATCTGAGAGACCTTCTAGGCACTTTTACCGCATTTAATAATGATTTTTTTATCGAGACGATGGAGACTTGGATGAAATTATTATCGGTGCTGTTCAGATTCTGATGTTCGATTCATCGCACGGGAGAACTTGCTTGCACTATGCGGCCTACTATGGGCATTTGAATTGCCTGCAAGCAATCCTATCCACCGCTCGCTCTAGTCCGATTGCTAATTCATGGTGTGTGTTCATGGAAATGAGCATATGATCTGTTTAGTTTCATTTTTTGCTTGTTTGGATCGACCCAGATGGTCTTTTTTATCTTTTCAATCACTCCACCTCTTTGTATTGCAGGGGATTCGGTAGATTTGTGAATGTAAGGGATGATAAAGGAGCAACTCCACTTCATCTCGCCACGAAGCAGCGGCGGTCAGCTTGCGTTCATGCGTTGTTGGATAACGGGGCACTTGTCCATGCTTCAACTGGCACTTATGGGTAACGTTCTTGGCATTGTTCTTTGGAGTGATATCGAATCTCTTTTGCAGCAGTGGTTGATCTTAGCGATGTTCGTGATTGTTGCAGGTTTCCTGGAAGCAGTGCTCTTCACCTTGCAGCTCGTGCTGGATCTTTGGATTCTATTCGAGCACTACTCGCGTGGGGTGCAGACAGACTGCAAATAGATTCAGCAGAGTATGCCTTGCCCATCACTTTGTGGACGTTTGAATCAAGAGCTATGTTCATCAGCATGAAAATTCTGAAACAAGATGGCTTTAATTTCATACTGCAAATAGAATTCACCAAATATGACAAATTCTACCCTGACTCCTCCTTACTCTCATTAATAATTGGGTTTCCTGATGATTTTGAAAAGCAAAATATCTTCATTTATAATGGTTGAAGTAGGTCTTCATGAATCAATACAAAAGCATCACTAGGATTGTTGTGACAAAATTATCTCATATTTGTGGGTATTTTTTGTGCAGGAGAATTCCATATACTGTTGCATATAGGAGGAACTATCTTTCTTGTGCTGCCTTGCTCGATCCCGCGTCACCAGAACCTCTAGTTTGGCCCTCGCCTTTAAAATTCATCAAGGAACTTAGCCTGGAGGCAAAGGCCCTGCTCGAAAGAGCTCTGATGGAGGCGAGTGTAGAGAGGGAAAAGAGCATCCTTCAGGAGATGAACGCTTCTACAACACCACATTCACATAGCGACTACGCGGTTAATGATGATATCACCGAGGTTATTTAGCTTGCTCTGCTCATATACATGCCTTGCTAACTTAGATTATTAGGAAAGGGGAAAATATAATTAATTTCTTCTGGCTTTAAGCAGGACCAGCCAGTTATATCAGTCGATCTTAATCAATAAAGCGATATATTGCTTGGAAGTAATTAGTTGTTTATTCATTAAATTGGTATAATGACTGTTGGCATATACTGATATATTTCTTGCTGATCCCTGATATTTCTATATTTAAACATCTGTTATTATTTTCAAATTTCATCATCTCGGTACTATCATAATTCAGAGTGTGCAGTAAGTCAAGGCAACGTATTAAATGCTGAAACTTAAAGCGAACATTGTTTTGTTTTTGGTTTGTAAGATTCGAATATATTCTTGCAGATGTTTTTACATTCCACTTCTTAATAGTATTATGATGTTTCTGAAATTTGATGAACAATAGCAATATCTTGCAGGACACCGATAAGGAATTGTGTTGCATTTGCTTCGACCAACAGTGTACAATCGAGGTTCGATCGTGTGGCCACCAGATGTGTGCTTCCTGCGTACTAGCACTCTGTTGCCACAGCAAACCCAATCCAAAAACTTTAACCTCGCCGACTCCCGTCTGTCCGTTCTGCCGCAGTGACATAGCCCAATTGGTCGTTGCTGAGCATAAGTCCAAAGAGGACAATGTTTCGAAGATGCGGCAGTCACGACGGTCACGGAACTTGAGCGGGGGGAGCAACAGCTTCAAGAGCTTGGCTTCAGCAATGGGCTCCTTCGGGAAGCTTGGCCGCGGATCGGGCAGGATATCCAACAGCAGTGAATAGACCGACAAGTCCGTGATCATTATAATGGAGATCCAATAAGTAAAGATCATCCTGCAGTCTCAGTTCTTCCTGCAAGATCCACATGCTGCCATTGCAAAGTATGTATCTAGTGGATACAGATTTACACCAAATTTTGTTGCAGAAAGAGAGATTGGTTAACCACGAAGATGGAATCCCATCTATTGTACTCCAGAGCATTCATGCTTAATCATGCTCATCAAGTCATACTCCTGCTGTTTTGTCTGCATAGCATTACTTACCATATTAATGTCGCACACTTTCCCACATGGCTGTTGGAATACAAAATTATTTCAACGTAGGAACAAGTCTGTTGTCACATGTCGTTGTCATCTAGCATTGTTTTACCCAATCGAGGTGGTAAAAAACCAAGAAAGAACGGACCTTGTCTGTAACTGGCCAGGTGGGTCTTCCTTTGGTTGGAGGATGTGTGTGGGAGTTATTAGACAAAATCTGGCGAATCTGAAAGGTAGAAAGCCAAAGCTGATAGTGTCACCAATATCTTGCATACAATGTCCACTGAACTGGAACTGTTGATGACAATGGGAATCATGGCTTCTCTCTCTCTCTCTTTGGTGCATCTGTTCCATGCAAGCAACCAACAACAGCTGCTGCTGTGAAGAGGGCTATTGATTGTTTCTTGACTTTGGCGTCGGTATTGGAATATGTTGGGAATGGATCTCTTCTTAAAACAGGACAAGATGTTGAGGACCCACGCGGTGGTGCAGATGAACTTGACGATTTGTGGAATGGAGGAGAGGGGACCAAAGTGAAAAAGCGTGATTTGTGGAATGGAATCAAGTAGGAAAAGGCGTGGAAGAACTTTGATCTCTTCTTACATCATGAGGTCACCGTCTAGTTTAAGCTTTAGCTGCAGCATTGTAGCAGAGCTTGTTCCAAACTTCCAAAGAATATATGCCAACATCAACTGCTTCCTTTGTTTTTTTTCCTTTTAAACACGGAACATAGGAGAAAGGCCCAAAGAATATATGCCAACATCAACTGCCTTCTTTGTTTGTTTTTTAAACACCGAACGTAGAAGAAAGTGTGGATAGGTTTTACCTAGGACCCGTTGGGGAGTTTACTCCCCTTAACCTTCTCTCCCTCTCTCTCCTATGTGGGTCATACTTTATTTTAAAAAAAAATAAATCTAATCTCCATAATCATTTCTATAAAAAATAATATATTATAATCATATCATTTAAAAATTATATATTACTTTACTTCTACTTACTTTTCCATACTTCAATACAATTACATCACAATAACTACTCACTTTCAATACAATTATATCACCACAAACCCAATCTAACACACTCTCATTTTAACCATCTATCCAAATACCAAAACACAAAAACGGGTTACTCTCCTCCGGTTTAACCCGCCTTAACCCGTGTATCAAACGCACACTTAGGGAATTCAAGACATTATGCGGAATTTACTAGTTTACTTATCCGTTTATATTATTTATCCTTTGTTTTCTTAAATTCTGCTGAAAAAGAATGATGGATAAAACTCGCATATCCCTATTCCTCACTGAAACAAATCACGAAGAGGAGCGCAGGCAAAAAGGCTCGGCAATGGAATGAAGAATTTTCCTTTCGTGTTCTTGTTTCTTTGGTGGAATTGATTCGGTGGAATAGAGACAATATAAGAGTGAAATTTTCACATTCATCTTTCGATTGTTATTTGAAATGTGGGATACGTGATAGAATGCAATGAACAAGTGAAAGTTATTGTAGAATAATAGTTTAAAATAAATAGCAATCACTGTTTAAAGAGAGAAAAATAAGAAGTGTTGATATGCTTTGAATACTAGTCATCTATCCAAAGAAATCATAAATAAAGTGGAATAGGAAGGTGGGATAGTTGTCTCGAGATAAATCAATTCCCATGAAAAAGTCATTTATTGGTAAATGCTTCCTATCCATCAAAGGACAATGCCCTTGAGGTTTTAAGTATTGGGTTTTCATTAGGTTTGGATCTGAAAACCCGTGTTGATCAGATCTAACAATTAGCACTTGCATATCTAGTATCCAAAAAAACAACCATATACATGTATCCCGCATTTCAAAGAACAGCTTAGTAGTAAGCGATTCCTTGGGATTAATGGTATTTGTGACTATGATTAAAGAGTATACGGTGTTGATGTAGGCAAGATTTGTAGACAGGGAGCAAAGAGATGTAATGGAGGAGGGTTTCTCGTAATCTAGATTGTTAGTGGGTGGTTAGAGTGGTAATTGCACAGATTTGACGGCAAAGACTCTGGTTGAATGAACAGAGGCATGTAGGCCCATTCTATCTTTGAAAGGTCCCCTCCTATAAAGATTATCAGTTGAGTGTTGATGATTGTATGCACCGTCATGAATGCAACACATGCCAAACTGATCAGATCTATTCTTCTGCATCAACAACAGTAAAAATAGTCAGCTCGGTTAGAAGATAGCTCTGTAAGAAGAAAACAATTGTGTGTGTGTCTGTTTTCAAGGTTCTTGCTCTTCCTCGGCAGCTTTGATCTTAGAGTTTGAATATGTTACCGATCGAATGTTCACATTTGCCTCTCGTGCGGTGGGAATGGGGGCAAGGGCAAGGTTGCGGGATGACCGCAAGCGAAGACCCCACTCATGTCATCTTTTAGAAAAAGATCAACTAAGTTTCATTCATCTTAAAGAAAAAAAATCAATTAACATAGGCACGAGAAAAACCCCACAGACCATCGTAGAAAGTTGCCAATTGAAGCAGATGGGACCACAATCATAACACTAAGCTTGTGATTGCAGCTAAGCGGGACAAAGCAATGTGACTATAACAAAATTGGCTTAAATCAACGAATAATTTGAATATTACTTATATGTTACGATTTATATTGGTCATTGTTATTAACGATGTTTAAAAGAGAAAATAATTTGAATATTACTTATGTGTTGCGATTTATATTGGTCATTGTTATTAACGATGTTTAAAAGAGAAAATCAGTGAATAATGATTGTTATATGACTCATTCTATGAATTCAAAGAGTGAAGCAATGAATAATCGTTGTTGCTATTAATTTGAGGAAGAAATGATCGGGAATATTAATTTATCAGTTATTCATGAAATTATATTTTAGTGTATCCTAGGTTAACTTCATGCACAAGAGATCACTCCATTTTGCCCAAAATTCTTCGCAGACCCTAGATTTCCTATTCGATTTTGTTATGGATTCATTCTTCTTATCTGATTTTGATAATCTTCTCCATTCTCTACGCTTCTTGTCTTTTTGTTGATTTCCTATGTTCTTATTTTCCTTTTTTTTTTCTCGATCAGCCAATGACTCCACCCTTGCCCTTGCACATTGGATTCTATTTCTTCGCTATTTCCATCACTATTTGATCCCCTTCTGGTTGATGCTATTGATCAATGGTTCTCCCTTCTCATCACTCCTTTGCTAAGGAATTCACTCCTTTGCTAAGGAATTCACTCACGTTTACGTGATGCATGATTCTGTGTTCATTGTGTTGAGACATGATTCAGTATCGCCTCCACTTGAATACAAGGGATAGATTATCAGATGTGAATGCACAATTAGCAACCACCAAAGATGCACATGAAAATGAAAACAACTAAATGTGAGAATGTTTGGTCACATCTCACGACCATCATATAAGAAAGATCACTAAAAGATGAAGATGAATGAGTACAATTTTTTTGGTGGCCCCCACTCCCCAACTACATCTCCCTCTATATATGTCGCACGTGCGAACTCATAATCATATTCTTATAGGGACTCCACAAGTAATACAACTCAATTCTTATAAGAATTTGGAGTGTAAAGGAATACAACCCAAATCATATTAGAATTAGGAGTGTAACTCTTTAAGGACTCTCAATCCTAACACATTGTATATCAATTGCTACATCGTTTTGAGTTCTACTTCTCTGTGTTCTTCCCGTTATTTTGACTTTTTTAAACAAATATTAAAATATTTGTAATTAATTAAATATACTCATGTTTAAATAATTAAAATTTTAGGCACCTATCAGCATCTCAATGTTGATTTGGGCTTAGCCCTCTCTGGGCATTTCGCATAATTTCCACTGTATCCTCTCAATTTAATTGTAAACCCTCCTAATTTTACAAATAACCCTACATTATTTATACAAATATTAAATATAAATTTTTATGCAATATTGATCTATTATACAAATTTTTTTAATTGTTGTATGGTGGTATAATAGATATTTAGGGTTGTAGAATAATGACCGTGCGTCTTTTATAATGATATACATTTTATATAATAATGATTTATTTTGTACAAAATATCATACAAACAGACCAATGAATCTTTATCGATATACTTTTGCACATCTGATATAGCATTTTTGTTATATGTTTCTTTTTTTTTAAGTGTAGAATATTTCTGATTCAACATCTTATAAAGTTCTTTATATTTTATAATGTATTCTCCTAAAAGAAACTGAATATCAAGGTAATTGACCATGACATATATAATCCTAATATTCAATATAATAATATTAATCATTATAAGGAAGTTTAAATATTCTATTAAATCATAGAATAACGACTTTACATTTTTTTCAATAGATATTCTAAAATATTTTACAACATTCTAGGGTCTCCATCACTTTACAAATCCGCTTAGGCTTCCTCCTCCTTCACCTTCTCCTTTGCCGTTTCCTTTCCGACTGTCTCTTATCGTCTTATGGTTATCTTCATGTGTTGATTTTTTTGCTTCTTCTGCTTGATATTCCATTCAGAATGTGTTGGTATATGCCTAGGAAGCTGCGACTTAGCTTATGACTTCCGAGGAGGTTCAGGTAGTTGAGTAATTTGATCTCTTGTGCTTCTTTAATTTCAACAATTGAATGTCACGGTGGCTCTGATGGAATCATTGTAGTCTCATTGATCCTTATTGCTAATGAGGCTCTTCAAGATGATTCTGGAAGATTTGTGGTATTAGCATGGGAATTCTAAAGAGTTGTCTCTCAAAGTCAATTGTCTCAACTTGGTGAACACTAGCAAATAAATAAGCTTGAAGAGCTTCTGAATCGTATTGAGTAGGAGGTGTTAGGTAAGAGGATCTTGAGTCAAATTGACTTGAAGGACTATCAAATGACAATCCTGCAAACTGTGTATGACTCAAAACTTCTATATCTCCTATAAGGATCATATATGAAATAATTACATTATATTAAATATTACATAAGATAAATATTATTTTTTGGAAAGGGTCACATAATTAAATGAGTTATTTCAAATGTAGATGTGTACGGACGTTGTTTGAGTAAGAGTACAGGGTTCATGCATGTGTGCTTTCCCCAATACCCTGAAACATACCAATCTCCTCAGAATTTTCTTTGGATGCATTTAAATGCCATCCACAATATTTATAAATAAATATAACAATCAGAAATTGTTTGTTTGAGATGATGTGTTTATACTGGACATGATTTTCCGTACTCTTCTTTTTGAAGATCATATTGCAAATCCTTCTTCAATTTGTATCTTTTGCCCAACCAATGGTATAGTCCAGAATCGTCGATAGGAGCATGTTGAAGAGTGATTTATCGATGGTCTACTAATCGAACAAGCTCAAAAAGAAATCATTGTGTGACTGATGAATAAATGCAAATCAGACAGACACCAATCAACCCACATATATAAATAAATCAAACATTGCAAGAGTGTGTCAAAATTTATTATACATGAAATGTAAATAATTGTAAGTAAGGCACGTGTCGAACATAGGGAGTCAACTGTATAGAATGAGAAATTAATATTAATTATTTCTAATAATATTAATTTACTATTATTTTCTTTTTTATGCTTTTTGTTTTGATATTTTTGTGGGTTTTTAATAATATGTAATTTTTAATTTATTTTTATATTTTTTTATTTTAATTTTGAAAATATTTTCGATTAATTTAGAAAGTATAATATAGATAATATAAAATTGATTAAAACATGTACCATAATACTTGTGAAATAATTAAAATTCAATTCTACCAAATCCGAAGATTTCTCATTTTACACATGTGCACTCAATGCTAGATACCATGAATGTCCCTCATTTATAGACATTGAAAGAGTGAACCAAACTTACCCAGTTAACTATAACAGGTGCACCAGATCCTATATGTTAAAAAAATAGGCATAAGAGCCATATTGGATAAATGTATAATAATAGAAAATGATTGATTGAAAAAATAAATACTAACAAATTCAAGAATAACCAAAAGAATCTAAAGCAAATACTAATTAAGGAAAATTAATTCTTAATTGAAATACATTGATCATCAACTCATGTCACATGCTTGACTTTCTTGATTTATAAACATCGTATGAAGACATGATAGAAGAAGAGAGTGCACATGAAATAGATGGGAGTTTTTGTGCATGTAGGAAGTGAGAAAGGATTCGGGCCCTCTTCGGGCATGGCCCTTGGGCCGGATCGGGCTGGGGGCCGGGCCAAGCCCGAGCCCGACCTAAAAAAATTTTGGGCCTAAATATTGGACCCAAGCCCGACCTGATATTTGTTTGAGGCTGGACCCGACCGGGCTCTTGGGATGGATCTGGCTGGGCCGAGCCAAGCCCGAGCCCCGCCCAAAAAATTTTGGGCCTAAATATTGGGCCCATGCCCGACCCGATATTTGTTTGAGCCTGGACCGGGCCGGGCTTTTTGGGCTGGGTCAGACCGGCCCAACCCAATGCTCATCCCTACCTGCAGCGCTTATACACTAGGCCCGTAAAAAAAATGGACTTAGACGTGGACCGATCCAATACCCATGTAGAAGATTTTTCAAGACGAGGGCGCAATGAATATACGCTATAAAAATGAGAAAGTATTGCACGTTGACCATTAAAACATTCCCTCGTCAATTGCTTATAATGTTACAACGGCCAATTAGATAGATTGAGAGAGAGAATATACAGTATAATTCCATACCACCAAACTTATTGCATCTTTCTCGGCATATAAGTTTGGACTACGGAATCCGAAAAAAAGGGTTTGAATGAGAATGTTCATTCCAGTTGGACTTCTGAACAAAATCTCATGTAAAATATCGAGACATGATGATCATCCTCCCTTAAAAAATTGATGTGAATCACTACCACCCTTACACCAGCATTCTATTTAATAAGGCAGAGGAGAAGGTGCGAAAGAAGAGCGTTAGCACCTCCCGCGCACGTCTCCGTCTTTGATCTTCTCCTCTCCTCTCCTTTCTTCTCTTCTATTCCATCACAGCGTAGAGGAGTCGAGAAGGAAGGATGAAGGTGATACTACTCTCCCGCGCTGGGAAAGAGATCTTCAAGGGAGGCATCCACCTTGACGATAATGTATCTTCTCCTTCTTCTCTTGCTTTATGTTGATCATCTCCTCCTCCTCCTCCTCCTTTTTCTATCGACTCATCGTCCATTCTTGAATGTGCTACACAGGCCCTGGTCAGCGATCTTAAGGATGCTATCTACGCTAGGAGTAAGTTGTTCTTTATTATTACAACCATATCGATCTCGCTCGGGTGCATTTGTTCCATCGAGATCCATTACACAAAATGAATTTATATCAATGAACAATTAGATGATTAGATAAAAACAATTACATGTTTAATTTTAAGGAACTTTTATTTTAGCTAAAATTAGCAATGGTTGATACAAATATTGATGTTAAGTCTGTGAGGGAATCGTCGTTATGTATAGTGTTAGCAACACATGTGGTATTTGTTGCGAAATTCAAGAAGCAATATAATTTTACGATCAATAATATCCTTTGGTATAACATTTCACTTTATGACATATGACAACGAATCATCAAATTACTCGGTTGCTATAATTATATTTTGTTATAGTTCTTTCCTTGGCTTCCCGGTGTCGTTGAAATCACAAAGTGAATCAACCTAAAGTCTTTTTCCCACAGTTTGTGTTTGATTAGAACGATTTCACCATTGCTTTCTAAAAAAAACAGGAATGATTTCACTTTGAAATGGATTTATCGATTCCATAGCTTCTCTTGGGATGGAATTCTCCCCCTGTAAGCGATTTTCTTTCCGTCCGAACTTATACCCATATATTTGTAAAGTATATAGATGTAATAATTAACAGTAGTTTGCCCTAAAATACTAATTAACAGACGTCCGAACTTATACCCATATATTTGTAAAGTATTTAGAGTCTTATCAATTGTATATATAATTTGTGAGTATGGCAACCATTCTATCAATTACATTAAGCATAGTTTATTCTCTAACTTCTGATTCAAGTTACTGAAGAAGCTTGATATCTGTCATCATCTTTCAGATGATCAATACAGCCCATACAGGCAGCGCCTCACGCTGCCGCACCACCACGGAAGCAAGACGAGACCCGTCGTCCTAGAGGACGCCAAGAACCTCAAGGACTACTGCGATGGCAAAGGGGACCATCTCACCGTCTTGTTCAAGGATCTGGGGATGCAGGTCTACTACAGCACCCTCTTCTTCTGGGAGTATCTCGGCCCCTTGATCATCTACCCCATCTTCTACTACTTCCCCGTCTACCACTACTTCGGTTACGAAGGCGAGCGCAAGATCCACCAGGTGCAGACGTACGCCATCTGCTACTGGCATCTCCACTACTTCAAACGGATCATGGAGACGTTCTTCGTCCACAGATTCAGCCACGCGACGTCGCCCGTCTCGAACGTCTTCAGGAACTGCGCTTACTACTGGACTTTTGCGGCATACATCGCGTTCTTCGTGAATCACCCGCTCTACACTCCTGTGAGCGAGCTGCAGATGAAGATCGGTTTCACCTTCGGGCTGATCTGTCAGATCTCTAACTTCTACTGCCATATCATACTGAGAAACCTGAGGAGCGCTGACGGCAGCGGAGGCTACCAGATCCCAAGAGGATTTCTGTTCAACTTTGTTACGTGCGCGAACTATACGACGGAGATCTATCAGTGGCTTGGCTTCAACATTGCGACGCAAACGGTAGCTGGCTATGTGTTTCTCACCGTGGCAGCTTCAATCATGACGAAGTGGTCCTTTGCGAAGAACCATCGCCTGAAGCAGGTATGCATTACCTCGATCAGAGCTTTAATTGACATATATTATATACACCCAAAAACATATACTTCCCAAAAACATATACTTGACATTTGGAGACAAGCACATCTCATCTGTGCCCAAACATCTTCTACAAATGTCGATAAAAGATCGAAGACGGCCCACTTACCTACTCTCCCACTGTAAAGGAATATAGATGCAAGGAAAAATAGCAGGAATTATAAATATATAGAATGAAATGATGAAATAGCAAGAACGAACTATAACATCTACTATAAATATGTAGCATGTATAAACTCGTGCTCTATATAGCAGATTCGACAACATATTGTTTGTACATATATATGAAGTTCGTCCTTACTGCTCAACTCATTTATAAATAGGTAGCATTTTCAATCTCTGTATTAATATATCCAAAAAGCTTCCATATACACATGACATGAGTTTCAACATGTTATAAAAGGATCGTAAAAAAGAAATCACACTCAAATCTGTGGGTATTCAAGAAACCGTACCTATTTGAACGGCCACTTGGGATGGGTAGGAAATGGACCTCTGCTGTAGTGGATTTTGCAGCAGACTCTGCAGGATGTGCGCGAATTGGCCCTATACATGCTCACAGAAAGTGTGAATTCGTGTGAACTGCTTCATAAAGATCGTGCGGCGCACATCCCTACTAGTCTGCTGCAAAAACTCCACAACAGAGGATCCATTTCCGGGTAAGATAATGAGTACCTTTTCAGCTTTAAGGACCCTTTTCATTTTCTTCACTTTCCAACGAGATGATAACAAATAAACACCCATGTCGATGTGGTCAATGAATAACATCTGTGTCCATATCAAAAATTGCATGGTCTTGATAAGACAATCCAGAGGAGGTCATCTGTGTTCTTCCTTTCTTTCTTAATGATTACATGGGCCCTAAGTTGAGGTGTTTACATTGCTTTGCAGCTGTTTGATGGCAAAGAAGGTAGGGAGAAGTATCCACTCAGATGGATCATACTTCCTCCCTTCCTTTAAGACATGCCGAGCCGGGGGCAGATGCAGGTTTGTCCATGGCTGCCTGTCCCTCCGTTACCTTTCATTTCAAGTTTAATGTCTTTCATGCTGAGGACCTTTTTATCGGCCGCTTCTTTCTTTTGTTTCTGTATGTACGAATTGCATTTCTGCTTTCGTATTACATAAGCAAGATCGCAATTTCAGTCTTTTCAACAGAGGTTAGATTGCTGCACATCTTCTGCCGTATGTTTTGCCGGAGTACTGAAAAAAAAGTATGCTACTGCAGATCTAATCGATGTCCTAATGAAGTTTGCATTGACAATTTGTTAAAGAATAAAATGAGGATTCTTTTCTGATGAGTTGCGATACATGGATTTACGAAGATCTGCTCTTTCACTTGCATTTTCTTTTATTTTATTCCAATGTTCTCTTCCCATATGAAAATCTGAGTAGTAATTTTGTTGACGGTGAAGGAAATAGCACACATCAACAAATATGACAATATTTATCCGCCAAGCTTTTATTTTGCAAATCTCCATCTATAAAATGCACTGTTTTGTTGTTTATAATGTGGAGTTGGTGAGAAAATTATCTAAACATATCATGTGAACTCCTGCTCACCCTCTCCCTCTCCCTCTCCCTCTCTCCCTCTCCCTCTCGCTCCCTGGCCGTGGATATGGCAACTCCTTAATTAGTATAGTCCCTTTGCCTATTGTTGCTTGTTTTAAGAATCGCACCCTCCTGTAGTCCATATTTGTAAATGTAAAATTACTAACGTATATCGTTTGAATGGCCTGATGGAAGGGCACGGTGTCTTCCTTATAAAAATCAAACTATCACTTTCAAAATATATTAACAATGTAAGCAGAATTTAGTATAGAATGAGATTCGAGTTTATTTATTTCTAAAATTAACTCTAGCTCTCTTTATTTTTTAGAAAGGATGGGATGGGTCTCTTTTATAGATTCATCCAAAAAAATATTAAAAGAAAAAACCATTTACATATATTAGGTATAAAAAATGCTCAGACATGACCCAGTACATTTTCGAAGTAAAAATGTTCTCCCACGAAGACAAAAGCTTCCTCGCTAGCCACATCATCCCCAATATCGCGCAAGCTTTCATTCGCCTCTCGTGCGAAACAGTCCAGTTTCTACCAAGCAATGTCCAAAAGGAGTCCTTGTCACCCCACTAGATGCTCGGGATATTCGCAAATCTCCACATCTCCATCGAACTAGGGCAGTTAAAGAGCAAATGATCTACATCTTCTACCCCTCCATCACATCTTCCACAACCCTCCACTCTATCGGGAAAGAATATGACCCTGCACGTACTTGTCATAATACGTTCTCTTCTCAGTAGACATAGAAAAACCTTCATTCTTGTGGGTATCCCCCAACTCCAGATCCAAGCACGGTCCCGAGAAGTTTCTGAGTCTATCGAAAATAATGGGGAGGAAACCAACTTGTAGGCCATCTTGATTGTGAAATACACATCTCGTCAGCACCACAAATCTCTTCCCTCAGAAGGGCCCTCAAGTCTTGCCAATTTCCATGAAAGACACATAAATTCCTCCACCCTCTGAATCGATAGATCCGCCACAAAAACAGGAGACCAAAAATCTTCCGACCACAGGTCCACAACGGAAGTCGCTTTGTCCACTGCTAGAGCATACAATTTTGAATAAACGTCGCAAAAGCCACCCTATGCGAACCAATCGTCCGACCAAAAGCGAAAACCATGTCTGTCACCCAGAAAAGGCCTCAGTGAGGCTATTAAGGTTGGCAAGATAGAACAACTGACACGTAAAAGGTGGATGGTGAGGATACCACCTATGGACAAGCCCAGAAGCTAGACGACACATCGTAGATAGGTCTTATCAATTTAGGAAGTAGGTCATCCTCATTTTCCCATATCTTCATCATCCACTTCGCGAGCAATGCCTTATTCATGGCATCCAATCTTAGAACACCCATCCCTCCATCCGCAGTCGACGTAGCCACCACAGACCACTCCACCATTGAGAGGCCCTTACCATCCTTAGTCGAAGACCATAAGAAGCACTACATCAAGAACTCCAACTTCTTACAAATGCCCATTGGTAGCAATCTCATGGACATGAAGAAAATATTGATTGTCGCAAGAACGGCCTTCACCGTGACCAACCTTCTGCACCTTGAAAGATATGATGCTTTCTAGCGAGACAACTTCTTTTTCAACTTCTCAACAACAGATACCAATCCACCTGCCTAAGTTTTCCACACATTAGTGGCAAGCCAAGATAATTAATTGGCAAGGTCTTTCGCGATGTATCCAGGATCTAAACACATGCCAACTCATCCTCCGGGGCAAGACTAAAAGGGACAAAGGCCGACTTTGCACCATTAACCTTCGGCACATAAAACTCACCAAAAATATCCAGAACTGTATTGGTTGTCCTACACTCCGACACGCATCCTTCAATGAAAAGAATGATATCATCCACATATTGCATAATCGACATTGAGATATCCTCCCTGGCATAACCCGTGAAGAAGCCCACAGCTTCAACTAGCCTCGACATGACTGCCAAGCCATCCGCTGCAAGAACGAATAAACATGGGGCCAAGGGACATCCTTGCCACACACCTCTCTATAGTTGAAAGAAACCACCTTTTTGATTCCCATTAACAAGCACCAAAAGCGAAGCAATCGTAACACGCCTCTTCATCCAATCTATCCAAACATCCGAGAAGCCTCTCCTGACCCAGGATGCCCAGATAAGCTTCCAATTCATGTAGTCATAACCTTAGGAAAATCTACCTTCCATATGAACGCAATGACCCCTCTTCTTTTCCAATTTGATACCATCTCCGAAGCTAAAACCACACCGTCAAGCAACTGTCGACCTCCGACAAACGTCGACTGAGCCAACAGCGCAAGATCATCCAACGCTACCCTGAGCTTGTTGGCCATCACCTTCACCACAGTGAGGAAGATGGCATTGGACAGAGCTATGGGCCTAAAGTTCCATACCCATGCTGCCCCCTCCTTTTTGGGAGCAAGAATAATAGGACCTATCGAACTTCTCTAGTCCCTTGTTCACATCTCTAAACTCCAACAACTACCTTATGACATCTTCTTCCATAATATCCCAAAACTCTCTGTAAACAAGAATCGGAAGACTATCCGGGCCAGAGCACCCATATGTATTGAGATCAAATACAGCTCAACGTTCTTTCGCCCTTGTAAACTCCGACACGAGCATTGTCTGTTACTCAAGCCTCAATGAATTTCCCCCTACCAGTCTATCTAATACTGGAAGACGATGTCCTCTTACTAAAATTCCGAAAATGCTCTATGATTATTGCGCCAATCACCTCATCACCATGAATCCTTCCCCTTCCACTTGCAGGTCATGAATTAAGTTCCTTTTTCTCCTTCCACTCACCACAACATGAATGAATCTTGTATTCGCATCATCTTCTTTGACCCACTTCTGTCTAGATCTCTGACGCCATTCCACCTTCCTTAGATTTTTGTCCTTGGCCACGATCTTCAGTTGATCACCACGAGCTTGTAGTTCCTTTGGGACAAGTTCACGCTCATCCTCTGCCCCCATCCAGTCTTGCAATCTCCTTCACAACAGCTTCTCTTCGCTCACTGCGGCCTCTGCTCACCTCCTTATGTTTCATCAATAGTTCTCTAAACCCCATAATCTTCTGCACCATCCTCTGAGCAGTTGACCCCTCTGCCTCTACGAATCTCTAGAAGCTCTTCACCATTTCCATGAATCCATCATCCAAAATCCATACTTTCGTAAATCTAAAGATAGATCTTGATACCTTCCCCTGACTCCCAATGGATTGAGGTACTAATCTGATCTCAATCTAGGAAGCACATGCACCCAAGACAGAGGGAACATCTCCATGACCTCCACAAATGCCTGGAAGTAACTTCGACGGGATCTCGAAAAGCTGTTACGACATGTGAATCTCTTGTCTGTAGCATTAAGCACCACCAACTCTAGCTCCTCAACGAACTCCCTAAAATCATCGGACCCCTGGTCCTGGCCTCCACAATTCTCAGGACGATCAGAAGCAAGAAAAGTCACATTGAAATCTCCTCCTACAAGCCAAGCAACGTTAGGAAACTCCCTCCTATAAGCCCTCAACTCCTCCCACAAAGGCTGATCTCGCATATCTCTAAAAGAGCCATGCACCGAACTAAGAAGCACTCTCCCATCCCCTGATCAGAGATCCAACAAAACTTACACTGATCTAGTGCCCAAACTTTCGCCAGCAACCACCAGGATCGAGTCGATCCATGTCCCACGCTAGCACCACTCCACTGGCACTCCCCATCGTCGGGATCGCTCTGAACTTTGAAAGTCTGTGACAACCCCAAGACCACCAAAAGAAAGAGTCCATGTTAGCAATCTTTGACTCTTGTAACATAACCACGTCAACTTTCCATGAACTCATTAACCCTCCAATAGTCCTTCTCTTCTCCACCTCCCCCAGCCCTTGCACGTTCCAACTGACCAACTTCTTATTGATCCACTCGGAGGATTCTCTTGGTCCTCCAATTCACGGTCCAACCACAATTAATCTCCTGGCTTCCTCATCTTGCGCAAAAAGATGAGGGATGGGACTCTCTATCCTCTGCAAGTGCCATCTCCAAGGGCCAGTCTTCTATCGCTGCGAGCTTACTCCGCTGTGAGATTGTGCTTCTTTGTCTTTCATGCTTCGCATTGTAGCAATTGTACCATGCGCCATTGAAGTCGCAACATCATTCAACCCCTCTAAGAGTCTATCGCCCAAGGTCAACAAAGAATTCCTTTGCGATTCCACTTGAAAGTCCTCCCTCATACAGCTACATGTCCCTTCATCATTTTTTTTGTTGGAGATCGTATTCACCACCCCCCCCCCCCCAAAAAAAACAGAACCTTGGACGATTGATGTGCCCAGTTCAATGGGGAGCCTCCAACCCCAATTAGGTCTGCAACAACCCTAGAACTTTTGCACGGATCCACAGAGGATCCGCCAAACACCATTAACCATGTTTGGAGCCCATCAGTCACAGTCAATTTCGGATTTGAACAGTTCTTATTGAGGGGTCTGAATCACATAAACCCGAACCGCCCAACCCCCCTCCACATCTCGATCTTTCGGGATGCCAGAAGCGGCAAACCCCAAAGAAGTTGGGTCTTTACCAAAAGGGGGAGAGAGAATAAATTGCCCAAAATAGGGGTGACTTGAAAATTATTCCTACAATAGGCATATATCTTCAAATTATTTGTTATTTTGTGTTCTACGTGCGGCAAACGGTTTGTCGTGTCACATCGACGGAGGGGAGGGGGTCGGTAATCCAGATTTTGATTGTTGATGCAACTTTTCGCCGCTCCATGTGGCACGACAAACCATTTGCCGTGTGTGGAACATGAAGCGGCAAACGGTTTGCTGATATATATATATATATATATATAGGTAAATTATCCAATGATCCCTGTGCCTATTTGAGATGAGATGAGCTCATTCATTTTTTTACCATTGTTTCCTATCATTTTGAGCTTAATAGGTATTTGTTTACAAGTGTTATATCATATTCTTACTACTAGTAACTATTTTCAGGAAAAGAAATCTTAAATTCATCCAAAATGATTATATTCTTATTTGTATTACTAGTCTCATTTTTATTCTTACTAATGACCATTTCTTGTGAATTTATGATTTTCTTTATATGAAAATAGTTACTAATAGTAAGAATATTATATAACAACTGTAAATAAATAAGCATTGAACTCAAAATGATGGAAAATATTGGTAAAATATGAGTGGGCTCATCTCATCTCAAATGAGCACCGGGCCCATTGGATAAGCCCTATATATATATATATATATATATATATATATATATATATATATATATATATATATATATATATATATATATATGGGTAAAATGGGGCTGCCCCCAGGGAGTAGCCAACTTGGCTACTCCCACCCCTATTTTTCCCTCATTTTTTTATTTTTTTGAAAAATAAAAATTTGCATATTCATCATTATATCCTCATTACATTCTATTAAAATTTCGTCAGAAACAGAGACTCCTAAGCCCTCCATCCAGACGTCATTTTTTTAACGGTCGCAGGATTTTTAAAATCGACCATGTTTGGATGGAGGTCGTAAGAGTCTCTGTTTCTGACGAAATTTTAATAGAATGTGAGAGGGATATAATGATGAATATACAATTTTTTATTTTTCAAAAAAATAAAAAAATGAGGGAAAAATAGGGGTGGGAGTAGCCAAGTTGGCTACTCCCTGAGGGCAGCCCCATTTACCTCTCTCTCTCTCTCTCTCTCTCTCTCTCTCTCTCTCTCTATATATATATATATATATATATATATATATATATATATATATATATATATGAGGAAAGGGAGCCTACTTTGTGAAGTAGGTAACTTACCTACTTCACATTTCACTTTTTGCAATTTTTTTTATTTTTTTCAAAAATGCCACCATGGGTTTTCATAATTATATCCCTCTAATATGTCATTCAAATTTCGTCAGAAACAGAGACTCCTACGGCCTCCATCCAGACATTCATTTTTTAACGGTCACAGATTTGTTGTATTTTACATGTTCTCGAGACCCCCTCCACTCGATCCTGCGGACGCAAATCATGCTATCTGAGCCAAATGGCGTCCTCCAAGCATCCGAGCGAGCGTCCATCTACGAAATACATCTGTTGTCCAGCTAATGTCTTATTACTCAAAATATTCATCATCGCCAGCAATTTGTTAAGCATTTCTATTTGCAAGTGAACCCATATGTATCATCACAAGGCTTTCTTTCATGAGCTCACACACTGGAATTCCTTCTTTTCATTGGAAGATAAACCCCTTCCACTTCCACTTATATTTATTTACTTCAAGGGAGTTGGCATTGTAATCATGAAACACATGACGATCGTGCATACGACATTTATTCACTCATTTATTTCTCCTGATCGATCAACATATTCAACCTGATTTTAGTTGAGAAAGCACTTTCTCGAGCTAATCAATCAGCCTAATCGAGAAACATTCTTGAGCTGATCGATTACTGCAATTCCCGTTGTGGATACAATGGTCAAGGGTGATCGATCATCCTTCCAGGGTGATCATCATTCTTTTTTACTAAGCCTCATGCCACTTTGTCTTCATTTCTCAAAAATCGCATTTCATCTTTATTTAGGGCCCACAGGTGCCCATGATTGATTACATCATTGGACTGATTAATCACTTCATCGATCGCTCGCTCCTTTCGAATTGGTCAATCAATTTCATATTTAATCATTTCCAAGAAACTCAACCAATCAATCAGTCCCTTTAGGGGGAGGGTGATCAACAGGTTGCACTTCAAAAAGTGCAAATTTCAATTTCTAATATTTCTATGATGACATTTCTGATTCTACTCCCCATCGTAACATTACCGATATCATTAAAATAAATAAATGGAACCCGATATCATTAAAATAAATAAATGGAACTATGAAAATCAAGTATAAAAATCATATGCCAACTTACACAAACACCCAGACGTACCCAAAAGAGACATGTGGAGCTCGATTTGCATTCAAATAGTATCGAGAAATATGAATAATCAACAAGATGAGGTAAGAACCCACTTCAATGGTCCATTGCTTACCATTAAAAAAACCAAGGTGCAAATCATAGAGTTGGCACATGTGTGTGTTTTTTTAATAGTTAAAGGGGGGATGGTGGGATTGTGGGGTTGGTAGAAAATCTTGGGAGTTTTTAACTTATAAGGATAATGAGTAGATTGTGTTTACTAGTTAAGGTGGGAAGGGTTGAATCATGATCCTTATAGTGGGAGTCATTACTTCTACCAGTTCCTTAAAATGGGAGCCCGAAGTCCTCGAATCGTCATTTGAACGAACTACAACAAGTGATGGTGGCAAATTTACGAGAGGGGAAGGTGGTTCTCCGGTGATTACTCTTTAGGTAATCCACACCCCTCGAATTTATATATCAATGTTTACATTCGGATATATGGCTCCCATCTCTAAATAAATACTGACCCATTTAACCTCAAACAATCGTACCTTAAGCTATAGAAAGTACATAATCTGACGTTCACAAGTTTAGGCATCGATACTTTTCAAAGGTCACAAGGAAAAGTTCCATATCTTATAAATATTAAAAGGTTCCATATCTTATAAATCTTAAATGAATTGAACCTAGGATTTTGACATCATACCTTAAAAAGATGAAGGTATTTTTATCACACATATGCATCGGATTATCATGTCGCTTCCTTGACATATAGGATCTGCCAAAGAACATTAACCAAGGGAATCTCCTTTCGTTGTTACTTCATGACCATATGGTCCAATATCCGCATAGGGCCCTCGGGGAAGGAAAGCTTTGCGCAACAACAAGGTCCTTACGAAAAATCATATGCTCGAAATCTTGAATATACTTATGCACATTTGACATGTAGAAACACATCATGCACACCTGTTAGGTGTGGAAGAAGGGCTACCCATTAAGCTACTTTTTATACGAGCCCAAATCTCGAGAAGTACAATAATCCGAATATCAACTTCCCATTGACACTAAAAATATGAATGCCCTACATTATGGATACCTTTAAGAAAACACAATTGCTGACTTAAACTCAAGGTCCTAACGAGTCTGGTTCATGTGGCTCTCTTGACGACTTGGCGCTTCTTCCGTGTTATCTATATGGCTCCTGCAATATCCTCAATTAACTAGGTGGTATAAATCTCCTTCATATTTATCTCTTGCCAACGCAATGTCGTGATATACCTACACACATACCTGGCCTCAAAAGGGTTCGAGGATAATGGCATGGCAATTGTTGTACACAAAGTCAACTCGGGGAAGATGATTCTTCCGGGATCCCTTTCTAAATGGCATATGTTCGAAGTAGGTCCTCATGTATATTATCACTCTCATATTTCCCATTTGCCTACAAGTGGTAGGTTGAGCAAAGACATAGCTCAAACTTTAAAGCCTTCGTAAACGTTCTTCCAACAATGTGAGGTAAAGCATAAGACTCTCTTAGACACCATCGCTTTAGGGATTCCATAGATGACTTGCCGAATGTACAACTTGGCCAACTACATTTGTATGCAAGTCATATTCACTAAATGAAATGGGCAAAAATGATGAACCACTCGACAATCACTTAAAACGCATCACATTAACCTGTAGAAAATGATAGTGTGAAAACCAATCGGAGATAAAGAGATATAGGACAAAGAAGAACATGTGGATTTTATCTGGAATCATACTCCCTAAGGCACGGGATGAAACCACTGGAGAACCGCCTCAAATGGATGATGTTTTCATTAACTTTTCTCAATTGCGACAATTGGTGTGTGCTTCTTATATAACCTCCACTGAATCACCAAACCCCACGAATAACCAATGTGTGACTAAACATAAAAGGGTGTATTAATTGGACCATGGAGGGATCCGATTACCCACATGTTGGCACATATTGCAACACTCCCCATTGAGCTGGAGCATGCAATGCTATGCTTGGACAAATAAAGAAATCTCTCACTCACAATAAAAAAAACACTACGAACATTGAACAATATCAACTCAACGCATACCCTACCGGTTGCCCTCATATTTCAAATTATCATATTAGAACCAAAGTAGGGGATATGGATTTATAGTCACAATACATCCATTGTTTCCTTCATCCATGAATAGTAATATTATATCATAATAATACATCCAGTATTCATGTGTTATGGATGAAGTATACCAAACAATAAATTGGAATCAAAGTGCAACTTCATGGAGTCAAAATGGGTGCGGGCTGAGCTCAGTCCGTACCTGAGCCCAATCTTGCAGGCGTTGGGTCGGGCTCAAGTCCTCAATTTTCTAAAAAAAGTGGGCCTCGACCCGGCCCATGGAATATTGACCGGCCCGGGCCGGTATTTCTCGGGTCGGGTCGGGCCGAACCCAATGCTCCACCCTAACCACCACTGACCCTCTCTTCTATAAGCCTAAATACAATCTTAAGTTGATTGGTACACTCAATATTAATCAACCGAGATACCAATCAATTTCAACTTAATCAAGATCCTAATGAGATTCAATCTAATCAAATTTCTTCCAAAGTTCACGTGGAATCCAACTCTACAATATTACGATGTAATTTATCAAATCCTAATACTTGCCACCCTTAAATACGATGAATCTATATAAATCTTGGCCATATATGGTTGTTCTTAGTCATTGTTAAAGAAATGTTTGAATGAGTTTTAATCAAACAAAAAATGAGTATGAAACAAAAAATATCGAAAGTTTATTCTAAATAGTATATTTGACGAAGCTAACAGAGCTTTCGTGAACATAGATCGAGCCAAACTGAATATAAACACCATCTTCATCTCGTTAAGCCAAATCCTTATATATGCTAATCGGATCAAATTGCACCTTGATAGATTCGCTCAGATTTGATTCGTTTGCATCCTGCCGTACCTAGAAAATTTGATTGCCCAACTCCTGTCATTGTTGACAAAATCTGATGGTCGCCTTGTGGTTCGATTTTCATTCTGGAACTTTAAATATCAAATCCGGGCATCGTTCTAGCCCTGCACTCCCACAAAAACTCGCTGATCGAATTTTAATATCTATCTTCACATGTATGTTTATATTTCAATACTAAAGGGAAAAGTTTACATCGAAATAGAAGGCAAGTGGGCAACCCGCTAGTCCTTTTTGTATTGCAATCACCTCTTGAACATGATTCTCAAGTTCACACTCCGTTTTATTATGCTATACACGAACTTTTCTGGAAGTAACAACAAACTTGCACCTATCATTCTCGGTCTAGCACTGAAGAGAAGCCAAGCAGATACCAACTAAACTTCTCAGGAAAGATGTACAGATAGTTTTGTGATTAATTCGGTTATTAGTATAGTAAATACTCAATAAGAGGTGACTGTAGAAGGACTGAGCACAATAATCTCTATAAATCATCTATATTTCACAGCCAATTGTTTTCAATGTTGGATTCTTTCAGATGACAGAGCAACACACACAAAAAAATGAGAAACGACCCATAAGAACGTACTGATTAATCTACATGTTGACCAAAATAAGATTTTGCATTAGTTGATGCATGCTAATCGTCTCCAAATTGTAATACCTGGGTTCTACCAAGATGCAATAGTCCACACATATAATTTTAAGTGGTAGGTGGATTCTTGTCGGTTCAACACTTAAAAAATCTCATTTCGAAGGAAACAAAACGGAAACAGAGACAGCTGAATTATACTAAAAATTTGTCACGAGGAAGTATCATGCACTTGTGTGATTGTCAGCATCAGGAAAGAAGATGTGGGCTACAATTGGTTGAGATTAGCTGTCAACTAGTAATCTATGGGCACAAGTCAAATCACTGCGACATTTATAAATACAAACAAGGAAGAAAAATAAGGCAAAAAGGGAAGAGTTTACTTGGAAGATGCAGCTGCAAGTCAAATGGCAATATCAACATGCATTCGTGCATTGGAATGGTTCCTTTTAAAAGGCAGGGAATCCCAACCAAGTGAAAGAAGCATCATAATGCAAGACAGCAGTCAACATCAAGATGAAGATATCAGTAGGGGGATGAGCGTTGACTTTTGCTGTATGACAACTGGAAGGCTCAGGAATCTCAACCCACCAAAGATAGCACCTTCTTTTGGCATTTTCAGCATATATGGGATGGGAGCCAGTGAGATACATAGGCATATACAGGTTGCTAGATTTTGAAAAGTGGCTTCTTGCATTTGTTGCTATGAAAAAAATGAAGAGGAAAGAGCTGGGGACTTTCCATATGTGCAAGAATAGCCAGCAGGATACAGAATCACATTTAATGATTTGCATATGTAAAAATCACCAGATAGGAAACAGTTGTGAACTTGGCACGGTTTAAATTTTTTTCCCAATACACAGTTTTCACCACAAAAATGTTTATTGTATGATCCACATCAGTTTCCCATCAAACTGGCACAAGCAACATGAATTTACTGCTTTCATTGATATCTATTGTGGATCATATCTAGACTTTGATCCAAGTCCAATGAAACCATTTTTTATAGTCTGCTTTCATTTCTTTATTACTCCTTCCAAACCTCTCATAAATGAAAGGTCAGAGGATATCCTTGCAGAAACAAAACGATATATAAACATCCTAAGAGAAGTCAAACAAAAAATAACCGAGCATTTGCAGCCTGCATTGCCATAATGGGCCATTGGAAAAGACAACTTCAATCTCTAGACTATTCTTCTTCTGCAATATTACAAATCTAATGAATAAAAGGGAGGCTAAGTTGTTGACTTTACCACATCTCAAATAAATGATCCATATGTCATTTGATGCATATCTCCTCATCAAGGTCAGACGATGAGAGTGCACGCAAAGCTTGAAAAGACGGTCAAATTACTCCATGGATGTTTAGATTGAGACCTCATCTCTAGAAACCAATTTTAGACTCTGTCCACACACAAAATTTGCATGTCAATTTGGTCTCGTCTGTCTTCAAACAAGGACTCTGCCATCCTTGAATATTTCTCTTTCTTACTCATTCAAAGGTTGACAGGAAATTGGAACCCGTTTTTCTTCTTTTCCAGAATTTATACAGGTTTTTGCACAACCCAATTGGAGTAGTAAGAAAATGGAGACAAAATAAGCAAATGTAGAGAAGTTCGATATCTTTATGGCACTTGATATTCGGGTTCATACGTTTAGTTACTCGGAGAGCAAGGGAAAAACATGATCAAGAGCCGCGAGCTGAAAGTGCAGAGATAACTCAGAAGGGAATTAAAAAAATGAAGTGATTATAATTACATTATAAGTTGTATGTATTACAAAACATAAGAGAAGCAAGCAAGAACCAGTGTTTCTTCTTAATCACCATTTCGTTGGTCTGCTGCTCCTTCCTACCATTGCGAGTCAGAGCTGCTCCTTGGAACCATTGCAGTTCCACAACTTCCAGATGAAACACTGGTATCAACTCTTCTCCCATTGCTTGATGATGGAATTGTACAGAGATGAAATGAGGGGGTGGTTAAAGCAGAACTGAAAATTCTGGTCTTCGAATTTCTGTATAATTATAAACTCAACTCCATATGTTTGATAATATTTACGCAGACGATCTCCATATCCTTCCTTCCAAAGAGATGACTATGACGGATATATCGTCGTGATATCGCCTTCTATCACCTTGCGGGATTTCGAGCAACTCATGGAAATCCAAACCTGCGCGTAAGAATATATGGACACTTGAGGATCACTTCTCGAACAGGAACTCATAACTCAAACTGGATGTGTATATAGATGAAGAATTTACCAGCTTTCTTTGCAGCTCGGAATAGGACCTCCTCAATGAGGTGTTGAGCGGGATCCCCCTCCGGAGAGACAGCGAGGAATGAGTCAACTTCGGCCACAGCTTCTTCGTTGGTGAAGTACTGATAAAGCCCATCGGAGGACAGGATCAAGAACCGATCTCTCTGGCTAAGCTCGTGGTGGATGAGCGATGGATTGCAGGTGATGTAGGGGGAGGTTCCGACGTAGTCAATTCTGAACATCTCTAGTAGAGCATTGTTCCACTTTGGCTGCAACAGCAAATGGATTCCCAGATCAGCAACAATGAATTTAACACTGTGCTATTGCTATCTCACCAAAAGATAAATTGCCATGTTTTTTTGGAAAAGAACAGAACTGGATTGATCAAGAACAGCTGAAGATGAAATTGGGAACTAACCTTCTTGAGGAATCCCGCGCCAAAAGCCCTCGTGACCTTCAGAGAGCCCTTGACTCGATCATTCACAATCGCGTCCGGATCATCCCGATGTTCCTTCCTAATTCTGCAATTCTCCTGTGCCACCAAATTCCACCCAAACCAAATCTCAGGAATTTTTCTTGAAAGAGATCGAAAAAACAAGTGAAGGAAGTAATCAAATCGGATTTTGATTTATGGGTAGTGATCAGAATCACCTAAAACTGACCTCATCATCACCGGTGCTGTGATCCACCGTGAGTTGCAGAGCCTCCACATCCTCCACGATCCTCTCCGAGTCCTTGGGCTCTCCTGCCTTCCTCGCCAAGATCGCTCGACTATCACCCACGTTCAGGATGAACACGTCCTCCCCTTTCATGACCATTGCAAGAACACAAGAACCCATTAAAGCCAACTCCGGATTCTCCACTACTATGTTGTCGGCGATCCCCAAGAAACCCTCCTCCGTCTTCAAGAGCGCCTCTCGCATGGCCTCGAGCACTTCCTCCTTGGAGCTCTCTCCAATGTTCATACCTTTCAGCTCCTCGTGTACTGCAGGGTACAGATTCGATTGCAAGTAATCCGTGGCGTCGGGTCCGTTGAAGCCGTCGTAGATACCAACAAACACCCAGCCGTGTTCTTCCGATATAACCACATGCACACGATCCTCCCCGGCCTTCCCTTGCGCCCAGTGAAGGCTCTGCTCCTCCGACGCATCCAAGCTCTGGTCACTGCCAGCGAGTTTTGTGCTGCTGCTGCTGCTGGTGCTTGTGCTTGTAGTTGGGCAATTCTCCGTCGATTCCAGGAGCTCCTTGGACGAGAAAGAAACAACCTTATGCCCTCGCGAGATCGTGCGGCTGATCGCCTTCCTGAGGCCCTTGATCAGCCACGCCTTCCCAATACCCTGCGAGAAGCTCCGGTGCTCGCCAGCGAGGGGTCCGGAGAAGATTTCAACATGTGGGTCGATGGGTCCAGACATGAAACCACGCTCGATCGGGCCAGAGAGGAAGCCCCGATCGATGGGGATGGGACCGGAGAGGAGGCGAGGCACGGGCTGAAGGGGGACAGAGAAGAAGGAGTGGGAGCAATCAAAGGCGGCGGCAGCGGAGGTCTCGGAGGTGGGAAGGAGGGAGGTGGAGGAGAAGGGTATGGTGGAGGTGTTGGCGCTGACGGAGGCGCCGGAGATGGTGCGGAAGGTGGTGGTGGTGGGGATATCTTCGTGGCTGTGGACTTTGGAGGAGGAGAGACGAGATAGGTCCGGTCGGACGTAGCAAAAGGAGTGCCCGAGGCCCTCGTCACAGCAGCCATAGGGGTCGGACACCACAGCCGCCGAGTCTCGCCAGCGCCGGCGCCATCGTCGCCGGCCCTCGGATCTGGTGCTCCCCGACAGGCACTCGGTGAGCTTACCGAAGCCGTTGCCCATGACGAGAGAGAGAAAGAGAGAGAAAGGGAGACGTTGGGTGCTGTGTTGTGTGTGGAGAAGAAGAGGGGAAGAGAGGAAATGGGGTAAAAGAGAGAGAGAGAGAGAGAGAGAGAGAGAGAGAAGGAGTGGGGTTGACTTTGGAGGGGAGTGGTTGAAATTAGTGGAGGGAGTTGACCGCTGCAGCGGCTTTAGGAGGAGATAGCCATCGAGAGTTCTGTGTGTGTGTGAATGTGATGTGGTGCTGTCCCCGTTTTCGAGCGAATAAATTTGAGAAAAACAGCTCGTATTTTAATGGACGTCGTGTATTCCGAAATAATAACCATAATATATATAGATAAAAACAGAGGGAGAGAAAGTGGAAACGAAAATGGTGTGATTTTGACTTTGGCAAAACGGAGGCGAGAAAGTCAAACACGATATGGACACGATGGGAGTTTTAAGTGGCGTGAACGCGAGACCCTAAAGTCGTCGGATCCCGTCGGGGGACCTCGGGATGCGGGACACGTGGCGGGCCGCTGACGCAGTCCCCGGGTTTGGAGTGCCTTCTGGGAAGGTGTGAAAGTTACGCGTTGTATTTAGGAATATAAAAGTTATAAATTGATTATGTCTCGGATATAGTTATAAAAGTTCAAATATTTTTAATATCTGTAAATATCCATAGTAATATATATTTATACACACATATGCATGCATACATACTTATATATATTTATAGTTTAATGCAACTGCTCTGTCTTATTTTTTATGAATTTTTTTATTTTTAAAATTTTTTTATATTAAATTCATTAAATTCACAACAAATACACTATACGTTGATATAATGGCAGCAATGAATCATATAATAACGATTATCTATATATTTTTTTAAATGTTGCTAATTGTAAATACAAATTTGTAATGAAAAGGCAACGAATCCTTGCATTACATGCAGCTTGCAAGGGGCATGATATTCATTTGAATTACAAGAAGAAAAGCATGTATTCGGATTCCATATAAGATGACAAAAAGGTTTACATCGAAATAGACGGCAAGCGGGTAACAAGCTGCGCCGTTAGGCCTTTTTGTGTTGCAAAACCAATCCTTTTAAGCACTACACCCATAGATCGGGGATCCATTATATTACTGTTCATCACTTTTTGGGTCCTCTTTAAAAGCTCAATAGCTTCCGGTGCTAGGAAGCCAAAGGTGTCAAAATCAAAGGGGATGAAGGTATATGTTGACTCTCCGTGCAGGCTTTTTCATGTTTAGCTACTTTTGCTAAGGAAGCTTTAAGGGCAGCCTGCCCTGCTGTGAAGGTCCCCGCTCTTCAGCCCCACCATCGGGGAAACTCCTGTCAAATCTACACAAGCATGTTTTCCGCCTACCCACCCAAAAATCAAAATATCAGCAGGTCTAAGTGTTGATCTTCCCTCCTATGGATCTGTTGAAAAGTTCATGGGCGCCTCTTTCTTAGCAGCAATAGCTGCCTGTTTGAGGACATCAAATAAAAAATCTCTAACGAGATCGTGTCTGTACTTAAACCCCGGGAGCTCCCTGCAATGAATGCCATGATCACCAAAATTGTCCAAGCATGCCTTGCGACAGACTGGACAAATCTCATCAGTAGGAAATAACGGAATCATGAGACGATATTTGAGGATACTGCGGTACTCCACTGGTGACATTTGAAGTCCAAGTCCGTCTATAGGAAGGGTAAGGAGAAAATCTTGGGCATGAACAGCTTGAAGGCACTGAAAAACTGCCTTTTGTCTAACGGACATTTCATATAGCACCTCCATATCCTCAATTATTTTGCCAAAAAGTGCACTCGCTCAAACATTCTGGGTCTTAAGGGGGACGGTGTCCTTTTTAGAGAAACAACTGAGATCGAAATTTACGCGTTCAGGCTCTCGCATTTAGCATGTATTCTAATTATATATTTACCATCGGATAATACGATGAATGAGTATTCAAATCATTCGTAGTCATAACCTATCTTGGTACAACAAATTTGACATAACATATACTTTTTTATTTATTGCCATATCATCTGTAGTTAAATATACAAAAAAATATAAGTTACTTCATTCATTTGCAAACGCACATCTTATTCGTTGTTATATTCCTAACAACAATTATCCATTGACTTTTCAAGTAATCGTTGTCAAATTTAGCAGCAATTACTATTAATGTCAAGGAATAAGTTAACTAATAAATTGTTGCTATATGAACTTTAGCAACGAATGCAACCTTTGTTGCTTACTTCAAAAAGAAAGGTTAATTCTACAAGAAATAATAATCGTTGATGTATATTTAACATCGAAAGATATGACAATGTAAATTCAAATTATCCGTTATTTTAGATCAGTTTTGTGGCAGAATATTTATGTTAGCGTGTTCAAATGTTTGACCAGCAGCTCAACATCTAACAAGTTTGCCTTTCCTTGAAGGACTTATTGTTATCAAAAGAATGGTACATCGACCAAAGTTTTCTTTATTACTATATAAGTATGTACTCAGTAATTAAAATTTTTAACATAAAATGCACCAACAACTCAGCAATATTAATCAGAGAACCACACGGAGGCTCGAGTCTCTTTCACCACAAAACTACATAATAATAATAATAATAATAATAATAATAATAATAATAATAATAATAATATCAGAAGAACAGTCTGCTACTTGTGAAAGTGAGATTTGCATGGTGAGATCACTGATTATATAGTGGTTTGACTTTGCATTTCTTTATTACTTTCGAAGGAAATTGGGATCTCCGCAGCCCTACTTTACTTTACTGGTTTTTTCTACTTTACTTTACGATTCACATGATACTTTTACTAATTAAATAAGGTTTATGATAACAACCCTCTATTATTTTTAAGACTAAGTAGTATTTTTACGATAACTGTTCTTCACATGCCCCCGTCTTAACCATCTTTATACTGCTAAATTATGACATTCTCAGAGTAAGAGGAAGGATCGTGATATCTTAATACAATACAACAAAATGATTTTATCGTGACATTTTTTAAAAATCCATCACTATATTGTACGTTGTCAACTATATAATTATGATATTATACGTCGCAAAATTGTTTTTTTTATACTGGAACTCAGCGACGAATGCTTTACTCATTGCTATAATATTAGCAACTATCCATATAGTAACGCTTATTTATTGCTATTTTTCAAACTTTTATCTGATCGTCGCTAAATTTTGCACTATTTTTTTTTAAATGGCAAACGGATAAACGTTGTTATAAACACCGTCACTAACGATATAATCAAATATTATAAACATTCTTAACTAATTTTAAGTACAAAAAATAATTCCGCAACAAACACTATCGTGTATTAAACAACGGATGATTTAGTGATGAATTTTAAAAAAAAATGTCACTACGAACCCATTTTTTAGTCATAAGGAACATTGATCGTGCCAACATGCTTGTGTGAATTGTGTTTCCCGTCTTGTAGTAAATTTATACTTTCCTATGTATTTGATAACTTTCTTTTCCCAGGTAAATGCCACGCAATTAATTTGATTTAAGTGCAAATTTTAATTCATTTTTCAATATCTAATCCCAGATGTATCGATTCGTTAAGGATTTTTACATTTGTATCATTTCGAGTTTTCGTATTTACACCTCTGTCCATAATTTTATCCAATAAAAAAATGTGTTCATACATTTTCATATCGTTAACAAGGAGAAGGATCGTCTGCTATAGCAAGGATGCAGCAGACTCTGCAACACGCTCGATACGGGTCCCATGAATTCACACTTTTTATAGGTCCAGATAATAAAAGATCATGGGAACCGCTCTATCGAGATCCAACGGCTCCTGGGCGTGCAACAGAGTCTGCTGCAGCCCTTGCTACAACAGACGCTCCTTCTCCCGTTAACAGTGGTACCTTTCCTTTAGGTTGCCATAGATAAACCAAAGCATGCTTTATTCAAACAAAAGTCTGCATGTGTTCCTCCTCTACTCCACCCCTTCATGCATTGAGGTCCTTCAACTTCTTTCACCACATGCTCCCTCTGTTGCATCTCCATCTTCTCTCTCAACGTTAGTGAACCCATCCTCCCTCTCCTCCTCCTCTTCCAACTTTCTCCATATCTCGTGCTCTCAATCACCTCCTTTGACCCCTCCCTTCTTTCTCATATGCCCCTCTCGCCCCACTCTCTTTCGTCGGCCAAATCCTCCCGTTCCACTCCTCCCTTTCGATCGCGAACGTCAACGACTACACCCTCCTGTCCATGTCCACGCCCTCTTTTTCAGTTTCGCCACCCTACACGTCGATGTCATCATTGCCTAAACATCAACATGATCCCCTCTTTGATGGATCTCAACATGTAGGACGTCACATGGATGATTAACATTCCAAGTCCCCTGCCACGAGGGGCAATTCAGGGTTAAGGATGGAGGGGCTGAGGGATTGGAGGCAAAGGAGGCCTAATAGGTGGGCGAGCCAACGAGGGATCGAGGTGGAGGGGTCGGGGACCATTTAGGGGGCATGGATGCTGCTCGTAGGGTTGGGACTTACGAGCATAAGTGGTATAGGGCTACAGACAGAGAAGGACTACAGAAGGAGGAGATAAAATTGTCATAATTTTTAGGGATTTTTACCCGACAGACCTTATAATCTTTGCCAATTACCTCCACGATCTTTGAAACAACCTAATTCCCCCCTCGATCCGTAAACTTACTCCGTCTTACCCCAGGAACCATGCCTTAAATCGACCATCTTCGGCTAACTTGCATGGGTTAAATCTAAGTTAATCAAAACACATCAAATCTAACGATTGGATTTCTTCCTTTCTCCCTCATTCCTTCTTCTATCTCCGTCTTCACAAACTCTTCTATTTCTTTTAATAGAGATGCTGCTTCCAGGGGAAGGGGCCACGTCAGGGTTGAGCGGAGGATGCGGTGGCGCGGAGATGGCGACCGATGGTCGACAAAGCTCGCGATGGGTGGTGGAGAGCGGGGTCGAGGGCTCTAGGCGGAGGTCCACCCCAGATGGCGAAGAATCCCTGGGTGTGCAGTTGCAAGCAGTACCACAGTGGATATGCTCAACTTTGGTCCTATATCTCCGGAAAAAAGAGAGTCAACTCACGATCCTATCCTCTGGGTGCCTTGTTGATTGGTTCTCCGAGAAGGATAGGAGCGTGGTGGTGCTCCGATCGTGAGGTTCCTCTGATGCAGGTGGCACACCGGGTTGTCTATGAAGGAGGTGTGAATAACTGTGTTACCCAATCCATGATTGGAGACTTCACCTGCAAAAGTCAGTTGATGATAAATCCCAAGCTCGACCAATCGATGCAATGACTGATATGGATGGAAGAGGGAGGTCCTTGATGAGGCGAACAATGCGAAGGACCAGAGGTTTGGATCTAAACAAGATTCACGATGGGACTATGGTAGATTGCTATGACAGAGAGGACTGGGTATTGATGGGGTTTAGATCGAGGTAGATATGATAGATGGTTTGGATTCTCACTTCAAGAAGAATGGGTTTTAGTTCTTAAAATAGAAAAGTAAAGTGAAGAAAAGGACGTGGGAGAGGAGGAATAAGATGTTGGAAGAGGGAAGACTTGGGGCAAAAGGCGAGGCGGAGGGCTTAGGGCAGAAGGCTGGGCGGAGGGCTTAGGGCAGAAGGCTGGGCGGAGGGCTGTGCGAAGGGCGGAGGGCTCTAATCAAAGGAGGAGGGAGATAGGGAATGACATTGAATGTAAAATTGATAAACAAAATGGGAATAATGTAAAAGAATATAATGGAATTTGGTGGTTTTAACGAGTAAATGGATGGAGGTTATATACAGGATCTGTAGGGTAAGGGTTACCAAGTTTACAGGGTCGAGGGAGGAATTAAGCTATTTCAAAGATCGTGGAGGTAATTGGCAAAGAATATAGGGTCTGCCTGAGTAAAAATCCCTAATTTTTATTGCAAATAATGTAGGGGTAAAAGTGTAAATTTAAAAACTCTAAAGGATACACGTGTAAAAAGTATTTCTACCAACATAGATACATACATACATACATACTTACATACATACATACATACAAACAAACATACATAGATACATATCTATGTATATGGGAAAGGATGTGTGTACACACATCGTTGCCTCTCCAACGTTTTCACCTCCATCTCCGCATCCGCACACCATCCTCCACATCTTCATGTGTCGATATGTTCTCTCCCTACACTCGCACACGTCACCCTTTGCCTCCACATGTTGGTAACATGGTATTCTCTGATGGGAACGGATCCTCTGTTGTAGTGAGGATTGTAGCAGAGGTGCTGTAATCCACATTAGGTTATTTTTTATTTTGATTTAAAAATATAACCTTATAGATTGAATTTTAGTTTAATTCTCTACTTACCCTCCAAACTTCCAAATCCGAGCTAATTTGTTATTTTATCTTAATGCCTAAATATTCTGTTATAATCTAAGCAACTTAAATTCGATTTAAAAAAGATCCGAATGTTTGGGCATTAAGATAAAATAGCAAATTAGCTCAGATTCGGACTAAATTTGGAGGGTAGATAGATAATTAAACTAAAATTAAATATTTAAGGTTATATTTTGAAATCAAAATAAAAAAATAACCTAATGAGGATTACAGCACCTCTGCTGCAATCCTCACTACAGCATATCACCTTCTCCAATGCCATGTGTTGCTTGGTGTTCTCCACCATATCACCTCTCGAATCCAACATTGAATTTGAAAATAGAATCGGAAGAATGATGGATTTATAAGATTTATTACATTTAAAATTTGGAATATACTAGAATGAGAATAATAGATTTTTAATCACTAAAATAATAAAGATAACATGTATTTAGTCTCTGCCACTTGACTAAAAATAAAAGGATGAGAAGGAGAGTTTTTCGCTGCCTAAAAAAACTCCACATCATTTGAAGTTTCTCATTTTACACAGAGACATATATATAATGAACATACACACAAATAGATATTGTACACACACATGCACGCGCGCGCGCGCACACGCAAAGACACATGCACATGCACATGTGTGCGGACAAATAGAGAAATATTCCAATAAGCTCCGAACCCATTAGGATTGTAATGAGCACACTTACTTTTACTAATATTTTCTATAATTTGAAGATAATGCTATTGATTTACAACCGTTATATCATATTCTTATTATTGATTATCATTTTCATAAAAGCAGACCTTAAATTAATATGAAATGCATTTTAGCATATGCGTATATTGGTATTTCTCGCTACCATTTAAACGAGAAGAAAAAAGCAAGATTAAGCATTTTATATTTAATATTATAATGAAGAATGATCAATTTTGTAAGGAAACAATTACTAAGTTTGATATTAACAAATAAATCAAAAAGATCGAGTACCATAAATCTGTCTTAAATAGTACAATATTTTTTAAGCGAATGACTTTTCCGGGTAGTTGATTTGATTGAATGTCACTCGTTTAGGCGGATGCATCAACCAATTTCAAACCGAATAATAATTAATCAACTTCGTACAACGTATTATATTTTCATATCTGAAAATGCTCACATCCCTATCGATGTTAACTAGAAAAATACGTTATCCCTTTTCATGCAGCAAAATGGATTGTAGATTGCGAATATTCTAATAATTTGCTCTATACCAGTAATTTTAGGAACGTCAATGTTCATATATTTTTTTATAATACAGCGCCTGTTGACTTTGGATGGGTACATTTATTGGCACCAAAGTCTAAGGAGCCTTTCTTTCAACCGGGACAGCAAAATTATACTTTGAAATCTTTACTAAACTACTTGTTATTAAATATATAATAATAAATATTATTCGTTGTAAAATTATTTTCTTCACTTGAGATTAACCATAGTGACTTTCATTTCATATCACTCGGGATGATTAATATATCATAAAAATTGTCCTAATTATAGCAAAAAAAATTACAAGCAAACGAAAACTATTTTTATATAAATATAACAATGGAAAAGTCATCCACCGCTAATTTCATGTATAAAAAATAATTTTGTAACGAATAATATTCATTATTATATATAGTTAACAAAGGACTATTTATAATGAACAGCAGATTTTTCTCGTTTCAAAAAGTTAGTCATTGCATATTCTAAGTCTGTTTCAAGTTTTTTCATTCCTCCACCTTTGCCGTGATCGCTGCAATAAAATAGAATGAACACAACAACAGAATTGATCTATATCAATGAATAAGTTGAATCTTTTGTGCTATTTCATTTATGATGTAAAGTATACGTTGCAAAATTACCATTTCTCATGGTGATTATCGCTTGACTATTCATTGAAATCTGTATTAATTATTGCTAAGTTAACAATATTGTTAAACTTATACGACTAATTTATCATTTAATTATTGTTAACTTATTATATATATATATATATTTCATTTCGGTTTGATTAGCCGGTTCAATCAATTTTTTCACCGGTTCAATTTAATCCGATTTTAAATAATGATGACAACATCATCCGGTTGAACCGATTTGATTACATATCGATCCGATCCGACCATTTCAGCAAAGTTTCCGATTAATGGAAAAATCATAGTGATATCATCCGACACCGACTGATATGTAAATATTAAAAGTCAATGACATATAGAGTTTGGAATTCGCATGAATAAGTAATTCTATAAAAAATAATGAAAAATTCTGTACACGATTTTCAACGGTTAGACTTTGGGAGTTATTGGTCGCTCACACATTTAACATGAACGAAAAATATAAATAGAATCAGCATTACGATTCCCACACTTAACTCATGTATGCCATTCAACCACTTTTGTATATAAAATTCAAACTAAACGAGCCTACCCTTTCTTTTCATATCCTACTACTACTACTACTACTATTATTATTATTATTTATTGTTATAGCAAGCACTGTGAAAATAGTAATCATAATGACAGTAATATATTATTGATATTAAATTAAGTGAGATATGTTGCGGATTTTGCGTTGGCATGTTCCCTTCTAATGGTCATTATTAAAATCCTATTCCTTTATTTTAAGAGTTGACATTTGTAAGGACTTTGATTCGATACCTCAATCAAAGGGAAGTGTTATATAAGGAAAGGCTTTTCTACTTAAGTCCTACGAAAAGGATTGATGGAAGAACAAAGTTAAAGTCAACTTTCACCCATCCAAATCTTTATGAGAGATTAATTGTGGTAAATATTACGATACTTCAAAATGTACTTTAGGAGTGATAATTTATGCGTCCTTCTTGTCGCGGCCGAAATATAATAGAAGTTATGATCTAGTGGTAGAAGCAATAAGCTTCACTCTACGGACCATAGTTCAACACAAGTTTAGGAGATGATATGAGCAATGTTATACATGGATTGAAAGTAAATAACGGCAATTATAAAATAATATACTATTTTACAAAAATGATTAGTCACCTAGAGAATAATTTACCTTTCCACGTGCATAAGAGAAGATGAACGGTAAGGTATATCTATTTTTTTACTATTCCGTTATAATGATTAGGGCTACTAATTGAACTAAATCATTCGAATTCAATTAAGATTCGTTTTATAAAAATTCGAAAAAGTTTGATTTGGAACAAAATGAAATGAATTTGAATTTAATGTATGGATTCGACTCTCAAATGAATCGAATCTATATCAACCTGAATTCGTTCGATAGTTACACACACATGTATATGTGTGTTTGTATCCATGTAGTTAAATTCACATACATAATACACACACACACACACACACACATATATATATATATATATATATATATATATAATACACACATATTTACATACACACATATTTACATACATATATATAACAATCCCACTTTTGATCGATTCAGATTATTTCCTAATATTCTTATACAAGGAATTATAGCATAATTATATTAAAAGGTTGATATTCATTTATTGAATTCATTTGTCTATTCTGTATATGAATACGTATTAAAAAAAGTTAAGACATTAATTTATATAGAAAGATTTAGCATTCGCATTATATTACTAAGTATAACAAGTGTAAGCATCTAAAGTTACTATCAAATCAACTTACTATAGTGACTAACTAGTTACTTTTCAATTTATAATCATATCTAAGCTTCAATGATATGATTTATCATGTCCAGACTTCACTGTTATGATTTTCATACTCATGCTACATCGACGTGACTTATCAATGCATGATGTATATACGCAACATAGACCCCCTAGTGAGATTAAATCTCTTTTCTTTCCCATTATAATTAAGTTTAAGTACTTCGACTCAGAAATATTTCACGAGTCAGAGATCTTGTGAGAGCCAAAATCTATGAGTAGTGAATCTGCACCACTAGATTTTGCTCGTCTCTCTCCTCCTGCAATCAACGATGAGAGAGATGACATAATCTAATGGTCCAGAATCATTGTTCTCATGCTCTCACAGATTTTAGCTCTCACAGGATCTGTGAGAGCCAAAAATTGTGAGATCATGAGAGCAATGATTCTGTACCACTAAAGTATGTCATCTCTCTTCTGATTGATTGGAGGAGGGGAGAGATGAGCAGAATCTTGTGGTTTAGAATTATTGCTTCATGCTCTCATAGTTTGGTTCTGACTGGATCAACCCTCTTTCTCTCTCTCTCTCTCTCTCTCTCTCTCTCTATATATATATATATATATATATAGGGTAAAATGGGGCTGCCCCTAGGGAGTAGCCAACTTGGCTACTCCCACCCATATTTTTCTCTCATTTTTTTATTTTTTTGGAAAATAAAAATTTGTATATTCATCATTATATCCCTCTCACATTCTATTAAAATTTCGTCAGAAACAGAGACTCCTAAGCCCTCCATCCAGACGTCATTTTTTAACGGTCGCAAGATTTTTTAAATCGACCATGTTTGGATGGAGGCCGTAGGAGTCTCTGTTTCTGACGAAATTTTAATAGAATGTGAGAGGGATATAATGATGAATATACAATTTTTTATTTTCCAAAAAAATAAAAAATGAGGAAAAAATAGGGGTGGGAGTAGCCAAGTTGGCTACTCCCTGGGGGCAGCCCCATTTACCTCATATATATATATAGACACACATGTATATTATATGTATATATGTGTATGTATACCGTATAGTCACTAATGAATACGAGGAAAATTATTCATGCTTTGCTCTCCTTCTCCAACTTTTTATAAAAAGTGGCTCTTTCTCCGGTGGCTGAGCTCAAATGCAGTACCTTGACTTTTGTTGGAGACGGAAGAATCTATCAACATATATATGCCACATTATTAAAAGTTGATTGAGACCTCTACCCAGTAAAACTTATATATTTATTTAAACCATAATATACGGGGAATCGATTCTTATAACTTAATGGCCATTCAATGGAAGCTACGCGGAAAAATCCAATTTGATGGGCTTGTAGTTGTGGGATGCCAACTTGGCTCCCTTTGTCTCTTCCCCACATTATTTATATATATATCCTTTTCAACACTGTGTTGTGTCCATTCACTATTCTCCACTGCTCTCCTCAAATATATTGGAGAAATGTATAGCTACTCGATCATATGTGTGCACTGTGTCTTCCCTGCATCAATCCAATCATTTAAATGGAGACATCAACCTTCTTCCTTTCTCAATTCATATTCCACATTTTCTTTCCAAGATGGACCCATAATTTTTTTATAATATGAAAGAACGTAGCTAAATATATTCAAGGTTTTTAAAAAAATATACGTACGATCATTGTGTAATGTGATCATAATAAGAAAAAGGAGGCAAGGTTTGTCGGCCAAAATAATTGGGCAGTCAAGAATAATGAGGCTGGTTTCTGTTCATACACTAAAACGAATTACCGTAATGGGATATATCATGCTGATTTAATATTTTATTTACAAATTACTTTTTGTTAGCTCAAATTTTGAATCATATCAAAAGACAAGAATGGCTATATCCAACGTTGCTAATGATATAGCAATGGCTATGATTTTAATTCGAAATTTAGTGACAATTAACTCAAACTTTAAATTATAACAATGGATAAATATTGTTATACATAGTATTGCTAGTGATATAACAATACTTATGACCAAGGGCGGAACTAGTATACATTATGGGAGGCCATGGCCCCCCATTATTATTAGACATCACTTATATAATTTATTAAGTTTAATACGGCTCCTCCTTAATTGTATTATATTTAATGTTGTTAAAGAAATGTTGTAGAAACACTAAATGTTCAAGTGGTAGAGAGGCAAGGCTATTATTTTGGAGACCAGGGTTTGAATCTTATTCTATCAATTTTACTTTATTTTATATAGTTCATCCAATCAATTCCAAAGTATTAAAATAATTCGATATAAAATTGTATTCGAGTCAGGGCAGAACTAGTATATATTATAACCCCCCCCCCCATGATTATTATACGTCACTTATACAATGTATTGAGTTTTTAATATGACCCCTCATTAGTTGTATTATAATTAATGTTATAAGAGAAATGTTGTAGAATCATTAAATGGTTATGTGGTAGAGTGGCAAAGCTATTATTTTAGAGACCGGGATTTGAATCTTATCTCCTTCAATTTTACTTTCTTTTACATGGTTTATCCAATCACTTCCAAAATATTAAAATAATTTGATACAATTGTATTCGAGTTTATTTATCTCTTCTATTATTTTTATTACTCTTTATAAATTAAATAAATTTTATCGTTTCCTTTTAACCATGAACCTTTTTGTTTCAAAAATTCACTTTATAATTTAGCCTTTTTAGGATGGATTTAGAGAGGCTTAAATTAGTTTATTTCTCCAATTTTAAAAATTACCACGGAAAATACCAATCTATTTGAAATTCTAACATTAATAATAGATTTAAATTCTACATTTATCAAGATTGAAAGAGGTTCATTTAAAAATATTAATTCTATTTAAAAATAGTTAAAAAATACATAGATTTTTCTATTTTTGAGCATACATAATACACTACAAAAAATGAGCTATAGTGATGGTTTTGAAAACATTCATCACAAAATTAGCCATTGTTAAATATATAATGACGATATTATTCGTTGCGAAATGAGTCTTCGTACTCAAAATTCGCAACGAATATCATATATGTCGTTACATCATTAGCAACGGTCCATGTAGCGACGCTTATTCATTGCTATTTTTCAAAATTTTAATTAATCGTCGTTAAATTTTGAACTAAAAAATAGCGACATTTAGTTGATATTTTGAAAAATAGCAACATATAAGCGTCGATATGTGGGCCGTTGGTAATGATATAACGACATATATGATATTCGTTGCTAATTTTAAGTACAAAAACTCATTTCGCAACGAATAATATCGTTATTATATATTAACAGCTAATTTAGTGAAGGGTTTTTTTCAAAATCCTCACTATAGCTCAATTTTATTGTAGTGATAGTTGTATACTCGGTCCCTCCTTGATGAAATTCCTAGTTCTGCCCCTGCTTATAACTTTTATCATTTATATAATAAAAAATCATTTATCAACAAACAATATACGTCACTATATATTTAACAACAGATGATTTAATGATGAATTTAATATAAACCGTAAACCCAACTTAATGTGGTGCATGTATGTCTCCGAAGTCATAAGGACATAATTATTCGAATTTTTAGGGTAACTTAGAAAGGAGAGGAGTTTAGGTCTTGCCCTGGTGGAAAGATGGAATTCGAACGTACCATATTACATATCAATTCAGTTCGACAATCGGTTAGAAATAATTTTTTTATTTTATTCTTTTTTTAACTTAATTATATGAAACCAATGTAACCGACCCGGATGGATCCGATTTTTTAAACCTTAAGTCTATTCCTCGTGGTAATGAGATTTGTGTGCCCTCAATGGTAAAAGATCATCGATTTAACGTTGACTTTGCATTTCTTTATTCCTTCCAAAAGAAGTTGGTATCTCCCCGGTCTTGCTTTGCTACTTGAGCTATAATGATCCTTTTAATAATTAAGAATGCTCTACCATAATAATACTCATTATTTTAAGGATTAAAATACATTAGTAAAATATTGTTACTTAACTCAAGGCCATAAAATAAGGAATTTTTTCACTCATGTATTTCTGACTTTTTTCAATAACATATATTTTAGCACTCTTATGCCCCCGAATTACACCAGTGGAAGTATGGATGTCAATCTGGGTCTATTCATTGTGTACCCGACCCGAACCCATTTAAGGATCGGAAACCCGTCCCATTTACTATTGAACGGGTTTGGATTTTGAATTGACTACCCATGTGGGTATGGGTATGAGTTTGGGATTGCCTTATGGGTATCCGAACCCAAATCCGTCCCAAATCCGAATAAAAAATATATAAAAAGATAGATGTGTGTGTTGCATTTTAAACAAACTAGACCCAAATTCAATTCATATCTAATATGTATCGATCTATTTATATAAATATCCAACTCAATTTTCTCCTCTCCATCTATTTATTCATATTTAACTAACTTTTTGTATCTTTGATAAATAAAAACCATCAACACAAAAATTTAAAGACTTTACTTATATAAACATTTAATATTATCTATATATTGCACAATTTTATGAATCGTCATATTACACGATCTCACTCTATTTCATCTATTTATGAAAAATATTGTATACATTTATAAGCAACTTAAGATTTACCATGTCGAAGATATGGGTACCCATTAGGTACACAGGTATCCGACGTGTGTATGAGTACCCGCTAGAAATTACTCGTTTAATAAATGAACGGGTATGGGTAGTGATATTATAAATGAGTATGAGTTTGAGAATAGTGATACCCACCCAAACCCGACCCGCTGACATCCGTAAGTGGAAGGGGCAACAAAAAAAGCAACTGAACCAAGCAACTTGGAAAGATAAGAAGATTAGTCACAGTTACACCGAGAGGCATTTTTTTCTTTGCATTTCATGTGGAATATACTAATTAAATGCGTAGTAGAAAAGTTGCCTTTTAAGTTCTACCCACATCATCCACTGTCGATTTGTCTTGCAATTTGAAATCTTGAGACAAATGAGAACAAAGTTTCACAGTGTTTTTTATTAATTATTAAAATATATGGGACGAAGAATAACATTTATTCTTTATATCAATTATATACTTTAAAATTGGCATGATTGCCTGGATGATGAAATTCGCAATTTTCAACGGTCAGACTTTTGAATTTTGTTGATCGCTCGCACATTTAGCATGACGAGATTGGACAAATAAAATGGAAACAATTCATTACCTTTCTTACACTTCTCGATTCACGTGTGCCATTAAATATAAAGAAAATCAAATCCAACGAACCTACTTTTCTTTTCTTTTCAAATCATTGTAGCTATTTTACAATTATTTAGACTCTTAATATATGTTTTATTACGTACTGATAAAATAATAGCAATAATAAGAACAGTGAGATATGTTGCGGATTTTGCGATGGCATGTTCCCTTCTAATGGTCATTATTAAGATCCTATTCCTCTATTTTAAGAGAGTTGACATTTGTAAGGACTTTGATTTGATAGCTCAATCAAAGGGAAGTGTTATGTAAGGAAAGGCTTTTTTACTTAAGTCCTAAGTATAATGGAATCAAGAAATCCACAATTTTTGGAGAGATGAATATGATGAAATTAGCTTTAGGGATCCGATGTAGTAATCCAAGGTTTTAATAAATATTAGTTTAAAAATTGGTATTATGGTTGATATCATCATCATCATAACCTTAGAAGTTTGGCATTTTACAATGATTAAAAATAGCAATAAAAGTAAGAAAACAGCAAAGAGGTTACATAAATATTATGGTTACTTTTGTCCAATGAATTGTTGGGTACATAATATTACGATTCCTCTATCGAGATCTTTTTGATATAGACCTCTAAATTCGGGACTACTTTTCTGCGATTAACTCGAAAATGTAAAAATAAAAATCAATAGATAGCGACTTATCGAAAATATACTTTGAAATAAAGATTGGGATATAAATATTCTAGGGGAATTAAAAGATCATGGTCATAAATAAACGAGTGAGGGGATGGTGGATAAAGGTATCATCACATAACATTAATTAAATAGAAATTACGTACAATAATGGAAGACAAAGCACATCACTAAAAAAAATCTATAGTAATGTTTTTTTAATTCGTGACTATATCATCCATTATTAGTGACGATCCATATAACAATACTTATCTATTGCTAATTTAAAAAATTCTAATCATTGCTAAATTTTAAATTAAAAAATAACAACGTAAAAAAAATAGAAAAAATAATGAATAAGCATTATTATATGCACCATAGCAAAAATTATAGCTTTGAATATGATATTCGTTGTTAATTTCAAGTATAAGTTATAATTTTTAGAGAATACTCGTGGCTACCGTCTTACATACAGATACGGTCCATTGCAAGGTTTAACTATAACAAGATTTAAATTATATATGTCCACGTCTATAAAACCTTATATACAAGTATTTAATATTATTTTCGCGCGAAATTCTTAGCAACATGCTGTCTCTAAAATATGATAACAGGAACTCGAACAGATGTATATACTAATTAAACCCATCATAATCAAGCATATACATTATACATAGGCATCAATGCTTTGCTCTCCATCTCCAACTTTTGGAAAGTGGCCGATGAGGTGAAAGACAGTACGTAGACTTTTGCTAAAGCAATGGCGATGGAAGAATCTATCAAAAATATGCGATATTATTAAAAGTTTGATTGAAACCTAACAAATCCTTTCAAACAAGGGATATTTACACACATAACCTTGAGTAATTTTGTAATTATCCTAAAGACCTTCTATAATCACGAATTACACCCAAAACTCTAAATACATGCTCCGTTTTACATCTATAACCTTCTGTTAGTTTAGTTCATTAACTCAACCATAGGAGTGAGTTAATCTAACCAATCTACTATCTAACAGCTATGCTTGACCCCAAAACTAAAAAAAGAAATAGCAAACATGTCTTAGTGGCCATTTCAATTTATGATTATATAAATCCGTATGTGTGTACATATATGTTCCGAAAAATAAAAAAGAACATGCATACACAAATCTTCAAGTTAAAGGAATTTTTAGGACGCATATAATATAATTGTGGATGGGGTAGGTGATTAACGAGGAAAAATTAAGGGTCGTATTAATCCACAAGGCGGATCAATAGTCGATGCGGTGACCGCTCAATAATCCTCAAATCAATCAACAATTAACCCACAATAATATATGCAATGAAAATCAAAAATGTGGAGTTAAAATTTATTATAACTCTACATGGAAATGTGTATAGGTGTAAGCACAAGTACAGGTCGAACACTGGGAGGCGAAAGGTTGTGTGGTGGAACTGATTGCGCAGTTATTCAATTCAATGTTCATGTCCAGTTCTTATTGTTTTTGTGGGTTTTTAATTATATATATATATATTATTTTTGTTTTTATAATTTTTATTTTGTTTTTTTATATTTTGTATTATTTTTTTATATTTTTAATTATGTAATATATATATAGAAATATATATATGAGAAGAGAGAGAAATATAGTAAATGGATATATACATCTCTACATACTCAATATATTAAGTATAATCTTTTTAGGCTTTTTATATTTTTCTAATTTTTATGTGAATTTTCTGAAATTTTTCTAATTTTTATGTATTTTTAATTCCAAAAATGTCCCTAATATGGGACTAATAAATAGGCCGAAAATAATTTGGGTTCTAAAACTATAAAATAAGTCTCAAAATTACCCAAATTAATTTTAATATATAAATAATCATATATAGATAATTATAAAATAAGAAAACATATTTTGGTATTTTTCAAGAGTTTTTATATTTTTTTTAGGATTTTAGAGCTTCTTGAATTTTTTATATTTTCTTTTTCTATTTTTTGGGTTTTTCATTTTCTGGACTCAATATATATAAGTATACCATATATAATATTTTTGGAATTTTTCAAAAACATTTTATAATTTTTTGTATTTTCTAATTTAAACAGTACAAAAAGGGCTCCTTTTTCATTTTTAATAATTAGGGAAAATGCAAAAAAATGTGAAATAAAATATGGTCGTGCAAGAGCATCACATAAAACATCTATCCTAATTTTTCTAAATTTTTAGAAGCCTCATAGGTATTTTTAATAAATAGATAAAATACACAAAAATAAACAGCTTGGTAGGGGCATTTTTGCAAATAAAATAAGTAACAGAGGCATCAATGCAAAAATACCTACAGAAATAATCCTTTATTTAAAGTTTTGGGGCTCATTTACAATTTACAAAACCCACCAGGGTTCGAGTGCAAAAATCACGCGCCTCACGTGGGACTGCACGTGAGGCGCGGAAGGACCTATTTGTAATTCTTAGAAACTCAGGGGCCCTTTTACAAAATTTACATTTTATTTACAATACAGTATTTATTTTACAATACTAAAAATTAATACAAAAAGACGGGGGTCATATGTGAAATTTACCCCAACCGGCGCTTCATCCTACGGCTGATCTTCGTCCACTAATCCTCGTGGCGCCTCCACGTGGGCTGATGACGGTTCGCGATCCACGGCTAGGATTAGATCACTTGCGTGATCTGACGGTCTAAGCGCTGGAGGATCTGACGGCTGAGACTCAACCTGGGCCTTCGTCTTCATCCAACGGTTGGAAGCTGACGTGGAAGAACGGGGAAGAAAGCTCGTCGGGGCAAGCTTCTTCCTCCTCGATCTCGCTCTTCCGCCGGTCGTCACTGAACCTGAAGGTCCCAGAAGCTTCCTGGAAGGTTGCTTGATCTGCTGGAGGTGCTGGATCGGACTGAAGTACCCTGGAACGGCGCCACGAGCTCGGAGAAGGAACGCAGCTCCAGGTACTTCCGCCAGCCTTGGAATCGTCTCCTGGTGCTCTTCAACGCACCTAACCTGCACAGGAACAAAGCACGACTCGAGGGCTTCACCCTCGACCTGAGATTGAAGCTGTTAGCACTCAAATGGGGTGAGGTGGTGAAGCCTCCGACGAGCGGTGGAGCTGAGGCTTCGATTCGCAGATCTGGATCAGATCTGGTTGGACAGGGTGGCTGGGAGGTGGAGAACACGATGAGGAACGAAATGACGGTTGAATGGTGATCGGAAAACAATTGGAAACACGGTGATGAAGTCGCCGGAGCAGAGCTCCAGCGAACTTCGATTTACCTAAATTACGCTACTCTAATAATCTAAATGCTAAATAGAAGACGGAAATGAAATGCGAGAAGGAAAAACTACCTAAGAAATGTAAAGGCGCAGCTCGACTTGGCCGGAGGGCCAAGGAGCAGGACGGCTGCCGGAGCGCCGTCGGGGTTGCAACACCACCATCTCCAGCCGATTCAAGGTGCTGGCGGCATCCTCCTGTCACGAGGAGCACACCTGGGAATTAATACAAGGAAGAAAATGGGGCGAGGCTGACCAAATTTTGCAGAGAAGGCGGAGGTTCTTTATTTAAGAACAGGCGGAGCACCCTTATTGACCTGTGAATCTCAACGAATCAAGGCTATGTACAAACGAATAAGAGATGCGGCGGGGATCATGATGCGTCTGGGAGAAAATTCCGTGAAGAGACTGTTGTCGAAGGAGCGACCGATCGAGCAGGAAAAATGGCGGAAGAAGGGGGAAATGACAGTTTTGGGGCGCCAGGTCCCAGATGGGGCAGTTGACCGGGGGTCAACTCTGGCCGCGCCCTCATTGGTCCACCTCGGACGCTAGAGGACAAAATAGGAGACCTTATTCTAAAATGAATTATTTATCATAATATATGATTTTATTAGATTTTACTTATAAAATGAAAAACGTGTATTAATTCATGTAGTATTTATTTACGATTTTTATTTATTTTTTGGTATATTTTATTATGGTTTTGTTTTAATAATGTATTTATGCATGTATTTACATGTATTTTGTACATTTTTATTTTTATTTTTATTTTGTTTATTTTATTTTATTCTTTTATTTTTCTTATTTTTTTTAATTTATAACTTATTTTTATGAGTATAAATATATTTTTATTTAGTTTTTATGAGTTTATGTACATTTTTAAATAAATATGTATATGTATATGTAGGTATACTTATAGGTATTTTACCTATATTTTACATACATTTTATTTATTTAATATATTTTATTTGTTTTTATTTTGGATTTACATTTTTAAGAAATTAGATGTAATATCTACATTATTATAAAAATATAGATGAATAAAGAATAAAAGAATTAAATCCCTTTTTATTTATGTACATACTTAACATAGGTACTTTACCTATGTGTTACATAAGCTTATTTTATCTTATAAATTCTTGTTGGTTTTCTTCTAATTTCAATATGTACATGTATTATATACATTATTTACAAAATTCTAAGAATATAAATTTATAGAAATAATAAATATTAAATAAAATGAATATTTTAATTAGTACTATATACAAGGGGAGCCAAAAACCTAACTTCTACAGATGAACTCCAAAAATTATGAAACCAATTTTATTAAATAGTTCTTAGAAAGATATATACAATTAAAGGTGAGTTTGGGTGATTTGGAGTTTTTATTTGCAAGATATGGGTCTGTGAAGTTGAGATCTTGGCTTTTTATTCTGGGTATAAAATGTACACTGAGTGTTATTTTTACGCAAACTCAATTTTGTAATTTTATTTATATTATTATCTACAACTTTCATGTACAAAATATTTTTGTTTGATGAATAAATAATTATATACAAAATAGGTGTCAAAATGCATAAGTGAATGAATAAATAAATGAGGTATTTATTGGCCCTTATCTCCCCCTACTTTATTCCTTGTCGACCAATTCCATGCTGGTATTGGTCTCGGGGTTAGGGTCATAAAATATTTGCAATATTTTATTCCTTTTTCTTTTCTTCTCTTTATTCTTTAATTTTGGCATTAAAAACCTTATTCTATGTACATTTAATACAATGAATCCTGAGTGCTATTATATACAAATTAATGCTATTTACATGCATTTGCTGGGGTTTTCAAGGCCAAAATGATAGAATAAAGGTGATGAAATGGAGATCCATCACCCCCCTATACTTACCTTTGCTAGTCCCTAGCAAATACTTATGCAATAAGTATAAAAAGAATAAAGAATAAGAAGAAAAGAAAAAGAAAAAAATGAAGAATAAAGAATAAACTGAATTGATCATGAATTTTAAACTTATCTGTACAAAATCAAAGTTTGGAGCACAGGTTAGACCTTGGTGAGAAAATGTGTGTGGAACCTGGTTGGGAACCAAATTTAAAACACAACAGACTTCGATAGTCACAGAACTCGGTTCAAATCACCTCAATAGCCAGGTCAGAACTAGCCTACGTCATACGCAAACCCTTATGACTATGAAGCTGACTTGTACAGTGTAAGTGATAGGGATCTCCCCAACTGAAATGAAAAGGAACTGACTTCTCCAGAATGACAACCCAATGATTCCCCAATCCAGCCCTCTACCGTCGAGGAGCGGGGTATTCCCTTCTAAGTTCAAGTAGCATCCAACTCAAGAGGAGGGGGTGGAGAAGAGAATGGACGGTAGCCAGTGTAGCTACCTATCCTGGGATGCAAGACCAGTGTAGTCAAGTCATCCAGCTGCAGGCTCACATGGTTTAACTTTGATGCTCAAGCTTGCTTATTTTCTATACAATATATATACATACTCCGGCATGCATTCTTATTTTTATTTACAAGCCTGTCCACTTTTTTGGAGTTTCTCTTTCTTTTCTTTTTTTTTTCTTCTTTTTTTTTCAACATACTATTTACAGCAGCATTTACATAAGGACTTTTTCCTCTTGAGCCAAAAGACTATCCCTCTTTTGAAGCTTTATTGCAACCCACATTCTCCTGTCATTCGACTTCATTGAAACTGGACCAGGTTGGGGTGCACTTCCCTCCCTAGACGAGGACGAATGTTTCCACCCTTGTGCGTCTCAGACTGGCAAATCCAACCCCCTCACCACTCCAACTGAGTTGAGCCAAGTGAAAGGTGCAAGTATCTAAGTTAGGTCACGGCCGACAAGAGTCATACATGTGTTTCGAAAAGTTCTAGTTAGTCCACTGAGGTGACTTGAACCCAACCCTGCTTTCTCAAAGAATTAAGTCTGACTAGACCTGAAGTACCTTAAACCTAGTTCCCATAAGGTTCCCAGTGCAGTTAGGTGCGGTAAGGTCCAACCAAGCTCCAATCTTTGACTTTATTGGACTAGTTCAATCATCAAGCTCAATCAAAGAATATGAATGCTATGCAAATGCTATTTACAAACATGCAAAGAATAATACAATTTTGCAAAGAATTTGAAAACAAAGAGAAAATTTTTACACAAAGAATTTTGCAAATAAAAGAATTTGATCACACAAAGTGTCAAATATATACAGCTATTTACATGGGCATGCCGCTTTATTTCCAAGACTTTGCAAGTTTTAACAAAGTGATTTATTTAGGAGTATATACAATTGATAAAGAATTTTATGTATTTTATTTATGATTTATTTTTATTCATTTTATTTATGATTATTATGATGCTTTTATTCCTCAAATTTATTTGAAAATCCTTTTGAAAACTATAGTACAAGATAATTTTTGCAAATATTTACAAACATTTGAAATCCATTTTGCAAAGATTTTGTAAACACCATATATACATTTTTCAAAATATTTTTACAAAATATTTTCAAAATCATTTGCAAATAGGTTTCCAAGTCCTTTATTTCACACAAATAGAAAATTTTGCAATCAAAATATTTTTACAAAGGTTGAAAATATTTCACAAAAAGTTTTCCAAACAGTTCACACCATTTTTCAAATCATTTTGCAAAAATATTTTTAACCTGATTTATTAATCAGTATATACAAAAAGAATCCGAGGAATAAGAAGCATTATTAATTAACTTTAATGAACTATATCATATTTTTAGCCATATTTATTAATAATTATACGAAAGTACGAGTTATGGCTAAAATATATACAGAGTATATAGGACCCCCCTATTCTTAGCATGAGCTATGTCCTCATAGATCAGAAAAGAGAAAGAGAAGACATAACTCGTACTGAGCATAGAAAAGTTTATACTACAACGACTAAAAGAATAATAAATGAAAGAATAACGAGATAATTGAATAAGAAGATGACCGTCCCCCCCATACTTAGGATCAAATAATCCAAAGTATAGCAGACTGTACACAAGGCAGGGAGGGCCATGGGTGGTAATACACAGATCAAAGAATTAACACATCAGGGGTGCACCCCCCTATACTTAGGACAAAGTACGTCCTAAGTATAGAAGACTGTCTACAAGGGGCGACACCTTTTATTCAGATAAAGAAATATGAAAAGGAAAAGAAGAAAAGAAGAAAAGGCAGATAAATACAGATATACGAGAAGATCATGGAGAATGTACACATCACTCCCCCTATACTTAGGGTGAGATATCCCTAAGTATAAGCAACGACAGGAGTGACGAAACTGAATGACGAAAGATCAACGCGGTGTGTACCCCCCTATACTTACGACAAAGTACGTCCTAAATATAGACACAAAAATATGGCGATAGATCCAGGGCACACGTAACATGCGGGAGAACAGAATATACAACACATATCTACAAGTGGTGAAGCACTGGTAAAGTACAGGACGGTATCTGACAAGTGAATACCGTACTCTCGTTGTCATCTCCCTGTGAGAACGAGGACGCAGTCAGAAGGTGAAAAGACACCCGGACATACAGTCAGTCAGGTGGGTGTCGGCTACTGGGGACAAATAGATCAGGAAGTAAAGCGGAGACCGGTAGCGTGAAGCAGTCAATCGGCTCATAGGGTCATCATGAGGAAACAAAGCCGATACCGTAAGACCAGGAGGAAGAAAGAACAGTACAGAGTCCTCCGGTCAATCAGAGTCTCGATAAGATATGGAAGATAGAGAATAGGAGACATCGTTGCATTCGGTGGTCATGAGGTCGGAAGATCATAGGAGACACCGAGTACCGCAAGTCATGGCTCAACCCCGCGAGGGTCCTCAAGGTGAGCAGACTCAAAGGAGCCGGGAATCAGACCATAATCAGAAGACTTGGACCCGTGATCTGCAGATCAGATACACAATCAGAAAGGGGACCAAGTACGCAACTCAGAAGACTCGGATTCGTGCTCCAACAGACAGGAGACACCAGAAGTGAAACCGAGTACCTAGAAAATGATGTAACCTCTCACAGATAACCCTCGGAGAATGGTACATGCTAATCGTCGAATAATCAGAAGAAGACTCGACCTTGCGAGGGTCGTCAAGGCGAGCGGACGCAAAGGTGTCAGTGATCCATCAGACGGATCACAGAGACGGTCTCGGTAGGCGACAGATCGGCTACCAGCAGAAGAGACCGACACATCAAGAAAGTGTGACAGCACCCCGCAGATAACCCTCGGGGAACGTGCTGCCAACTAAGCATGGAAATATCAAATATCACGAGCTCAACCTTACGAGGACCGTCAAGGCGAGCGGACTCAAAGGAGTCTAATCAAATGGGTCCATGATCCACAGATCGGATAGGCAACTGAAGATGGAACCAAAAATCAAATATTTCATACGACTCGATTCCGTGCTCCGCAGATCGGAGACGCAGTCGGTAGGGGGAAACCGAGCATAAAAAGAGTGTCGCAGTCTCTCGCAGATAGTCCTCGGAGAGTACTGCAATCTAGGAAAGGAATAATCAGAATGTGTCTCTACCTTGCGAGGGTCGTCAAGGAGAGAGAAGGGCTCAAAGGAGCCGGATCCATCAGACGGACCCACACAATGGTCTCGGTAGTCGACAAATCGGCTACCACAGAAGAGACCAAGCATCGAAAAATATGTCGTCGTCTCCAGCAGATAACCCTCGGGGAGCGACGAGCTAGTCAAGGAATAATCAGAAAAGAGCTCATCCTTGCAAGGATCGTCAAGGAGAGCAGACTCAAAGGAGTCTGAGCCAGTCAGTCTCATGCCCCAATAGATCGGGTGCATAATCAGAAAGGGAGCAGTTAGACTAATCGGTAACATGCCCCAACAGACGGAAGCACCAGAAGTGAGTGAAGTCGATCGTAAAGAAAGTGTCGCATCCTTCCGCAGATAGTCCTCGGGAAGTGATGTGAGCTACGCAGTGAATAATCAGAGCACATCTCGTCCTTGCGAGGGTCGTCAAGGAGAGAGAATGGCTCGAGAGAGCCGGATCCATCAGCCGGATCCACAGAAAATGTGGCCTCGGCGAAGTAACTAGAAAGATTTGATTGATATAATCCTCTCCTTCTAGAGGGATCGTCTAGAAAGCAAATAAGAAAAGCTAACATAGATGCTATGGATCTAAATCTTTTTTCAGATTTACGATGACTTCCTTTTTTCTATAGCCAGAAGAGACCAAGAGAGCTAAAATGTGTCATAGCCTCTCGCAGATAACCCTCGGAGAGCTATGAACTAGGCGGTGAACAATAGGAATATCAAGGCTCGTCCTTGCGAGGACCGTCAAGGAGAGCAATCAGACAGTTGACCTCATGTGCCGACAGATCGTGCACATAATCTCAGGGGGGAGGTCAATCAAGCATATCATCTGACTCGGTTTCGGGTCCCATCACAATGGCGACCAAATAGTGAATGAAACCTCAGTCCCAGAAATTGTCGCGTTCTCCAGCAGCTAGTCCGTGGGGAGGAATGCGAGCTAGATCAATGAAGGTCGCGGGAATGCTGGCAAGTCATCTCAGGTCCTCAAAAGCAGTCAATCGTTAATCATTCGGAGGGCATAAGATCAGTCGAGGGAGAGAATAATCAGGTCATTCACAAAATGTCCCTCAGGTCAATCAAATCTGCGCTGGTACAACATATCATCAGGAGTCCTCTAAGTGTCAGGGAGGATCAAAGCGTCAGGAGATCAAGGATGGGTCAATCAGGAAGACGAGAAATCATGGGGGTTCGGGGCACCATCATCATGAAGCATATATCAAGATAGTCCATCCAAAATCCAAATCAAGACGGGCCGAAACCTCAAAATAGATAGATCAGTCAATACTCATGAAATCATCACCAAATCATCGCTTCATATCACATCCTCAATCCGGTGTGCGAGATCTACGTCCTCAATAAAGAATCACACCTAATGATCATGCATCATCAAAAATCCTCAATACGCTCGTATGCACGTATGCAGAGTCAAATCCACCAGAAATAGTATATCCATCTCAACATCCTCAATATCATTGGCCCGTCTTACACAAATAATCAGAGCAATCATACAATCCTCGATGCGGGCCTCATCGAAATGCACAGCATTCCCGGGTAAAGGAAGAGTTGATACGGGGAACACGAGGAAGGTGGATAAGGTAACACAATATAGTGGAGAAGCTGATTGAGGCTACGTGCCCATATCACGAGTGATAGAAGAATGATACAGAGGGTACGAGGAGGGCGGGCGAGAAGATCGGATCATAGACAACATTGGGTGTTCCACACAAGGCGGGAACACCGCCAAAAATGGTGGTCCGAAGAGCATGCTCTCCTAGAATCTATGGTGATGAGGATGGTACGGAGAATACGAGGAAAGTGATGAAGAAGAGACAAACAAAGGACTTGGCGAAGAATGATTGAGCTCAAGCGCCAATATTGCGACTCGATGCAAATGATGAGATATATGTATAAGAGAGGTAGAGAGACTCAAAGATGAAAAATGCATGACTCACACGATGGGACCGACTACTCTAATAATGGATGAGAAACACAACGGACTCCAAGTCACAATCAATACACAAGGTAAAACCCCCAATTCACCTACTCGACACAGTGAAGACCGTCAGATGACGGTCATTTATCTTTTCGATTTTAGAGTTTAGGTGAGAATCACAAAGTTGTACAAACACTTAGGAAGTTTGATAGGATTTGGGCTCTACTCCTTAGTGTGTACGTGAGCAATTAAAACGCATACAATAAGGGGGTTGCTCTCCCCAAGACAAGGAAATCCATTATGTTTTATTTTTAATCAATAGAGTTAACAGTCCCAATTTTATTTAGGTTATCACTTTTTTTGGGTATTTTTAATGCACGTGCCTATCGAGGTTCCAATTTCCATTAAGCATCCTACATTGTCAAAAACAGAGGAAGAAGATCGGAAAAGCCATGCAAGTCAGAAATCAATGATGCATGCTAAGTAAGAAGACTTACAGTGCTTCCCAGCTCTCTCCATGCGGGATGCATAACAGAATTTGAAACCTATGCTAAATGCATATGCAAGCCAAAGAAATCGCCCTAGGATAGTAACTGCTATTATCGTGAAGCACCACAAGTTGGTCACTTATCCTTAACCTAAGAGTCCGGTCTTGGCTCACCCCTCCTCTTCTCGACACACTCGAGTTCAGGAGTAGCGCTTGATGGGGCTCGCTCACGGCACAAGGGTTAAGAGATAAATGAACCGACTGTTTAGATTTGACTAGATCCAAAACGCACTATAGGTACATGCAAATATATTAGGGTGTTTGGACCTAATCTATCGGCAAGCAGTCCCTAAGCTAGGGCTCATTCACACAAAATAATAAAAATAAAGTAAAAAGAAAAAGCGTCAAAATCGTCGAGGCCCCCCAGGGAACAATCCCTCGGGCAATGGACCTCGGGAGTCGGAGTGTCTGAGAGTCCTAAAATATTACATGTCAAGTGTCACTCTCTCACAAAAATATACATACTAATAAGATAAAATGCAAAAAGTAGATTGCCTTCAAAAATTCTCCTCCGTCTGCCTTCGATGCTCTCTCCTGTTGGCTGGTGTAGAGGAGCCAACTCTGCCTCACTCGGGTGCATAGGACTTCCAAGGAATTCCTCCTTCGCTTGGCGGTCCCTCGCATCAAAGACAAATAAAGAGAGAGAGGGTCAAAACAGTCACAACAATATCAATCAATAATCAAACAAATAAATGAATAGAGGACATGAACAAAGAATTAAATAAATAAAGAAACAACCATACAAAATCCGTTGCCTCCCCGGCAACGACGCCATTTGATGAACGGGAAAAATCGATGGTCTAGATATCTCACAAGGCGAGACATCCAGTCGATGTGGTGACCGCTCAATAATCCTCGAATCAATCAACAATTAACCCACAATAATATATGCAATGAATATAAAAAATGTGGAGTTAAAATTTAGTATAACTCTACTTGGAAATGTGTATAGGTGTAAGCACAAGTAGAGGTCGAACACTGGGAGGCGAAAGGTTGTGTGGTGGAATTGATTGCGCAGTTATTCAATTCAATGTTCATGTCCATTTCTTATTGTTTTTTAGGGTTTTTAATTTTATATATATTTTTTTATTTTTGTTTTTATAATTTTTATTTTGTTTTTTATATTTTGTATTATTTTTTTATATTTTTAATTATGTAATATATATATAGAAATATATATATGAGAAGAGAGAGAATATAGTAAATGGATATATATACATCTCTACATACTCAATATATTAAGTATAATATTTTTAGGATTTTTATATTTTTCTAATTTTTATGTAGTTTTTCTGGAATTTTTCTAATTTTTATGTATTTTTAATTCCAAAAATGTCCCTAATATGGGACTAATTAAATAGGCCGAAAATAATTTTGGTTCTAAAACTATAAAATAAGTCTCAAAATTACCCAAATTAATTTTAATACATAAATAATCATATATAGATAATTATAAAATAAGAAAACATATTTTTGGTATTTTTCAAGAGTTTTTATATTTTTTTAGGATTTTGGAGCTTCTTCAAATTTTTATATTTTCTTTTCTATTTTTAGGGTTTTTCATTTTATGGACTCAATATATATAAATATACCATATATAATAATTTTGGAATTTTTCAAAAACATTTTATAATTTTTTTGTATTTTCTAATTTAAACAGTACAAAAAGGGCTCCTTTTTCATTTTTAATAATTAGGGAAAATGCAAAAAAATGTGAAATAAAATATGGACGTGCAAGAGCATCACATAAAACATCTATCCTAATTTTTCTAAATTTTTAGAAGCCTCATAGGTATTTTTAATAAATAGATAAAAGACACAAAAATAAACAGCCTGGCAGGGGCATTTTTGCAAATAAAATAAGTAACAGGGGCATCAGTGCGAAAATACCTACAGAAATAACCCTTTATTTAAAGTTTTGGGGCTCATTTACAATTTACAAAACCCGCCAGGGTTCGAGTGCAAAAATCACGCGCATCACGTGGGACTGCACGTGAGGCGCACAAGGACCTATTTGTAATTCTCAAAAACTCAGGGGCCCTTTTACAAAATTTACATTTTATTTACAACACAATATTTATTTTACAATACTAAAAATTAAATACAAAAAGACGGGGGTTATATGTGAAATTTACCCCAACCGGCGCTTCATCCTACGGCTGATCTTCGTCCAGTAATCCACGTGGCGCCTCCACGTGGGCCGATGACGGTTCGCGATCCACGGCTAGGATTAGATTACTCGCGTGATCTGACGGTCTAAGCGCTGGAGGATCTGACGGCTGAGACTCAACCTGGGCCTTCGTCTTCATCCAACGGCTGGAAGCTGGCGTGGAAGAACAGGGAAAAAAGCTCGCCGGGGCGAGCTTCTTCCTCCTCGATCTCGCTCCTCCGCCGATCATCGCTGCACCTGAAGGTCCCAGAAGCTTCCTGGCAGGTTGCTTGATCTGCTGGAGGTGTTGGATCGGACCGAAGTACCCTGGAACGGCGCCACGAGCTCGGAGAAGGAACGCAGCTCCAGGTACTTCCGCCGGTATTGGAATCGTCTCCTGGTGCTCTTCAACGCACCTAACCTGCACAGGAACAAAGCACGGCTCGAGGGCTTCACCCTCGACCTGAGATTGAAGCTGTTAGCACTCAAATGGGGTGAGGTGGCGAAGCCTCCGACGAGCGGCGGAGCTGAGGCTTCGATTTGCAGATCTGGATCAGATCTGGTTGGACAGGGTGGCTGGGAGGTGGAGAACACGATGAGGAACGAAATGATGGTGGAATGGTGGTCGGAAAACAATCGGAAACACGGTGATGAAGTCATGTCCTCCTTCGCTTGGCGGTCCCTCGCATCAAAGACAAATAAAGAGAGAGAGGGTCAAAACAGTCACAACAATATCAATCAATAATCAAACAAATAAATGAATAGAGGACATGAACAAAGAATTAAATAAATAAAGAAACAACCATACAAAATCCGTTGCCTCCCCGGCAACGGCGCCATTTGATGAACGGGAAAAAATCGATGGTCTAGATATCTCACAAGGCGAGACATCCAGTCGATGTGGTAACTGCTCAATAATCCTCAAATCAATCAACAATTAACCCACAATAATATATGCAATGAATATCAAAAATGTGGAGTTAAAATTTATTATACCTCTACTTGGAAATGTGTACAGGTGTAAGCACAAGTAGAGGTCGAACACTGGGAGGCGAAAGGTTGTGTGGTGGAATTGATTGCGCAGTTATTCAATTCAATGTTCATGTCCATTTCTTATTGTTTTTGAGGGTTTTTAATTTTATATATATTTTTTTATTTTTGTTTTTATAATTTTTATTTTGTTTTTTATATTTTGTATTATTTTTTTATATTTTTAATTATGTAATATATATATAGAAATATATATATGAGAAAAGAGAGAAATATAGTAAATGGATATATATATACATCTCTACATACTCAATATATTAAGTATAATATTTTTAGGATTTTTATATTTTTCTAATTTTTATGTGGTTTTTCTGAAATTTTTCTAATTTTTATGTATTTTTAATTCCAAAAATGTCCCTAATATGGGACTAATTAAATAGGTCGAAAATAATTTGGGTTCTAAAACTATAAAATAAGTCTCAAAATTACCCCAATTAATTTTAATACATAAATAATCATATATAGATAATTATAAAATAAGAAACACATTTTTGGTATTTTTCAAGAGTTTTTATATTTTTTTTAGGATTTTGGAGCTTCTTGAATTTTTTATATTTTCTTTTCTATTTTTAGGGTTTTTCATTTTATGGGCTCAATATATATAAATATACCATATATAATATTTTTGGAATTTTTCAAAAACATTTTATAATTTTTTTGTATTTTCTAATTTAAACAGTACAAAAAGGGCTCCTTTTTTCATTTTTAATAATTAGGGAAAATGCAAAAAAATGTGAAATAAAATATGGGCGTGCAAGAGCATCACATACAACATCTATCCTAATTTTTCTAAATTTTTAGAAGCCTCATAGGTATTTTTAATAAATAGATAAAAGACACAAAAATAAATAGCCTGGCAGGGGCATTTTTGCAAATAAAATAAGTAACAGGGGCATCAGTGCAAAAATACCAACAGAAATAATCCTTTATTTAAAGTTTTGGGGCTCATTTACAAATTACAAAACCCGCCAGGGTTCGAGTGCAAAAATCACGCGCATCACGTGGGACTGCACGTGAGGCGCACAAGGACCTATTTGTAATTCTCAGAAACTCAGGGGCCCTTTTACAAAATTTACATTTTATTTACAACACAATATTTATTTTACAATACTAAAAATTAAATACAAAAAGACGGGGGTTATATGTGAAATTTACCCCAACCGGCGCTTCATCCTACGGCTGATCTTCGTCCACTAATCCACGTGGCGCCTCCACGTGGGCCGATGACGGTTCGCGATCCACGGCTAGGATTAGATTACTCGCGTGATCTGACGGTCTAAGCGCTGGAGGATCTGACGGCTGAGACTCAACCTGGGCCTTCGTCTTCATCTAACGGCTGGAACCTGGCGTGGAAGAACAGGGAAGAAAGCTCGTCGGGGCGAGCTTCTTCCTCCTCGATCTCGCTCCTCCGCCGGTCATCGCTGCACCTGAAGGTCTCAGAAGCTTCCTGGCAGGTTGCTTGATCTGCTGGAGGTGCTGGATCGGACCGAAGTACCCTGGAACGGCGCCACGAGCTCGGAGAAGGAACGCAGCTCCAGGTACTTCCGCCGGCATTGGAATCATCTCCTGGTGCTCTTCAACGCACCTAACCTGCACAGGAACAAAGCACGGCTCGAGGGCTTCACCCTCGACCTGAGATTGAAGCTGTTAGCACTCAAATGGGGTGAGGTGGCGAAGCCTCCGACGAGCGGCGGAGCTGAGGCTTCGATTCGCAGATCTGGATCAGATCTGGTTGGACAGGGTGGCTGGGAGATGGAGAACACGATGAGGAACGAAATGACGGTAGAATGGTGGTCGGAAAACAATCGGAAACACGGTGATGAAGTCGCCGGAGCAGAGCTCCGGCGAACTTCGATTTACCTAAATTACACTACTCTAATAATCTAAATGCTAAACAGAAGACGGAAATGAAATGCGAGAAGGAAAAACTACCTAAGAAATGTAAAGGCGCAGCTCGACTTGGCCGGAGGGCCAAGGAGCAGGACGGCTGCCGGAGCACCGCCGTGGGTGCAACCACCACCATCTCCAGCCGATTCAAGGTACCGGCGGCATCCTCCTGTCACGAGGAGCACACCTGGGACTGAATGCAAGGAAGAAAATGGGACGAGGCTGACCAAATTTTGCAGAGAAGGCGGAGGTTCTTTATTTAAGAACAGGCGGAGCACCCTTATTGACCGGCGATTCTCAACGAATCAAGGCTATGTACAAACGAATAAGAGATGCGGCGGGGATCATGATGCGTCTGGGAGAAAATTCCGTGAAGAGACTATTGTCGAAGGAGCGACCGATCGAGCGGGAAAAATGGCGGAAGAAGGGGGAAATGACAGTTCTGGCGCGTCAGGTCCCAGATGGGACAGTTGACCGGGGGTCAACTCAGGCCGCGCCCTCATTGGTCCACCTCGGACGCTAGAGGACAAAATAGGAGACCTTATTCTAAAATGAATTATTTATCATAATAAATGATTTTATTAGATTTTACTTATAAAATGAAAAACGTGTATTAATTCATGTAGTATTTATTTACGATTTTTATTTATTTATTTTGGTGTATTTTATTATGGTTTTGTTTTAATAATGTATTTATGCATGTATTTACATGTATTTTGTACATTTTTATTTTTATTTTGTTTATTTTATTTTATTCTTTTAGTTTCTTATTTATTTAAATTAATAGCTTATTTTTATGAGTATAAATATATTTTTATTTAGTTTTTTTGAGTTTATTTACATTTTGAAATAAATACGTATATGTATATGTAGGTATACTTATAAGTATTTTACCTATATATTACATACATTTTATTTATTTAATATATTTTATTTGTTTTTATTTTGGATTTATATTTTTAAGAAATTAGATGTAATATCTACATTATTATAAAAATATAGACGAATAAAGAATAAAAGAATTAAATCCCTTTTAAGTACATACTTAACACATGTATTTTGCCTATGTGTTATATAAGCTTATTTTATTTTACAAATTCTTTTTGGTTTTCTTCTAATTTCAATATGTACATGTATTATATACATTATTTACAAAATTCTAAGAATATAAATTTATTGAAATAATAAATATTAAATAAAATGAATATTTTAATTAGTACTATATACAAGGGGAGCCAAAAACCTAACTTCTACATATGAACTCCAAAAATTACGAAACCAATTTTATTAAATAGTTCTTGGAAAGCTATATATAATTAAAGGTGAGTTTGGGTGATTTGGAGTTTTTATTTGCAAGATATGGGTCTGTGAAGTTGAGATCTTGGCTTTTTATTCTGGGTATAAAATGTACACTGAGTGATATTTTTACACAAACTCAATTTTATATTTTTATTTATATTATTATCTACAACTTTCATGTACAAGATATTTTTGTTTGATGAACAAATAATTATATACAAAATAGGTGTCAAAATGCATAAGTGAATGAATAAATAAATGAGGTATTTATTGGCCCTTATCTCCCCCTACTTTATGCCTTGTCGACCAATTCCATGCTGGCCTTGGTCTCGGGGTTAGGGTCATGAAATATTTGCAATATTTTATTGCTTTTTCTTTTCTTCTCTTTATTATATAATTTTGGCATTAAAAACCTTATTCTATGTACATTTAATACAATGAATCATGAGTGCTATTATATACAAATTAATGCTATTTACATGCATTAGTTGGGGTTTTCAAGGCCAAAATGATAGAATAAAGGTGATGAAATGGAGATTCATCAGTAGGGGATCCAAGTTAACTCCTCTAGGAGGCAACCCCATTTCACCCTAAATGTTATTATCACATATAACATCGATACGAGAATATGTAAACATTATCCAAATTATTGGTACTTAATTAAATTAAATTAAATTAGATTGCATGTTAGTGTGATTCACTTAATTAAATAAACAAGAATTTGATTTATTTTTTACTTTTAAATTAGATTTATTTGCTGAAAAGAATATTTTATAGGTTTTCCAATATTTATATTTTATTTTCAACTGATATTAATCAAGAGAAAGTTAAATTAAATATCAAATAACTAAAATAAGAAAGCCACATGGTGGATACACCATGGACGTCCAACATGTTTGTTGGAGGCTAATTTCTTTTCCTTTTCAATAAAGATTAGGAATATTAATTGAAGATTTTATTTTGATGATAATGTTGGTTAATTAGTTGGCCAGCTACACGAGAGATTAGGACTCCTATGGCCATCCAAAACAAAATCAACGGCCAACAATTATTGGAGAGTAGGACTCTTCATAGGTGTCTCCTATATGTACAAAGAGAAGCATCACGTTTCATTTTAGTATACGAAGTCAATTCCAAACAAGTTCTCTAGTCTTTACAATTAAGAAGAGTAATTAGAAGAGAAGACTCTCTTTAATTCCTCTTGGTTTTCTCCATCAACCTCTCCATAACCCTAGCCAGCCACCATCATATCCTCATCTTCCTCTTCATCAGCTTGGTTAATTGCGAGAGAAGATGCCTTCTTCGTGCCTCATGTACGTATAGGACCAGATTTTATGCAATAAAATCAGGAGGTAGAGATATTCTAGATCTATATTTGCATGTTGACGAAGAAGATATCTTAGGATCATGGGAAGTACCATAAGTCAATGTCATGCCTGCAAGAGCAACGTGTTCGTCAGATCGAACTTGATTTAGGAGATCTCTTCTTATAAAGATTCAAGCATCAAAACGTATTCCACTATACTATTGTGATCTTATGAAATGTTGCATAACTCATTTCCGTTACCATGTGGCTTCGTAGTTGCAATCATTTTTTTGTTATTCGATTGCATTAGTGTGTATATGATGAAAAACTTATTCTACGAATTTGATTTGTTTTTTGTATTTTCATGATGTGTGAAGTCTAATCTTCCTTTAAATTGTATCTGATTTACGCTTAAATTATTTGAGTTGCATTAGGGACCAATGAACAATATGATATATTTTTCCATTTGGCGTATACTATTTTTTGTGATAACTTCTGTATTTCAAATGATTTAGCAACATATGATATTTATTCTTATATTTCGTTAAAATTCATAATAAAACACATGTAATTAGCTATAATTTCCATCTTTTATCACATTAACATCAATTGTTCTTAGCGAAGAATAAACACTTATTTATACCAAAATAAAGGAATAAAGATAAGAAAAAGAAAAAGAAAGAAGGATGTACATAAGTAAATATGCACAAACGATCCTAAATCTCAAGATTTAGTCAATATTGACATACTCTACAAGCGAATAAAGTAAGGAGAAATATAAACTTGTAAAAATCTTAAAATACATATATTGTTAATGTACATTTGTACACTATTCATAATACACACATTTTTTTACTATTTTATATATAACTCACATCAGCTCAAATTTATTTATTTTCTTCTTAAAATTTGTATATAATAATGTACACTAGAGAAAAGATATATCTTCTAAGTTATATCATGTATAGATATCATGATTCTTCAAACTGAAAAAGTCTTATATCTTCTCCATATGAAATCCAAATTCACCAAACCCACATTCATTATACTCAGTATATAATTATCTTTAAAATGAGAGCCATTTAATTAAAATTAGAATTAAGATGTGAAAGTAAGATATTACTGATATTAGTTATATTTGACTTTGTTCGTTGTTTTTTATCCATATTTGTAGTTTTATTTTTTTCTCTTATTAATAAATATGATGTCTTATCATTTTATCTGGATCAACATACCCAACTGCCAACTTATTATTTTCAGATGTGCAGATTAAAATAGTTATTGCATACTCCACTTTACTTTGAAGACAATTTCATGAAAAATATGCTTCTACAATGTGGGAGAAACTCAACAGGTAATGGAGCGATTTCAATTTGTTGTTGGCAATTACAATAATATTGGATATGTGAAGTAAACTGTGATTTATTAAATTCACATTTCTTTTGTTGCATCCTGAACATAATGTTTATTATAACTTAAAAACACACATGAGACTTATCAACCTTATGCAAAACCTACCAATGATTTCTATTGATTTTTTTGAAGAAGCTAAGATTAAAAAGATGGGAAATGTTTGACACGCGTTCCTGAATGATATAACTGAAAACGGACCATTAATCATGTTCAAATCTACCTAGTTTAATTTATGCATGAATCATTAATTGTTTTCATGGTATTAAACATCCAATTAAATGGTGGAGGAATTAAATTCCAACTGCCAACTAAACAACACGTCAATGCGTGGGATGCATCGAGTCGGATGTGTCCAACTTCAATCATATGGACAAGTGGGGAAATGAAGACTTAATTAAGTTGCATCGCACTCTCTCTTTAATCAATAGGATGATAATAAGTGCACACACATAAATATGGATTGGAGGATATGGGTCCCTACCAACATCGACCCAAATCACGTACTTAATTGGAATCCAATTGGCTCGATGGATTTGAAAGCTTCTTCGTGCAATCCCATGGCTTCCTATCTATGGGCAACAACCGCTATTTGTTTGATATTGTTGATGGTCAATAATCATCCCAATGCCATTTCACATCAACCCCTTTTTCATCCAATCGATTCTTACCTATTTCGCATCGAAATTTTGGACCACCGACCTAACAAACTACTCAAAATACACCGGTAAATTTTTTTTAAAAAAATATTAGTTTGTTAGTTAATAGGCACGTCTCTCAAAATTGAGTTTTCTTCGATTTATGACAGTTGAATACAGTCATGCAATAACAAAAAATAGAACATATATACAATATGTAAGGTCAACTCTATATGCAACAAGAAAAAATGGAAATATATCTAATAGCAAAACTTTTGAAGGTCAACTATACATGAAGGACATGTAAACCGGAAAAAACTAGGACATAAAGACATGCAATTTTCATGCCAAATACTATAAGCGTATGCAACAAGAGAATCTGTACGAGGATTAAATCGAAACTTTAATGTAAATACTACAACAAAATTAGTTTATAATGATATTGTTTGATATCGTTTGTTATATGTTTAACAAGGAAAAATCAACTGCGTACCAGCAGATGTAAGATTGAAACAACGAAAAACAGATTTGGATACACCGAACATTATTGTTAATATGATGTGCTTGTGTATTATACGGATACTTACATGTAAACAAACACTTGGTAGGCATTTATATTAGAGTAAATTAAATAGGTCGTCAAATATGGGACGGGTATCAAATAAGGTCTTAGAAGATGACATTTATCATAATAGGTCTTCAAATAAGGGACATGTATCAAATAAGTTCCTCAAAAATGAAATGTATCATAATAGATCCCCAAATATGGGGTTGGTATCAAATAAGGTCCCAAATAATTCCATTCTCATTGGTATCTACCCATATTTGAGAATTTATTTGATACCAACCCCATATTTGAGGACTTCTCATGATACGTTTCGTTTCTGAGACCTGATTTGACACCAACCTCTTATATGGGGATCTATTTTGATATGTTTCATTTTCTGAGACTTTATTTGATACATGCCTCGTATTTGAAGACCTATTATGTAATTTACTTTTTATATTATAAAGTCAAAGACTATGCATAATCAATCATGAAATTATGCATCAGTTTATTTTCGATATATGGTGTTCCCCAACTTTCAAAACCGTTTAGGCCCTCAAACGGCAACTTTTTTAGATGGGCTTCTACAGCAAAAAACAATAATCTGGTCCAAAAATAAAGCAATTTTTCACTAAGTCATGTCTTGTTCATTTCGTTTCTATTTGTCAATTCATTCATCTATCTCAATTACCAATTTCATACTTAAACCGTGAAATGTATCCTTTGTTAATTTATATAAAAAATTAACACATGGCAGCGAACATTAGAATATTTATTGTCATATCTTCCAATGTTAAATATATAACAACAAATATTATTTATTGCAAAATTAGTTTAGTTCTTGTAGTAAGCAACACTGATCATACTCATTGCTAAAGAAAAGGATTACTTATTCATTTGCTTATTTGTTAAAGTTTATGTCAATCGTTGCTAATATTAAAAGTAGTTACAAGAAAAAGTCAATGTATAACTATATGATTCGTTTTTAGGAATATAGCAAATAATAAGATAATAATTGTGAATGTAAATAATCAAGTAATGAATATTATTCATTGTTATTTAACAAAGGTAGATATGTCAGCAAATGTTAAATTATATGTTGATTTAGGTCACATATCACGATATTACTTAAGAGATCATCCATCTTGGTCTTGTTCATATTATTTTATTCACATATGGATTTTAATCTATTCTCAATCATTTATGAGGGAATAAATCACCTTGGCTTCAAGTTATCCCTTGATGAAAATGAACAACTTATGCAAATACAAATAAAATAAATTTACCGACTTCTACATGAAAACCCTGCTGGCTAAACCATAAATCACTATTAGATTTCTTCCCCTTACTTCGATAGAATCACCTGCTTTTCTTTTATTACTTGCTACTTTTCAACCTGGTGTAGTACAAACCAACATACAAAGCAATATCCCTTTCTGGACCACAATTAATAAAGAATTTCACCTCAACAGGAAGGAACTCACAAATTGGATACCTACAATACAACTTAATGAAATACAAAAATATAAAAAAATGGGTCAGATTTCATTCTAAGATATTGAATTGACTTCTCTAAAATGCAAAGTAGATTGCATAAAGAAATTAGAAGCAATCATACATCCGTCAATAGACGTACCAATCGGGCCAGCAAGGCCCACATACTCTACATCCCCAGCAGCAACAACAATACCAGGGCAATCAAGGCTAGTCTTCGTGTTTTCCCTCTTCTTCTTCACAACAACAGTTACCTTCGTCAAGACCCACTGATTTCTAGCAGTAGATTCTCGAGGAGTTGTGTTCCTACAAGAATGAGGTACATAATTTGTGGCTTGACATCAGCCGCTTATCCCGTCTACATAATGAGCAGTTTGCACCATCTACATCCATTCCTGCTCAGGTTCAGACTTATTCCCAACAACATGAATCACCCTCGACAGCAACATAAGTATGATCATGTATATTACTCAAACTCCCTTAGATCTGAGCATGAGATTCTTTCATTTGATTATGTTATAATCATATGTAACTCAGGAGTGGAAGGACCATGGTGGTACCCGACCATGAAAAGGACATAGATGTGGCTATTTTTGAGGCTCTGCTTGAGGAGAGTTCAGAAGATGATGAGGTCAGGCATCAACAGCAACCCCTTTAGCCAAAGAGGAGGAGAAACGACAAAGAGAGAATGAGAAGTACGAGAGCCATCAGCAGCATGGAGAAAATTAAGAGTCTACGAAGGACATTGCACCTTGCTTGAGGAGGGTGTACCTGCAATAGACATTCTCCAGTCTTTAGTAGATAGTTCTAGTTTAAATTCCAAGTTAAATGGAAAAGATTCATACGTGAAGAACATTGTTTCAAGTAATAAAAAGAAGCACGTGTTTAGTTTATGATTCAATTTCTTCGTTTACCTCTTCGGCTTGTTCAATCCCTTTTCCCTGTGCTCTCACGATAGGAAAGCGCATCGTAAAGAAGATTTAAAAAGATGATCCAGATATGACACGATTTTATAAAGATGATATTATGGTTAAGGTACCACTTGATGAGCATGTGGCAAACAATATTGCATTCCAGAAGTACCTTAAGGTGTGATGCCCACCTACTAGGGTCAACAGGAAGAAATCGAACAGTTATGATAAGATACATGTCTTATCAGTTTCCACAATTTATTGTCTCAAGAACCAACAGTTGCCTAGAAAGAAGAGAGACTTGGGTGCGCATTATGTGGTTAGTCAGTTGGATGACATAGCATTTGCATGCACTCTCCTTGATAATGGATCTTCAATCAATCTACTATCCTTTTCCTTATATGAGAAGCCGGAATTGGGTTCACTTTGTAAATCCATAGCATTACTCCAGTTTGCTGATAAGTCTGTGAAATAGGTTAAGGGTAAAGTCAAGGACGTTATCATATCGATTGAGGGATAAGATTACAGGTTGGACCTCACTATCCTTGAGATGGATATTCCCAATCATTGGAGAGATTTATGCATAATCATTGGACGACCTTTCCTTAGGGCAACTGGATCTTTCTTTGATAATCAGACTAGGATGATGAAGTTCCGTTCTCTCGGCTGGGAAGTGGAACTTAATATGAAGCAGACGAAATGATAGCAACCTGACTCTGAGTCCTGTACATATTTCTCTTTGGCACCCGAGGCAAATTGCAGAGTGATTAACACGGTTGGGATATGGAAACAGAACCCTACAGCTTTAAGTTAGACCTTCTCATATGAAGAAAATAGTGTTCACGAAGTAGTTTGTGAGACGCGGTCAGTGTTCTTGAGTGAATCATCTTCCTATACCCTTGATGGCTTAGAGGTGTCCCTAGACCTGTCAATTCAACTTCCTGAACAATCAAGGGAGATAGATGATGAGTCGGATACGACTTTGACCTAATTATTGTGTTTCTTTGACGATATGCTTCTATGTTCAGCACAACTGGTGGCTAGTACTACAGGGTTAACACCATCTTCATGCAATACAAAACCAGATTTAACAACAGTTAAATCTTATTTGACTGACGATACTTCTTTTCCAGAGGGTAAGTTGCTACCTCCTATACTCAAGTATGCCTTTCTTGTGGGACCAAAGATAGATTCCATGTATATTATATCTAAGCTGACTGCAGAGCAGGAGTATAAACTGTTAAAAGTATTAGAAAAGAACCGTAAGACCTTTGGTTGGACTGTGTCGGATCTCGTGGGAATAAACCCTACACTACGTTCACACCACATTTATGTTGAAGAAGATGCTAGGCCTTCATGTGAGTTTCAAAGGAGATAAAATCCAATTCTATGAAAAATAGATAAGAAAGAGATTGAGAAATAGCATGGAGCGGGCTTTATATACCCAATCTCAAATTCCAAGTGGATGGACCCCCTACATGTTATCCTGAAGAATTCAAACATTGAGATGGTCACCAACGGAGAAGGGGTCATGTGGAATGTCTATGTCGATTTCAGACAGTTGAATGCCGTGACCAAGAAAGACCACTTTCCCTTACCTTTTATTGATCAGATCTTGAAGAGACTAGCGGGGAAAGAGTTCTTTTATTTTCTTGACGGGTACTCGGGCTACAATCAGGTATCCATCTCCCTGAAGATTAAGGAAAGACCACTTTTACATGTTCTTTTGGTACATATGCTTTTAAGCGCATACCATTTAGGTTTTGCAATAGACACATTTCAACAGTGCATGATCAACATATTTGCCGAAATGATGGGGAATTTTTTGAGGTCATCATGGACGATTTCTCTATGTATGATGATTCATTTGATTCATGTTCAGTACACTAGGATCTAGTACTTCAAAGGTGTAGGTAGGTAGATTTGGTACTCTCATGGAAAAAGTCATTTCATGAGTAAGGAGGATATTGTGTTGGGACACGACATCTCCAAGAAGGGAATGGAGATTGTGATGAATCTTCATTTCATCACCTTTATTATATTATTTTGGCCTTAAAAACCATAGCTAATGTATGTAAACAACTCTAATTTGTACAAATTAACATTCATTTTTTGTTGTATAAATAATATATAAAATATTATTTTTAATACCAAAATTATAGAATAAAGAAAGTAAAATAAAATAAAAAAGAATAAAATACAAAGGTATTTTATGACCATAAAACCTGAAACCCATGCATCTTGATGACTAGGTCGACTAGGAATAAAGTAGGAGAAGATAAGGACCTTTAATTGAATAAAATCCTCATTTATTAATTTATTATTTATGCATTTTTGGGAGCTATTTTATTCTTTATTAGTTATACTTCAAATAAAGAAACTTTGAACATAAAAGTTGTAGATAATATTATAGAAAAATAAAAAAAATTCATATAAAAATAATATACATTGTACAAGTTATACTCTGATTAAGATTCTAAAATCTCAACTTCTCAGACCCATATCTTTCAAATAAAAATTCAATATATATCAGAATCATCTTAATCGCATATAAATTTTAATAAGTTATTTAATGAAGGTAGTTTCTTATTTTTTGGAGTTAAGGTGTGATTTTTTGGACCCATATCGTACAAAATACCAAATTAAAATATTCACTTTATTTATTCTTTACTATTTTTATAATTTTACCTTTTTTATAGTTTTCTAAATAATATTTATATCATATGTACGTATCAAAAACTATAATAAAATAATCAATAAAATGTTAAAATGAAATAAAATACAAAATTACATAGATGAAATACCTACAGTTATACTTCTATAATTTTCGATCAAGGGTGATGCCTCCACATTGCACATGCTCCTCCTAAACCCCCTCAAGCTAACCGATAATTTTTCAACTGGGTCTAGCAAAACATATGGTTATGATTCAATGCATATCAAGAAAAAAGAGATAAATATATTAAGGTAGAAAACAAGTGACCCAATTTGAAGAAGAACAATATTCGAACAGAACAACACGATGGATCAAAGATTGATCAGATGCCCCTCCCTCTCTCTCTCCTAATGTCCACTAATTAATCTTATGTGTGTACTATATCGAGACTACGCATTTCAGCAATGTATTTGTGAGCATTAATGCTCATATGGGTCTACGTAGTATATGTATTTATGTGCATTGGTGCTCAAATGTTTTTAGGTCGAACTGTGCTCATTTTTTTAAAACAATATCTTAGGTAATAACAGATTCCTCATGTCTCAAATCTAAAGAGCGTCCCACTAATCCGATCCATTTATAAGACTTTGAAAGGTAGTTTTTTGAAGTACTCTGTAATGAGTACTGCTGGATGGAAACTGATGCATCGATGAATAGAGCCTGTGATGCAAATTAGACTATACTTGTAGCTTTTATTTAAGAAATGTACCGGATATTTAACTAAATGTACAATGTCTAAAGATGATATCAAAATACTATTAAGCCTTCTTACACATGGCGATGAGCATGCAACATTTGCATGGCATTTAAGAAGCCAAGTAAGGCTTCTCACATATGATCGATCACCATCTGATCACATCATATGCACCTGTCATAGATGAGGGCAATACCTTGAGACCCCACACGTCTTACTCTCAAATCTTTTATGCATAACCATTCTCTCTACTTGTTCAGGTTCCAATTATACATTTTTTGTTGATATCTGACTACACAAAAATATACATATACATATGTATATACGATAACAATTTTAATTTTGATGTATTTGTTTATTTCCCAAAGGAACTGAATATCCCTTCTAACATCCGACTCTCCTAAAATATGATGTTGGTATTCACGATTATTTCTTTACAGCATTTCATGGTTTATATAAAATGAGAATAAAGTAAAAGCGAACGGAAAAAACGAAATCCCATTTATTTCAAGCTTCAACCCCTTGCAGACTGCAGTACAATTCCTGGATCCTCGACACCGCGATTCCCTCCACGTGTCTAAATCCCAATGGCTGCTCGCCATCCGTGACTCCCTTGTCTCCGCATCCTTCCACCAGCTGGGACACCTCACGAGGACCCCTCCCTGTCTCATCACCTCTCCGGTCACCTTACCCCTAACCCCCCCTACCGCGTTCTCCTCATCCCGTCCAACATCCCTTCCCCCCGACGCATAGGTTCACCGCGAGTTCCCGCAGCCCATAACCCAACCACCACCAAAGCCCTCCATTGATCGCTCCTCTCTCCTCCCACTCGCGTCAGTCTCGATGGAGCCCCATTCCCACATTGCCCTTCTCATCATCACGATATTACTCCTCCTGCCATCTTCCTCCCTTTCCGTCAACATCACCGCCGTGCTCCGCTCCTTCCCGGAGCTCTCCGCCTTCACTGACCTCCTCATCTCCACCACCGTCGCCGGCGACCTTGACCGGCGCTCCTCCCTGACGCTCCTCGCCGTGCCCAACGACGTCCTCCGCCGGCCATTCTCGACGTCCTCCACCCCGTACGACCTCGCTGACGTCGTCCGCTATCACGTCCTCCTACAGTACCTCTCACCGGCCGACCTCCGCCTCATCCCGCCGGAGGGGAAGCTCGTCACCACCCTCTTCCAGACCACCGGCCGCGCCTTCAACAACTGGGGCGCCGTTAACCTCACGAGAAATGCTGCCACCGGGGTCATCACCGTCCGCTCCCCCGCCCCATTCTCCTCCTCCAACGCCACCGTCCTCGGACCCGTCAAGACCCTCCCTTACAATGTCAGCATCTTCACAGTCGACGCCGTCCTCGTCCCCTCTGGCGTCGACCTCGCCGCTTCGGAGAATCGCCCTCCGGCGGCAGTGAACATCACCCAGGTCCTCATAGACGGCGGCGACTTCAACGTTGCGGCTTCCATGCTGGAGGCCTCGGGGGTTGTCGACGAGTTCGAGGCCGACGAGAAGGGCGCCGGCATTACGGTATTCATGCCGACGGACGAGGCCTTCGCGGAGCTTCCCAAGACCGGAGAAAGCCTGCAGTCGTTGCCGGCGGAGAGGAAGGCGGTGGTGCTCCGCTTCCACGTACTGCACTCCTACTATCCACTAGGATCGCTGCAGAGTATAGTGAATCCGGTGCAGCCCACGTTGGCGACGGAGGACACCGGAGCTGGGCGGTTCACTCTAAACATCACAAGGGTAAATGGGTCGGTAGCGATCGACACCGGGGTCGTGCAGGCATCGATTACGAGAACGGTGTTCGACCAGAACCCAGTGGCCGTCTTCGCCGTGTCGAGGGTGCTGCTGCCGAGGGAGATATTCGGGAAGGAGGCGGCTGCGGTTGGGTCTGGCGGAATGACGGCAGCTCCGCCGCCGGCGGAGGAGAGATCCGGAGGTGGGTTCTCTCCAGAGAGTCCGCCGCTTGCGGACTCGCCGAGGACGGGGACGCCATCGACGTTGAAGGCGGAGGTGGGATCTGGGATTGGGTTGAGCAACAGTGGGAGATTTTGGTCTTTGTTCTTAATTAGCTTCTTCTGTATAGAGTCTCTGTATCTACTTGTGGTATGACCGGAATTGGGTCGGTTCTTCCTCCTCTTGTTTCTGCTCTTTCTTCTTCTCCTCGTCCTCTCCTGTCTTCATCTCTTTCCTCTCCGTTTTCGGGGTTTTGGAGATTTGTATACGGGAAAAGATTCATTTTTAGCTGCAAAGTAGTCGCGGTTGATCTCCATTAAGGGGATGTCATTGGAGTCATGTTGCTGCAATTATTCAACGATCAGGAGACAGCATTGGCATCACATTCACACGAAAAATGCCTCCTTTCGTGTGTTTCTCTCACCACCTTTTCTCGACATTAGTTAATTCGGAGCTCCTTTTAAGGATCTAATGATGCAAAAAAGTGAAGGGGATCTATCTAGTAGTCATCTGTCCACAACAGCGGATTCGAACGCAGAAGACGGCCATTTCACGTTTGGGTCACTTTTTTAGAACTGGAGAAGAAATGCAGATCCGTCTCCCGGTAAGGACTGAGAAGATGGGTTGAATTACGAGAATGCCATCGGAGATCGAGAGAGCATCAGCTCGGTGAGAGGTGTCTCGTAGTGGGATTGTGGTGAGGTAACGGTGGTGACGGGAGGATGCTGCTCCGAGGATTGACGGTGTTGATTTCGACGCGTCCGTTGGTGGTGGATCAAGAGACGTCCATCTGGCTGTCCTTGGATTCCGAGCAGAGGGTTACAGCAGACACGCTGGCATTCATCACCCTGTCTATATTTTCTCATTATTTTTAGTTACTTTTTTCATTCTTTGGGTTTAGGTCACTGTTTTTAAATCGGACCGGATCAACAGATTTAACTGGTTGGACAGGTTCAAATTTTAAATGATCTATCTGGTTAAACCTATTATCTTTAATCCAATTTAATCAAGTTCATATGAATATATGTGTGTGTACGAGGAAAAGGATCTTGGCATCCGAACCATCCAATCCAAAAACCGCCCCTCGACACGAAGGCCCCTGCCCAGCCCTACTCGCCTCCCCCATCTTGATGCCTCCACCGACCGGCCTCCTCCCCACTCGCATGCCTCCACCGCCCGACCTTCTAGCGCAACCCCACCCCCCCCTCACGTCGTCTCCAACGACTAACTCCTCTACGAAGAATTCATCTCTAGGCCCTACTCCCTCTCACATCTAATCCCCCTCCCCGTACGCAGCATCTCCGCCTCCCTGTGAGTTGCCTGTCCTGACCTTCCCACGAGCATTGCATCGAGACATTTGATAGGATGGAGAGAAGATGAAGAGATCTGCACCGAGCTTGCTAACCTTACACAAATGTTAGAAGGATGGAGATAACTTATGCTTAACTTCGAGCTTACTTGGGTTTACGAAGAAATGATGGACGATGGATTCAATCTCGATCATGTCACATATGGAATCCTTATCCACGCTTTCTAAAAGTGTCGGAAGATGGAGGATGCGTTGGCCCTTTTCACCGAGATGGAAGCGAGGAGCATGAAACCATGTCCTTACATCTATAGCAATCTGATCAATGGATTGGGCCCGATGAGCGATCATATGACGCATTGATGTTTCTTAAGAAATTCAATGCTGTGGGGTTTTCACCTAGTTGGTTATAGGTATGAACACTTAGGCATTTGATGTGATCCAAGTCCGTCTTGATGGAGGACTCAGGTTTCATGGTCAGTTCTATGGTAATATGATTTAACGCTTGAAGTGTGTGGGAATTTGAATTGGGTCATTGAAATGGGCAAGAAGTTGGAAAAAAAACATATCTGGTACCTTCTCAGTACCCTATGTATTACATTTTTCTCCATATAGTGAAATTGATCGCCGTCGCCCAAGGACGTAGGCCATTTACGGGTGAACCTTGTAAATCCTTGTGTTTGTGTCTTGCTTGTTTGATCATGTTTGCTTCCGCGATTTGTAACAAACTATTATCAGAGCTTCAGGTTCCGTCAAGATCATCCAGTCAGATGACGTCACACAATCTGAAGATCGAGAAGTTCACGGGGAAGAATGGATTCAGTATATGGCAGATCCAGATGCGCGCCCTTCTGAAGCAGTAGGGCATATGGGCACCGTTAGATCATGAGCGGACGAAGGCACTCGAGCCATCCGAGTTGATGGTACAGGAAGAGAAGGCGCACTCAACGATCATGCTATTTTTGGCGAATGAGATTATCGTCGAGGTTGCCGATGAGGATTCTACGGCTGGTCTGTGGTTGAGACTTGAAAGTCTATACAAGACGAAGTCTCTGACCAACAAGTTGCTCTTGAAGCAATGTCTGTTCTCTCTATGCATTCATGAAGGTGGAGTCATGCATGATGCCAAACCTGGAGTTGTTGTCATCAAAGGCAACAAGCAGAAGACCCTATATGTCTTGCAAGGGTCTACAGTTCCTGGGAGTAAGTTCAAGCGTTGTTTGGACTTGCTCAATATCGACAGTTGGCAGTAGCCCCAAGGAGGGGCTCGCGGCGGCAAGGTGAAACTCGGTAAAGTTTTTCTAAGGAGAAATTTCAAGGTGATATTGTTTATAAATCCTTGATTCCTGTTATCTGAATTTCAAGTGGTGAATTATAGTAGTGGTTAATTCTTCTAGTGGAGAATTCAACTCACGGTAAAGTATAGCAGTGGTTAATTCTGTTATATGAGAATTGAATCCCGGTGAAGTCTAGCAGTGGTTAATTCTGCTAGTGGAGCATTCAACTCATGGTGGAGTATAGCAGTGGTTAATTCTGTTATATGAGAATTCAACCCCGGTGGAGTCTAACAGTATTTAATTTTGCTAATGGAGAATTCAACTCATGGAGGAGTAATAGTAGTGGTTCATTCTACTATATGAGGATTCAATTCAAGGTGGAGATTGTTAATTTGACTTGAATCCTAACCACTAGTTGGGCTATTGATGTGGCTGATCTGTATCCTGACTTCTGATTGGTTGAGAGCTGTTGGGTCAGGATTGCTGACATGTCTGATCTGTGTCCTGCCTTCTGATTAGCTGAGTGCTGTTGAGCCAGGATTGCTGAAAGTCTGATCTGTGTCCTGCCTTTTGATTGGCTGAGAGCTGTTGGGTCAGGATTGCTGATATTTCTGATCTGTGTCCTGTCTTCTAATTGGCTAAGAGTTGTTAGGCCAGGATTGCTGACATGTCTTATCTGGGTGCTGTCTTTTGATTGGCTGAGAGCTATTGGGTTGGATTGCTGAATATATATGCTATTCTTGTGTTGCAGTATAAAAATGGCCCTAGAGCGACCAGATACTACAATCCTCATTCTGATCATGTTTCTCATCCCATATTTGTACCTTTTCAGTACCCTCTGTATTACATTTTCCTCCATATAGTGAAACCGATCGCCGCCGCCCAAGGATGTAGCCCATTTACGAGTGAACCTTGTGAACGCTTGTGTTTGCGTCTTGCTTGTTTGGTCGTATTTGTGCGTGTTTGATTCCGCAATTCGCAACATACTCAATCACGCATAGAACATATTATAAGAAATCCTCTTTGCCCTATCGAAAACAAGATATCTTCAAGATCATGAAAACGATTACCCCCAGATATCTTCAAACCTATCGAAACGATGACAATATCATATTCAGAGGCTCGGTGAACTTCAATAGAGTTCTAGAGGCAGTAAGACGGAGCTTTAACAATGGTTTAGGATTTTAAGACATGCCAGCCCTCTTTTACAAATGAAATACCAAAATACCTAAGATAAAAGAAACTATGATTTTTGGTATTTTCCGACTTGTTCGAAAGGTCTCAACGAGTCACACCCAAATAAAAAATTTATTATTATTATCAATTTTAGCTATTAAGAAATTTCCTAGAGATCAAAAGTAATTGATTTCAAAATGAGGAGTGTTTGTTCAACAAAGTTGTTCTACAGGGATGTTCTTATAAAATTTGTCACTATTATCAATTATTAAATATATAATGGTGCCATCATTTATTGCAAAATTATTTTTATACTTGAAGATGCTGACAAATCTCATATTCGGTGCTATATTTTTAGCGATCGTCCATATAAGAATGCTTATCCATTGTTATATATTTTTGAAAATACTGTATTAGGGCGAATTTTTTATTTAAAAATTGAGCTACATTTAGTTAAATTTTTGAAAATTAGCTATGGATAAGGTTTGATATATAATCTCAAAAGCTGGTGGTGAAACACGTGACATAAAGATCTTATTCAAGAAAAACTCGACAACTTAATTGTATATCTTTTCCATATAGCAACAAATAAAGCCCATTTTTCTCTTATATTGGGCCACCTTCCAAAGTCCAACTTAAATGTGGGCCGTAAGGTGCCAGACCACTACCTATGACCCAATATTTGCTTGGATCTGTGTATCCTGACTGGACTGTGTTGGAATTAATGGTAAGGTCCCATGTTTATATATTTTAACGCTTCTACCACCCTCATAAAAGGATAATATCATAAACATAATCTAATCGTTAATAAATATAATCGTTAATAAATATATAAATAAATATAAACACCAAATCACACTTATCATTATAATCCTAATTACCAGCAAACAACTAACCTCCTATGAATAGTAGTTGATCGGATGGCTACGATGATTGGAGATAGTTGGAATGATAAATGGTATGTGATTTGACATTGATTATATACTGTATTTACTTTTTAATTATTATAATATATGTTTATGTTAACTTTTTTATTTGAATGTGATTAAAAATTATCATGAGAAAGAAGTTGTGCGATCCATTCAACTATTCCAACCAAGGAATGCAAGGATAGAACAAGAGTCCTTTCTATTTACCGAAAGAAACTAGAGGTGCACATGGATTGGATTGGATCGGATTTTAGCTTAATCCATGTCCAATCCAACCTTAAGGGATTTTAACTTTTTTCAGTCCAATCCAATCCATCAAATATCTAAATCCAAACCAATCCAATCCATTGGATTACGGATTGGATCGGATTCGTTCGAATTTTTTATACTTGTGTATTCTATCTCAATTGTTTAGCCTCACAAGTTTGTGTTTTATTGCACACTAGCCCTCAATGTTGAAATTATGGCTCGAGAATTGGTAATATGGATCATATGTAAAGAAAAGAATATATGAAGATGACTCAATCAAATTAAAGTTGAAGAACTTCATTTATCTGTAATAAAAAAGTTGAAGACCATGCAATCAACATAAATGATTATGTTGAATTTAGAATTTGAGATTCCTTTTATAAATGTTGCATTATTATGTTTTTTTGCAAATGATATCCAACTAATGACTCAAGCAAGAGCAATACAAGTTATCGAATAATGATCCAAAGATAAGTTACATGAACAAAAAATGTGATCTTTGCAATCAGAAATTGTTATAGTCAAAGTCAAATCTAAAATGTTAATGTGTATCAAACTAAACTACTTCCAATAAAACCCTTCAAAGTCATATAATATAATATTAACTAACGTGAATCATAAAATAATTATACCCAATTAAGTATCAGTCAAATCCAACTTAAATATATTCCACCAATTGGGTAGCATGCCTCTCATTTAAAATGAATTTTATTTACTAGATTATACTATAGTCAAAATATGTATTTTAAAAAAATGAATCTGATTTGGATATCAATTTAGAAAAGAAAGAAATTCAAGTAATGCTTATTAATTCTTAGATGGGTTTAGTATATTCGAACATTAATTATTAGATGAAACAAATGATCCAGTTTCAACATTAGGATAAGCTTGCAAGTTGGAACAAGTAAAATGTAGGAAGCAAAAAAGCTAAGAATAGCAAACATATATACTAGACGGTTGTCCTAAATCTAGTTTCTTTTAGCGGAAAAGATACAAGTGGGAACATGATTGGAAAAAATGATATCGTGTGGGAGGGAGGACAACGGTGTGTGAAACAAGCAACGACATCATGAGGAAGGGGGTGATGGCATTGCAAGGGAGGAGTGACGATATTGTGCTAGAGGAGGGAGGTGTTGAAATGGACTAAAAGGGATATGGAACTAGGAGTGAAATATTGGGATCAAGAGTGAAATAAGAGAGGATGGGAAATTAGAGGGGAATCGCTCAATGAGGATTATTATTTTACAAGGTATAATTATATTATTTAGAAGTTTAACATTTATCTCTCGATTGAGAAGAGATGGTTGTGACAAGAGGACTTGTATCGACTAATGATATAAAAATTTAAAATTGAGATGAATGACATTGATTATAGTCTCACGGGAATAGGTCCACACGCACACGCGTGTGTATATGTATGTAGGTGTATGTATGTACGTACGTACGTACGTATGTATGTATGTATGTATGTATGTAAATGTAAACGGATTAACGGATTGTTTCGGATCGGATTTTAATGATAATCCGATCAAATCCATACTTTAACGGATTTGAAAAATTTCAATCCGATCCGATCCATTAAAATGATAAAACCAAACCAATCTAATTCCATAACATTGGATTGGATCGGATTACGGATTTTATCCGATCCATGTGCACCCCTAAAAGAAACCCTTTGTTACTAATCTTTTAAAAGGATGTTACTCCAACCCTTCTGGATTACCACGCGTGTAAGACATGATGATACGCTAAGTCAACGTTTATGGTTCCCCAAGTTAATATGCAATATCCAACCAGATAGACATAACTTCACGATGACTCCATCCATTTAGATTTCTTTTCTGCCTTTGGCATTTGCAGTAATATCTGCATCATCTGCATGTTTGTGTGGCCCGACAAACAAAAAAGATCATTCCCACCCTCCTACTAATATGTGGCGAATAAAGATAAAGCCTTCATTTGACTTGCTGGAGGACATGAAGTGATTGGATGTAGATTATTATAATAATATATATAATAATAATAATAATAATAATAAAAGAAGACCGGGAAGAGAGAGCAAGATTGGATCTTAGTACGCACCTTACTTACCTGTGCAATTGATAAACAATGAATGAATATCCAGAGTGGAGTGCCTTCCTAATTCCTATGCACCGCACAATTGTTAGGTTCGCATTCCTATGCTGCTGCTGATCCCTCCAACCAGCAGATATGGTCGTGCTCGTCCATTAATAGATTTTTTTATGAGCTAATGACATATATTATCCTTACTCTGTGTTAAAGCCCGTGAGATTGGTACTGTAGCAGATTTAAGGTCGACAATTCGTAGATGTCTTCTCCTGTTTGCATGGGCTCTTAAACATGTCTTAGCATATCTTACTGTATCGTAATCGTGAAGTGGGCACTGTTCATAGCACTGTTCCATGCAGAATGTCTATCATACCATCTTACTATATCTCCACATATATCATCTCACTATTTTACTGTTATTTATTTACTAAATAATAATATATTTGGATCGGATTGCCACGGATTAGTCCCCATTCCGATGATGTCCTGTTGTACACGCCTCATTCACAGATACGTCCAACATCGGTGCCACATGCTGGCGGACATGTGCTTTCTTCCTCAGCACGTCATCAGCCACCACCCTTCGATTCTTGCGTTTTAACCAAACACCAACCCCATGACTCCATGAGCTATGGCCGCAATACTCAACCATTAAGCAATGCTTACAAGATGCACGAGTGCATGACGGCATAGACGGAGAGACGTGGCGGCCGCTACAACTAATGACCGTCTCGACCAACGATGAAAATGATGACAGAGGGGTGAAGTGAACTCGATCTTGCGGTCTTTTTTTCTTATATTTGTGTTTTCTCTTTCTCCTTTTATTCAAGGATTATTGGATTTTCTTTATAATTTGATAGTTGTTTTCTGTTGCTCCTGTGCAACTAAGGATGAGCATTGGGTAGGACCGGCCCGGCTCAACTCGGTCCCGGCCTGATAAAGTCCGAGCCCGGCCGAGCCCGAATGATAAATGGGCAGGTCTGAGCTTGATTTTTGGCCCGATCCAATTTTCGGGCCGGGTTCGGGCAAGCTTGGGCCCGAGCTCGAAGCCCGTGGGCCGGCCCGAATATGGGCCCGAGTGTAGGCCCGTATATAAGCCTAATGTTTTTCCCTTATGTAATTTATGATTTCTAATATCACATTTGATCTTTCTTCTTAAATTGCCATTATTATATGATATTTAGACATCAACTATGTTCATGTTTTGAAGAAATACATATTCAATTTGTATATTTACATATTAAATGTGTATTATATTCACGATTTAATTTTTTTTCATATAGCGGGCAGACCCAACCCGAGCCCGACCCATGTACTTGCGGGCCGGGCTCGGGTGTAACGTCCCGGGCTTAGGTCACCGGTCCGTTAGTGGAGCAATACTGGCCCTGACAACCTCTTGGGATCGGTCCCATACGGATCCGATTAACCACCCCCAAAATGCTTAAGCCGGGTTATTAGGTAGTAAGCCCCTCACTATTTATCCCACCCGGAAACTTCATGTTTCCACGGTGTGGGACCATGTTGGGGTTTTACATCGGGCTTGGGCTGCAACTTCTAAAAATCAACGGGCCTAGGCCCGGCCCGTAAGCACGTAAACTGAAATCGGGCTCGGGCTGGGCTAGGTTGGACCCGGCCCGCCCCGGCCCAATACTCATCCCTATGTGCAACCCGTTCTACCGTGTGCTTTAAATGTGATTCTCTTATACGTATAGTATCAGGCATCAAGCACCACAAAATGTCATCAAGCACATGTTCGGCTTCCATTTCGACGTGTAGGTCACATTCACTACGCTTATTACAAGTATTACCATCCTCAACAAAATCATATAAGAGGTAGATTCATGGTTGAGAGGGCTAACATTATGACCATTTTGCAGTTTGATGTTAGTGCTTACTGTGAATATGCGAGTCTCATGGGGACATTACATCTTGACAAGGTAACGTCCTTACGATCCCCCCCTCCACCCCCTTAACTTTTATTATCCATTATATGATTTCTTTGAAACTATTTATAAACGATTTTTTATATTCTTACATATGTTCAAGATTCATGTGAGCTTATTATCATACGGGTTTGAGTGTCCTCTATTGTTAGTCATATGTGAAATCTATTGTTAGTCATATGTGAAATTAGATGTCCGCTCGGGAAAAAAGTTTCAAATATGATTTTTATTAACATATAGCTTTGTTTGATGTGGTATTCGGATTGGTGGTGCATCAAATGATTTAATGAAATGAAATTATTGGCAGTACTTTCTTCCTATTTTATTTGGGACAACATAGAATTGTAGATAAGTTGGTGCAGATGATCGTTGCTAGTGATCTCTCTATCGAAGAAAAATTAATAGTGCAGTCATCTTACCCGTTCACAATTGCAGGTACTACTAGATGTCATGTCTTGTCTAGGCGTGGGCATCGGGTCGGGCTGGGCCAGCCCATTTACATAGGTATAAAAGCCCATTTGACCCATGGAATTTGAGGCCCAGGCCCATCCAAGCCCATTTAATATCGGGTCGGGCTTAGCCCGCTTAAAATTGGGCTTAACTTCATTTTAGAAGCCCAAGCCTGCCCATTTAGCCCACAAGTTATACTACGACAAGTACAGATCCAATCTATTTATTAAGCCCATTTTATATGCCCGTCAAATCATTATACGTATGCAAACGTTGCTCACTTATGGAATAAATATAGAATTGACAATCAATCAGCTCTATAATGGTGGATGGATTAGTAGATTAGTAAATAAATTAAAATAGAAAGTGCAAACGTTGCTACATTTCCAATCTACCAAAAAATCCAATTAGTATATTTCTTGAAATAGAAATCTCTTCATTATTAGACATATGAGTAAAATCTACCATATACGTTATGATTTAGGTATATGATAATATGAAATTTGAATTTTGTTATTATTGTTTTTCGGGCCTATCGGGCCGAATCGGGTTTTCAAAAAAAGAAAAGAATACCCAAGCCCAAGCCCAAGCCCATTTAGTTGCGGGTCGGGCTAGGCCCGGATTTTTTTGGGCTGAAGCTTTAAAGTAATACCCAAGCCCAGTCTAAATGGGTCGGGTACCCACAAGCCCATTGGGTACCGGCCCATTGCCCAGATCTAGTCTTGTCCAGACAACGGATATGATGGTAGAGAGTTTTGTTCTACTTAATTTTCTGTCAATTGTTCGTGATTTTATTATATTGCACCGATGCCACAAAAGGTGTGAGAATAAGATCATTGATGTTGTAGCGATGGCTGCAAGCTTCAGTCATTTCCATCTTGACGTTAATGCCATTCAATAGGATGAAAGGTCTTTCGTGTAATTTCTGCTTGGTTTTTTAATTAATCACTTTAGATATCATTATTTCGCGTTCTCGTGTTGCAATTTAATAGGTATATTTATACACGAAGATGTTAAATATTGTTTAAACAGTTTAATAAGCAGCCCATCTCATATTGAACAACTTATTTCCGATAAAGATAATGATGATTTCATTAATGTGTTTTTGTATCACAATGAGCACTTATTAAAGGCTACACAATATTCAAGCCATTATATAAATAAGAAACTTTTAAATTTTAGTATCTAACCGTGTGCTGGACATTAGCCTTTTTGGGATATATTGGTGAAAACATTGCTGCAGATAACATAATTCATGATATTTTTAGACAAGTTGATGTGTCCTTATCTTAATGTTCAGGATGCATTATGATTTTACATCATCATGGGTACTCATCATAATTTAAAATCATGCATGTAGGGATAATGTTTATCCCAAAAAAGGAGAACAAATAAGTTGATTGGGTGGCGATATTATTAGCTAGCAGTATTCCTGACAATAATGTGAATTTCTTATCATAATCCAGTTCACCATGATTTATTTGGTATACATCAAGAGCAGTGTTTATCTAAAAAAACATGAAGAAGCAATTGATATATGGTGCATCTCTTCGTACTTTTTTACTCACATCAGTTGTTGTCTTAGAGTTGCTACTACATCAATAGCACTAAGCATCCAATGTTGGTTCTCTACCGCAATAATGATGATGATGATTTTGGAGATTGTGTGGATTGATCAACCCATTAGATGGCTTTCATTGCTATACATTTGATGTTGGTGCTTTGCTTTCTTTCTTAGCAAGGAAACTCATCTTCATCGGGAAGTATTCCACTTCTGACTCTCACTAGATATAAGCTTTTTGCAAGATCTTTTGCCTAAACAATGTGGTTTGATATATCGGCAACCTAAAATAATTCTTTAAATGTACATATATTTTTAATTATTTTATAACAATATTTTCTACCAATCAATCATATTCTGTCTGCATTAGATGCCTTCTTACGAAGAGTACTCTGGTAACTGTGACTATCTTTATATAAGGTTGGACGTGCGTACAATGTGTATTTCTCAATGAGATACAGTTATGAACAATTAAAATCGAATACATATATGTATTTATATATCAATGAAATAATTGTTTAAAATGTCAACCTTTCAATAGAATAACATTATTGTTTAATTCGAATAAAACTCCACAAAAGATAGTCACATTTTTAGCATTATATGAATATAATACTGTAATAATTTATTTATAGTTGCTTCTAGAAAATTACAATAAGAAAGTAGTGATACAAGTTATATTCCAAAGAAGAGAGGGACATAATTGAAATTGCATAAGTTAAGAAAGACATAAGTGATAAAAATCATATTATTTCATTATTTAAATCTTTGTTTTTTGAAAATATACCAACTCATGAAATTAGATCAATCCGAGTCAACCCGATCCAACTAGATCAACCCGGTCCGACAACCAATCGGACCTGATTTTTTATTTTCTTTTTTTTTAAAAAAATATGTAAGACCGACTGAACCAACCTGGTCGAGGCCGATTCTCGATCCAAATAATCTGACTGGCTGGTCTTGTCTGATTTTTAAACATGTTCATAAGATTCATCCCTCCCTCTCATTATGGCTACAGAAGAAATTGATGTAGAAAGAGGAAATATTATATGTCGCACTGAAACCAGTTGTCCAACAATAGTTAATGTGTATTGTTAATAGAGAAGTTGTACAACTAGTGTTTGCTAGTACCTTCATTTCATATTAATGAATTTATTTATAAGACTAGATTATTACATTAAAAATAATATTAATTTGCACGGATACGTTGTTCCGACATCTACGATATCTACTTTCGTTGCCTTTACCTGCTAAGAAAAATCTAAGTCCTCGGATTTCTTGCACCACAGGAACTTGATGTAATTTCAAATACTATTGAGATATAATGTAATTTGTTGAAAAGGAACGATTGCGGGACGTTGTCTGAAAATCTCTTCGAGATATCAAAGTAAAGTAATCAAATCTTCCTGCATGTTATTGTACTCTACATGCAAATCCCAAGATATAAATTGAAAATCATCTTCTGGATCATCCATTCAAACAACATCATTTCTCCATCACGAAAACGATGGTGGTGCCATATTACGATTGATAAGATAAAATAAATCTAATTTATCTTCCTATTGTCAACTCCGTGAAGGTTGCGTCTTGCATTCTACATCAGATATTCTTTTATATTTTACGCATATGATGCTGAATGAAATAGACGTTCCTTCAATAGAATCCTAATGTTACCAATTTGCTTGTGCAAATGGAGAAAGTTCGCGAACAAATAAACATATATGTTATTTCGTTCCCCTTTTCTCCCAATCGTTGTCACTTTAAGTTCGGCTCGACGGTCAATTCCCGTGACGTATTAAACCCACTTTAAATGAGTAATAATATTTTAGGTTTTTATCACATATTCATCCCTATATCCCTCTTATATGCCATTCGAATTTCGTCAGAAACAGAGACCCCTATAGCCTCCATCCAGACAGTCATTTTTTAACGGTAACAGGATTTTTTAAATCGACACCATCTCGATGGAGGCCGTAGGAGTCTCTGTTTCTAACGAAATTCGAATGGCATGTAGGAGGGATATAGAGATGAATATACATGGTGATATTTTTCAAAAAAAATAAAAAAAATTGACGAAAATAAGGCGGGGGCAGCCATGTTTGGCTGCCCGCAAGGGGCAGCCCCATTTTTTCCTATATATATATATATATATATATATATATATATATATATCTCAATATCAATTATACTCCAATCTTTTTGGTAATATCAGTCGTGCCCCTCACTTCTTCCCAATTTATCAGCTGAGCACCAAGGGTTAGTTGCCGTCCATCCACAGTGCAAACGGAGGCTAACTTTGAGGACATAAGCGGAATTAATTTTGAAAAAAGGGTTCAGTGGTCATTCCTCCACCCCCTCATCTTCTTCATCCCCTCCATCTACTTCCTCTTCCTTCCTTCTCTTCCTCCTCCCCTCCGCCCAGCTCGCCCACACCGCCTCCAGCACCTCCCTCCGCCCCCGCACCTTTCCTCGGCCCAGCTCGCCCTCCTCTGCCTCAAGCTCCCTACTCCGCCCACAGCACCTCCCCACCTCCGTCATCGCTATCCTCCTCCTCCCGCACCTCCCCTCCGCCCCCCGCACCTCCCCTCCACCCCCACAGCACCTCCCCACCTCCGTCATCGCTATCCTCCTCCTCCCGCACCTCCCCTCCGCCCCCCGCACCTCCCCTCCACCCCCACCGCACCTCCCCTCCGCCCAGTTGGTCGCGCCGCCCTAGGCGGAGCGTTCATCGAACTCCAGCACCTCTACACGAGCTCCGCCAGAAGCCCCTCTGTAGTGCGACCTGCGTGCAAGGCAGCCCTGCCACCTACGCCATTCGTGCGTGTGGACGCCCTCCAGGTGCACCACCGCACCCGCGCTCCAGCCTTTCGCCCCGCCGCAGTCCGCGCGTGGGTGCCCGTCCCTGCCACCGCGCGTGCCGGCCTGAGCGGGATGCCCTCCACCGCCCGCCGCACCTTGTCGCAATGGCGCAGTGCGCTACCCCGTTCTGCCACAGTCCTACGCTGTGCGCCACCCCATGCGCAGCCTCGTCCCCGTGGCTTTAACATTCTGCTGCGCGACGCCCCCGTCGCGAGACCGCCTCCCTCCATTGGTCGCGCTGCCTCGTGGAGCTGTTGCTACCAGGCCCTCGCCCCGCTCGCCCTCCTCCTCCCACACCTCCCCACCGCCCCCCACGCCTCCTCCTCTCTCTAAAACTGTAGAGCTTTCGGTTTTTTTAGATTAAGATAAATTTTTGACTAATTGATTCATCAAAATTCATCAAAAAATTCAATAAAATTCACCGTTTGATCCGTAATGGGTGATATATCCATGAAAATGCAAAAATTTTAGAGATTCAATGGATGCATGAAGGTGTCACTAAGAGAGAGAAATTATGAGGAGAAAGGAAGAAGAACAAATGGATGAGGAAGAAGATGAAGTCTGAACAATAATACCCCTCTTAACTGCACTAAGTTTTGAAAAAACCATGGTTAAGTCAACTCATTGACGGTCAATCTGACGGAAGGGCACAAGTGATAACGGTGAAAGAAGTGAGGGGCACAACTGATATTACTAAAAAGATAAGAGCATAACTGATATTACGATATCTCGGAAGGGCACAAGTGATAAAAATTCTAATATTTTTTAATCTAATATATATATAGAGAGAGAAAATGGAGTAGCTCCCTTGGGGGTATTCAACATGTCTGCTCCCATCTCATTATACAGTGATAGAAATTACTGATAAAAAACATGGTTGCCTCAACTCTATTTTTTGTTAATTTTTTTTAGTTTTTTTTAAAAATATTGCAATGTATATTCATTTCTATATCTTTCCTACATGTCATTCAAATTTCGTCAAAAACAGAGACTCGCATACCCTCCATCTAGAACATGTACCATTACAGCAGTTCTAAGACTGTTAAAGTTACATGTTCTAGATGAAGAACATACGAGTCTCTATTTCTGACGAAATTCGAATGACATGTAGGAACATGGCGATATTTTTCAAAAGAAATAAAAAAATTGCAGAAAATATAGTGGGGACAACTATGTTGACTACCCCAGAAAGCAGTCCCATTTTTTATAATATATATATGGAAAAATGGGGCTGCCGCCACCCCATTTTTCGCAATTTTTTTTATTTTTTGGAAAAATATCACCATATATATTCATCTTTATATCCCTCCTATATGTCATTCGAATCTCGTCAGAAACAGAGACTCCTACGGCCTCCATCCAGACGTCATTTTTTTAACGGTCGCAGGATTTTTTAAATCGATCTTGTCTGGATGGAGGCCGTAGGAGTCTCCATTTCTGACGAAATTCGAATGACATATAGAGGGATATAAGGATGAATATACATGATGATATTTTTCAAAAAAATAAAAAAAATGCCCAAAAATAGATGTCACATTCTTTTCAATTTCATCCTCCATTTTTCATTGCTTTATCGTAAAGAATATAAACAGTAAATGTATAAGGATGATTTAAACATGACAACATTTATGCTGCAATGAAATTGCATGAAATGAAATGAAGTCAATTGCAATTTTCCTAAAATAAATTAATCTAAATAAATGATGACTAATAAGTCCTTGGATCTTTATTAGTTTGCCATCAGATCTTTCATCTTGGATTCAATTTGGCTCTTCCTGAATTAAATTTAAAATTATGCTCACGGATTACTTGGAGGAGCAACCTTTGTCCATGACTGGAGGAGCAACCTCAATGCATAACAGTTAACAATTTTTTCTCCAAAGCAACAAAAAAAGATTTTAAAACTCAAACACCATCTTCTGAAAACACAAATATTTGACATTGAATAACAAAAAACTTAGAACCACCCAACATATTTTGATTCACGTCACAAAGGGGGAAAAATCCAAAGTTGCAATCAAGAAAATGTGCAGATATCTCAGAAGATTCACCTCGCGAATGGGAGCGATATTTGGAGCAAAGAGAAGCGTTGCTTTGTAGGTCAGATCGAAAGGTGGAGAAGGATGGGACGCCCTAACCTGGATCAAGCAATAGTTAGAGAAGGGCCTAACATTGGCAAAGTGAAGAGATGGATGAGAACTGCAAGGGAAGAAGTTGAAAAGGTGATTATTAGGGTATCGAAGAGAGAGTCGGGCGGCATATTTCAAAAATGCCCAACTTCACGTGGACGTTAATATTCCAAACGTCCCACAAAATAAATCTAAGCTGACATATTTTATATTGTAATATCGACTTAGGGTGGGAGGCAAATTTAGAGGTCGTTCTTATCTAATGTCGGCACAAAATCAAGATTTCGCAGATGTTTATAAAAACGTCCACTAACAACACATCCTAGCTGGACGTTCTTAGCTCTCGAATGTCTACGTAGGCAAGATTTGTTGTACATCATGCCGTTATTTATCTTAAGGAATTTCAATTCTTTTACTAACATTTCCTTTCATGCAATAGTCATATACACTTATACATATTATTTCATTTCCACCAACCAATTTTTTTCATAATGGTGAGAATAACTACTCACGTTGGCGTCAAAATCTTATAGTTATTTTTGATGACTCGTACACATCAGTATTCATTATCAGATGCTATATATATATATATAGAGAGAGAGAGAGAGAGAGAGATTTAAGTGTTTATATCTATATTACATGTAATCGATTAAATGTTATATACGTGAGGCATTGTGGATCCTTGTTGAAATGCAATATTTACACAGTTTAAAAGGAAATATTGATTAAGGACAATGCATGAATTAGGAAATATAATGTTATAAAAAAATTCATCATGTTGTACATACTTTTTTTATTTAAAAAAATTAATATTGATTATACAAGTGATGGAGTTACTCGTGAAGATCCTATATAAAGCATCTAAACTTCTACTAATAACCTGAGGAGATAAGATCCATGTAGAGCAAGTAATGGCATGGTTTTTCTTATCATAATCTTAAAACGGAATATTTTAGACAGTTACTTGATTTCCGCTACTATATCTAGTATCTTTACGATTAACGTTGCACGCATTAAGCGCCAATGGGTATTCGAAAGTTTTGATACTATATGAATACCAAATACGGTCTTGCTACTAATATGATGGGAATCTAAAACTGAAGATACTAAAGTATTCGGGGTAATGATTTTTTTGTATTTGTCTTTACTTGAAACCCTAGAGAATAATAATATAATTAATGGATTTAGCTCATCTAGTTGACAAACGGCTTGTGGAATATATGTGATTCCATATTTAATTTAACCAAGAATGAAGGAGAGATTCTATATTTCGACCAATAGAAGCAACTATTAAGTAGACTCGAGTTCTAATACTGTACTGGATTGCGTTGGCATCGTATGCATGAAATTTTTAAGAAATATACGTTTGTTATGAATGCACATTCTCCTATGAAATGACACATACAATCCTATATCTTTTTTTAAAATCAAATGATTGCGTACACATATTAACCTAGGAACCAAACTCGCGTTTATTTAGTAATCCTAAGCCGATACATACACATCTATCAAGAACAAGCTTTGAAAATAATATATCTCCGATTTAAGGTATTACCATATTCTACGAGTCCTAAGGGTTCGACATATACCTCAAGTCGACATACTCGTATCTACCAGATTGTCACACCTTCTCCTTGCTCCCGAACCGTCGTTCTCCTCCACCAATACGACGTCAATAGTCTCTGCGACGAGAATGCTTCTCACGGTAAGATCTCTCTCCCACAACTCTCCCTCGCTTCTCTCTCAAAAATATGCCAATAGCAAGTGACGTGATAGGTGGGTCTAATGGGTTTTTATTGCCTCCAAATGAGACAATTAATGGATTAATTATAGTCATTAATTTTTTAAAAATAAATCATGCCATTAATTAGGGAATAAAGAAAGGAAATAATGCTGGAAAAATCAGCCGTTACAATATTTATCCGAATATTAATCAAATACGGATTGGATATGGATATAGGTAGTAAAAATTTTCCGAATAGGGATATGGAAATGGCTTGAATATCTTGATTCGGGTCCGAATATCCAAATAGGATATATAATGTTATTTTATATTAGCAACCCTATGTTATTATACTAGTGTTATATATTATATAATATAATATATTAATGATATTAATAAATTCTTGTTTCTTTGGAGATCAGCACGAACAAAGCTTATGAAATTCTATCCTTCTTTTGCTTCTGATCAAGAATGTAGGTCACCTTGGTCCTCGACACTTCTTTTTGTCATGATGCAACTTATTTATATTTCACGCGTGTGCGCGCGTGCGAACGCGTGCGCTGCATGTGTGCGTGATAGATGTGTAGCATAAAGGACAATAAAGTAATTCTTATAATGATAAGGTCAATAATAAAATAGCATTAATCAAACTTCTAATATGATAAGAATAACAATAAGATTGACATTCAAATAGGATTTATCATTGTGATAGCAATTACGTATGTGAATAATAAATATTAAAAAAAGGCATTCCGTGTCAAACTCATTACATGAATGTTAATGTTCAGTTAATGGATTGCAATCAACTTCTGTATTAGTCCTTAGAAAAATAATGAACATTGCATAATAATAAAGATAAAAGGCATAATAACCTCATTGGATAGATACCACTAAAAAAGGTCAAATCCTCCACAAGGGAAACTACTACAATGCAGCTTTTTTCCCGGACGCATTCAGAAACTATCTGGATAATAGTCAATTCTACTAATCATAAATTAGAAAATTGTCCTTCAAAGTCTTTACATAATACGTTCCATATCAATCAAAAATACACTTTGTATACATTTGGTACGCGGGTTAGGACAGATTAAACTGGTAGAGGATAATCCATTTTGTGTTTTGGTGTTTGGATATAGGGTTAAATTGGGGGTAGGTTAGAAGTGGGTTTGTTGTATTATGATTGTATTGAAGTTTGAAAAAGTGAGTAGTTATTGTGATATGATTGTATTGAAGTTTGAAAAAGTTAATAGAAGTGAAGTAATTTATAATTTTTATATGATATGATAACGGGAAAGTACCAGTATCTACTCCTGAAACTGAGCTTAGGAGGAAAGGCAGTTAACTCCTTAAACTTTCCTAATATATTATTTTTTGATAGAATTGATAATGTAAATTTGATTTATTTAATTTTTAAAAAAGAGATGTGAAATCTACCTCCCGGGGGAGTTTACCCTACGAACCGGTCTTAAATCCGAAACAGCTTCCGAATTTTAATTTATCACTTCCATATATTGAACTATAGAATTCAGTTCACGGTATTTTTTATCGTAAGTATACACATATAAACCTATCATCGAATAAGTACTCCAACACCGACATGAAAAATGAACAATATGCTCAGCAGAAAATCTAATTGATATTTGACATTATAGCTGCCAAAGAGAGAGATGGATGCACTTTTTAAGTAGTATTTTATGTTTTGCAAACAATTTTCCCAAATTTCTTGTCACAAGTTGGCTACCATCGATATTTAAGTTGCATGTCGATATTTAAGTTGCATGATATGGGGTATGTTTGGTTGCTTACATGGGGTGGTTTGGGTACTAGTTGTTTGAGATAGTTATTAGGGCTGAAGAGGGCAAGAATAAAAAATGTGATGTGATGTTATTATAATTTATGATGAAATTTCAACACAAGAATAGATAGGGTAAATTGGGTCATCCCAAGATAACCCAGTTACCAAATGACCCATTTTTGCGGATCTCGTTTATAACTATACAAGTGGGAGCATGGGAGGATAATACTGATTAAAGAAAGCCCGTAAAAGCTGGCTGATGCATCAATCCAAGGAGTTGCTTCGTCGCCTGCAACTTCCCTGTTCCATCAACGTCCTCAGCTCGATGGATAATTTAACAAAATTGAAGACCAAATGATTGATTCTGGACATTTCCAGTGCAGCGAACTAAGTCGTCTCCTCTTTTGGAATGACATATATACGAGAATGACAGCCTGTGAAACAGAGAGCGCGAACCCTTATGAAACCCCTGGAAACAACTTGATATTCGAGCATTTGAATCGTCATTGGCCACGTCCCATCTGTAACATTTCGATGGCAAGATCATAATCCCACAGCAAACACCACTGATTAGCACTATTTAAATAATTCTTTTTCTTAGATTAAATATTCTTCACTTCTTTGGTCATCGATACACAAGAAGATTGCATATTTTATCCAATCAAGCAAGTAGATCTTCTGCTGGCGGATATATTCTACTGATGCACCTTTCTTTTACTGACGTAATTATTAATCTATTTCCCTTTTAATATCAAAGAAATATCCACCTTCTTCCCCATATCCTGCATCTCAAGCCCTTTACTCGCTCCAACAAATCATAAACAGGGGAGCAGATCCTCAGCTGTTGTTACTATGGCAGGAACTACTATTACCTTGCATTTATTTTCGGAAAATCTCTTTCAAAATCTAATTGCATGCATTGATTCTATGGATACTACATGCCTATCAAATTTCACATAATTCCAACAATTCTATTATTTTTTTCTTAAAGGTCAAAAGTTCATCTTTCTAAATGATTTTTAGGCTTTTCTATGATAGTTAGAAATGTCGGATTGAGGCTAAATTTGATAGATATGTAGAACAATAATCTTCAATCTATATGACTGAATTTTTTAAAGCAATTTTCCAAAAAAACAGAGTATTACAATCCTGCTGTATAACCAATTTTCACCACAGCAATCAACTTAGAAAGCATCATACCAAACCGGAACAAATATACTGACGAGAATAGATACTTAAATAAATACAGCATCCACCGGAGGAGGAAGTTCATACCCACATCTCCCAGACATGACACAAGCAAACCCTAGAGCAGATATAACACTGGAACAGGACTACCGCAGAGGATGAACATGACAGTTCAAACTCCACACTCCAACCACGTTATTCAGAGTAATTATTAGCAACTCCCTCCTCGTAATCCATACCAGATAACCTTCCCTTCCTCCCTCCCAAGACACTAGTCCGATCATCACTTGCAGTTGCAAGGATCACAGGTGCAGTTGGATCCGCACTTGCAGCCACCGTTCTCAGCTGCCATCTCCATCTCGAAACCATCGAAGGACCTTCGAGAGAACCAGATCATCAGACCAAAACAAACAAAAATAAACACACACACACAAACGGGAGAAAAGTTCACTAACTTCTTCAGAGGTGCAAAGCCAACGACAGTGGTGGTGGTGGTGGTAGCGACTTTCTCAGTCAGATCAGGGAACATCTTGCACCTGCATGCTCACGAAATAAGCATAAAAGAATAAGAATTATGGGTATGGGCACTCATGGAGACGAATTGAGAGTGACCCACAAAAGTAATGGATGGCTAATAGAAGAAGAAGAGATGTTTCGAAGATGCGTACCCGCTGCATCCTTTGCCGCAGCTGCAGCTGGAGCCGCACCCGCAGTTCCCACCGCAGCAAGACATGGTATCCTTCGTTCTGCTTCGCTAATAGGAAGGGGGTGATGGAGAGAGAGGGTGGGCGATTGTTTGAGTGGAGAGGAAGGGGTTGGGGAGGAGCCCGCATTTAAAGGCGTGCGGGGAGGAGTGGCGGGAGGTTCCACCGTACAGTCTCCCGTAACGGCCGTCGATGCCCTCGCTAACGGTTACGACCGCTGCCTCCATTTTCTATTACTTGTTTTCCTTATTTTGTTTTCTCGCGAGTTTTTTTTAAGGTCCGAATCTTACATGAATTATGACAGGGAATTTAAAACAAATAAAATATTCAACCAATTGTAATGCGAGTTGGAGCAGAGATGCTGTAATTACTTTTTTATGCAATTTCAAAAAAGTCCAACCATATAGATCGAATCTTTGGTTACTCCTTTATGTATACACCAAATTTCTTTAATGATACACCAAAATCTAATACAATTTGCTATTTTATCTTAATATTCAAAGGTTCAGTGTTTTCTTTAATGATATTTAAGTACCTTAAATATTAACCGAACCTTTGACTATTTAAATAAATAGAAAATGAAACAAACCTTTACGAAATTTAGTAGATATGTAAGGGATTAAGCAAAGCTTCCATCTAGGGGGGGGGGGGGTTGAGAGGCGGATCAGTGGAGATGCAATTGGGAAGTAGGTAGGGACGAGCATCGGGTCGGGCTCAACTTAGTCCAACCCAAGCCCGATTCCAATTTACGGGCTTGCGTGTCAGGACTAAGCCCGTCGAATTTCTGAAATTGCAGTCCAATCCCGACCCACAAGTACATGGGTCAGGACGGGTTTGGTCGGCCTGCTATGATAAAAAAATTTAAACATGAATAAAATACATATTAATATGCAAATATATAGATTGAATATGCATTTTTTTCAAAACATGAGCATAGTTGATGTGTAAACAACATAGAATAATGACGATTCAAAAAGGAAGATCCACTGTCATATTAGAAATCAGAAATTACATATGGAAAAAATCACAAGCCTATATACGAACCTACACTCGAGCCTATACTCAGGCCGACCCATGGGCGTCGGGCTCGAGCCCAAGCTAGCCCGAACCCGGCCTGAAAACCAGACAGGGTCAAAAATCAAATCCAAGTCTGCCCATTTATCATTCAGGCTCGAGCCGGGCTCGGGCTTTATCGGGTTGGGTCGGGCCGACCCTAAAATATGCTCATCCCTACATGTAGGGATGTCATAAAATTCTCAAGTTCGATATTCGCTCAGGTTTGACTTGTTAAAGTTTGATTCAGATTTGTTTCGGAAATAAACGAATCAAGCTAGAACACAAGTTTTGACTCAAGTAAATAAATGAAGCAAATCAAAAAATTATAGGTTTGCTCAGGTTTGATTTGCTAAAAGCTTGATAAACACACACACATTTACATTTACAATTCTTTTTCCACATAAATGGATCTTATTTTACAATAAGTAGATTTTATCCCAGGATAAGCGAACTTTGTATAGAGATAAATGAATATTTATGGGATAAGTATGTTTTAACTCGGTACAAACTATCTCAAAATATATAATCATATCATGGTTACAACATCCATCATATATGTGTCTAGTACTTTTCCCTTCTTTATCCTCAAATCAACAGAACAAGTATAAATCTTACTTATCACATATCCTCACATTATTCCTTATCCTCATCTGAATGTATATAAAAATGTCTTATAATTATACTTTTTTTCAAAGAGGCGAATCCTTGTTAACCTAATTTTGTCAAAAGATAAAGAAAAGTTAGATAAAGAAAAAATGAATAAATGTTTATTCTATTTATAGAAGCACATACATACACACACATTTCTTGTCTTTTCACTCCCTCTTAGAGAATTCTCAAGTTCGATATTCGCTTAGGTTCGATTCGATTAAAAAGTGATTCGATTCAAATTCGATTCGAAAATAAATGAACTGAACATGAATATAAGGTTAAACTCGATTAAATAAATACCAAACCTCAACAATGTAAGTTCGATCAGGTTTGATCCATTTACAACCTTATTAGCAAACTTTGTGGTATTTGAACATGCATGATGATATTTGATCATATTAAATAAAATCATATTAGGTTAAATTATTGATGATTGTGCTCATCATATGCATAAGCGTAATTAACTTAAAATCCACATAAGATATCAAGAATATACATAGAATAATCAAATATTACTTAAAGGTTCTTTAATTAGAAATCAACAATATTAAAATTATTTAACTATTATTCATAATCTAGAAGAAATAAGAACCATAATGTTTTCATGTATTCAATTTGTACTGTGATAAAACTTGAATATGGACTTAAATATAAATAAAAATATAAGATAATATTCTTCCACTATGATAATATTATGGGCAAATTGTATAAAAGGACATTTACTATGCTTTGATTCCCAATTAAGAGCCTCGATTTTCAAATGTAATAAAGAAGAGCCTAATATTCTTTTTCTTTCGCAGATACAATCCTTTGTAAACTTCTACAAGCCGTATATGCCGACGTTAAACAAGTTAAAAGTCGAGTCCTCTCTTTTTTACATTTGAAAAAGAGAATCCTAATTGAAAATCGATATATAGTTGATGTTTTTTATTTACACTAACATTTTACATAACTTGTCATAATTTTCCACTATGACAATATTTTTCCACTATGATAGCAAAGTATAGAAAATATGAAACTTTATACGATGATTATATTTGTACTATGATAGGACTCGAATATGAAGCTATAACATGTACTTAAACATGAAAATCAAAGTCGAAAAAAAATCAGAAAATTATATCTTGATATTATACAAAGATCGAGAAGATAATATAATAAAGGTTATGGTTCTTGAGCGCAGATCCTCCGTTGTGCAACAGAGGTCTGCTGTAAAGGGGAGATGTGCTCGAGTCGCTCGATCAAGATCGAGCGATTCACAGGTTAGGGCTCACAAAAATCATGATTTCGTGTGAACCGCTGGATCTTGATCGAGCGGCTCGGGCGCAACTTCCCTTTTTAACAGACCTCTGATGTACAACAGAGGATCCGATATTATGGTTCTTATTCAATCATTTTATTTCTAACAATCTTATCAAAGAAAGAATTTATTGTTATGATATTTTATTTTAACTATCTTATCGTATATTCAATTTCTAGTTTAATTAATTTGATTTACTTAGTTTTCAAAAAACATCCTCCTCCGTTATTTCGTTATCCATCTCCTTCTATCTCTCGTAGTATGATCCCATTTGAACAATGATGAATCTATGACTCATCGCCTTTGTTCTTTCAATTTGGCTAAAATCCTTGTAAAATGTATGTAAATAACTCATTATTTCACGTTAATAAACATTCTGACCACAAAATGTTAATATTATTTATTTAACAATTATTTTAAATAAAATAATAATAATAAAGTGAAAAAGAAAAAGAAAAGAAAAGAAGGTTGTAGATATAAAATATATACAGATTGATCATAACCCCGAGATCGCGTCAATATTAACTTGGTCGACAAAATAATTAAGTAGGAAGAAATAAGGATCCCAATTTATAAAAATATTAGAAAACCTAGATCAATAATGTACATTAAACATATTTTCCACCTTGTAAATATTTCACCTATTTTATTTATCCTCAAGAAAACATCAAACCAAAATACTTCTTCTATAAAAGTTTTTCACAAAATATATATTATTTTATAAAAATATTGGAAAATAATTTGATATAAAAATAATTTATTGCAGTGAACTGAAAAAATCAACTTCTGAAGTTCGTAACTATTTATAGGAAACTCCAAACATATCAAACTCACTTTCAAACTTCATTTTATACTTAGTACTATTTATTAAAAATATCAAAAAATATTATAATAAAACGGGTGAGTTTTGATGTTTGGGACTCCTTGTCTATATGTACTACATGTAGGAACTTCCCGTATTTTTAATTAACTGTAACTCTGATTAACTTAATTTCTTTTCTCAAAATATTATAAAAATCAATATAAAAATTTAAAATATAACTTAAGCCAAAATGCAAATAAATTCTGAGGCCATGAAGCCGCTACCTAAATTTTCCGGACCTCATAACTCGACCATACGGACTCCGAACTGGGCAAAGTCAGTCTTAAAAAACTTATTATTTAATTATCTATCAAATGACACTAATTTCGCTAAAATCGAAGTTAGTATGAAAATGTGGCTTTCAAGACCGTATTGGCATATATATTGTATAATGTATCGTAATTTATTATTATTTAGTATATTATATTTATATATTTTATATAATAATTTATTTGATAAAAACTACTTCATTATTTATTGATTAATTAATTAATTAATATTTAGTTATTATTTGTTAGTTAATTATTCATTAAATTAAGTAATTAATATTAATTAATTATTTAAGTACTATAATTACGTAATTAATTTTTTATTTTAAAATAATATAAGTACAAAGTTATATAATTAATTAACTTAAGTAATTAATTAATTAATTTTTATTTATTTATTTTTACTTCTTCTCTCTCTCCTCCTTTCTCTTTCTTCCCCACATTTCTTCCTCGCGAGGACCTTGCTAGGAGATCACCATCTATTTTGTCATGTCCCAAGTCACCTTGATGAAGAGAATTAAGTGGGCAAGGCCACTTTGTTAACATGTTGTGGTATAAGTATTCATCCATGAGATGGCGAGGGCTAGTGTTCACCTTTTGCGCTTTTTCTTATAGTGAGGTAATGGACACAATTATAAGAGGAAGAAAATAAGGAGAATTATAGCAGGAAACATAAAGATGAATCACAAAGATAAAGAAGAAGGACAAGGAAAAGGGACCTACCTACGATGAGCTAGACCTGAAAGCTATTTCACATGAATCTAGTTGATGAACTCGACAGAAGTGGCATGAACCTCTAGTAGCATATATGTAACAGCCCGGATCCTCGGCGACCAGCGGAAACATATCAAATGCCACGTCGGATCCGAGTGCTACTCTCGATCATCAATGATATCACAAATAATATATAGGAACCATCTTCAACTCCCATTTATTCATAAAAATGTACAATCTCTAATACAACACCAAGATCCTTTTGTTCCTGTGGGCACAAAGATATCCTTCCTTCAAGACTCGCAAAGTCTCTAACTGCAGCTAAATTTACTTTCACCATGACCTGCAATAAAAACACGAGAATATATGGTATGAGCCAACGCTCAGTATGTGCCGAGATAAGGTCAAACCAGCTAGCGAAAAATCAAGTCTTCACTACTCTACTTTAAACACTTCATTCTTAACATAAATAATCACAACATGAGAACATACTATTTATCTTCTTTTTCAGTTATGAATAATATTCACCTAACTGTCCGTGAGTACCATTAATAACAATTGCAATTGATCACATAAAGGGAGTTCATGATTTTTCATACTCATGTAAATGTATCATACAACAAAATACAAAATCTCGTATAAATAAATATTTCACATATGTATACCTTCATTAGTTAGACTCGCAATTATACCCTTATTTCATATTTATCATCATAAGGGTATTCATATAACATAACATACAATATTTCACATATACCCTCACATATTCACTTTATCACACACGCGACATATTTACTCTAATTTTCACATATACACTTAGCTTTCACGTAATTGCACATATACACTTATCATTCCAAATATTTGCACATATACACTTGGCAATTGACATAATTACACATATACACTTAGCATTTTACATAAATGCACATATTCACTTAACATTTCACATATTTACACATATACACTTAACATTTCACAGAAATGCACATATTCACTTAACATTTCACATAAACAATTGGCTTCCACATAAGCACTTAGCTTATCCATTACGGATTTGTCTTATCTCATAATTTATTTAGCGGCTTTGTGGCTTTTACCGTCGGCACAAGCGGTCACTCAATCATTACATAGAACATGATGACATCAGCGCTGAGTCAATAGGTGGACTTTCCACTAGGTTCCACTGAACCTGATACCCCCGGAAGGTGTTGCCCTTTAGGCCATCGATAAACGGACTCTAGAGGTGGCTCCCACCTTAGGTGTAGCACTTAGCTCCGCTTAACGTTTAAGTGCCATTATTCATGTTAAGGAAATTCTCATTCCTTTTAATACCATTTTCTTTTTCATATAATAGCGGCTCATGAGAACCTTTTGGTTCAACTAACCGAGGATGTCTTCACTGTACAAAATACATATAGCCAATATATACATATGCATACACTCTTTCCTTTCCATCGATCGATCTTTTTCATAACGTCGGGAATAACTCTTTTGAATTCATGTCGGTGCCAAAATCTTAAATTACATAATATAACAACACATTGAGTTCGGCTTTCATAAACTTGTTATAAAGAGAAAAGTCAATACTAAGTAGACCACATCATTAGTACCGTGATAACTTAAGAACCAATCCACCCTTAAATTGATTTAGCTTCCTTCCCACCATATTACTAATACATGTATCATGGAAGGTTATATCAATATTAGAGTTAGCTTGTATTTAAACAACTATCTCCCTTTCAAAATAATTAATTAAGTTAATATTAGAATGCAATTAACACTTATATCTTCTCTACAGTAACCACGTTTTCCCCCTCCAACTATCCTAACTGTAGATGCATACGTTATACCAATATTAATGAAGCTATTACACGTCCAATGGTAATCTATGATCAATATTTACATCCATTTGAACACAACAACATATAAAATAGTCGCGGTATGATTTGTTGTTATGTAGTGATAATATCTAAAACAATTGTGGATGGTCCAACTGTTATTTAACAAAAAAATATAAAACAATCTTGGTATGGTGCGATTATTGTTGCACTAAAAGGCACATATCAATAAACCACAATAAGGCGTTTACCAGAAATATATGCGTAACTAAATATAGGCCATACATAGATAAAGAGATCGATTGAGTTTTGATTTTCCGAATCATATCATGAATATATTATGGAACAGACTCACATAAGGTACATTGCATTCTTCTCTTTAATCATGGAAAAATGGTTACTAAATTAGTTGCAACCAGTGTTCACGAAAGCGGCCCGCGCGGCCGCTTATGCGGCCGCATATGCGTATGCGGTGCCCTCAGCGCACCGCTTTCCTGAAGCCCCCCATTATGCGCCCTGTGCGCTTATGCGGGCCGCATATGCAGTCTGTGCGGCCGCATATGCGGTCTGTGCGGCCGCATACCCATTTTTTATTTATTTTTTTATTTTTTATTTTTGTGCCATGTTTTGTTGTGTTATTTATGCCATGTTTTTCTTACTTTTGCATGTATGCCAACCAAACAATCCATGACTATTTAAATCCATCGTTAAAGTAGTTGTACCACGAGATTGAAGTAAACATGCAAGGAAGAAAAAGAATAATATACTAATAATTTAGCAAACTAATTTAGTCAACTAATAGTTATTATGAATGCAATATATTATATGTAAAATTTGGTACTTTTGATGGAGGATCAATTATAAATATAACAATAGAGAGAAATGACATTATATTCAACAATAGAGGCATTTTGTGCGCTAACTTTTTTTTGTTGATTGTTACCAATTATTTTGTGAGCTAACATTTCTAGTGAAGTATTGATATTTGATTGATAGAGATTGTTTTGAACTCTATATGAAAGTTATTTTTCTTAGATCTTCTGTTGGACCACAGTTATACATAAGTTTGGTTCTGTTATAGTCACTTTTGTATATATTTATTTTTAAATAAAAAATTAAGAAACCGCATAGAACCGCATATACCCTGCATATGCCCCCGCATACCGCTTAAGCGCTATTCAGTGACCTGTCCGAACGCATACGCATACCGCTTTCCTGAACCTTGGTTGCAACATTACAATAATGTCTAACTAATTGCTACACATATAATATATATTTATATATAATTATAGTCCGATAACTGACGAGATACAATCTTACCAAAAATCCTATAAAACATGATTTACGGATTCTCATACCATTAATGATATAAATAATAAACAAATAAGGAAGAAGACTGAGATTCACAAATAAAATGGCTATTAATCAATCCACGGCTAAACATGCATAATGATATGATACATAAGAATAATTAACTCTTAATCATAACACACATATTTTCATATTTGTATATGTGTGAGCCCAAATTCATTGTCAACCGTATTTTTTTGATATAATATTAATTAATATAATAATCTCGATACGTGTTGCTCGTATTCGTTAGTCATGTAATTTTGCCAGAAATAAAACAAGGTGTTCGTGCATACTTGATATGAATTGTAGACCAATACATAGTTCCCGCTAACATTCCTAAGTGTTCGACACATACCTCGATGATACGAAAAGTTCGTCCGTGAAGACTCCTTGATTCTGTCTATACGAATCGTCGTACCCCACGTCGATGCTCCACCGATTTTGCCAGATCAAAACTTTGACATCGATCGTTATCGGATTCAAAGATGGCGCACGTCGGATTTCTCTCTACTTCTTCCTCTCTCTCCCTCTACATACACTTGAAACTCTCACTTTCTTCTCACTCTCTGTCGTCCATATTTCTCCTCTCTCTTCTTAACATTGAGTCGTTACATGTAATTCCATGAAATTGAAGAGGAATGGTAACTTGATATAAAGGATGGCACACATCCCTTTCCATGCAAGAATTCCTCTTCCAAAAATAGCACATCTCTCTCTCTATGCAACGTTACATGTAAATCCATGCAATTAAAGAGGAAATAGTAAAAGTGGCGCACGTTCTCCACTCATGCACGAAATATCCCTCTAAAAATAGAAATTGCATGGCTAGAATAATGGGTGAACAAGCCATCCATAACCGTCAAGCCTTCTCCCTTTTTATTACCTAATAATGGAATATGAACCGTTACAATCTACCCCACTTAAAAAGAATTTCGTCCCGAAATTTACTAGTCAAGAGACTTAAAAAAAACTCATGATATTTCACTCATACCTCAATCTCATGCACCTTTGTTTGCTCTTCACATTTTATGGGACCAACATACTTGTTCTCTTACTATAAGAGTCAGTCCCTTGTATCTAGAAATTCTCTGATAATAGGATTTGCCTCCTTCAAGATCTTAATTGCAAGTTAACAAATCCATAACAATATATCTTCACCTAAGAGATAAGAGCAACTAACCCAACTAAATTTGATAAGAAATTGTAAGGGTTGTCACTCACTGGAAATAGTCCATCAAGGTTGACAACTATGCTATATACAAAGAAAGACATTCTAACTCAAGTTGGGATAGACGATATGTAAAAAGATTTTTTTCAACTAGCATATCTCAAAAATCAATATTCATTAAATTCACTTATATATATTTTAGTACCCATAATTAAAGAAGAATCTTGACCAATTAATATCTTACATAATAAAATTGATTGAATCCTGTTACCACAATCATGTATCTCAAATAACCTAAGTGGCTCATGTTCTAAGGTCAAACATAATCATATATGCAATATCATAAGTGAGTTTAACAACATCAATATCATCTACTAGCTATATCAATAAACTGATTGGTAGTGTGTAAGGAATCTAAAATATCAACAAAACCAAGTAGCACAAACTTTCCTAAATAACCTCATATCACCTGACTCATCGTCTTAATGTAGCTAACACATTTGAGAGATCAAAAGGTATCACTAGTGAATCGTGACGGTCTTTGATATATCAACATTATAAATTATAATTAAACTAATGATATTCTAACTAGAGGTCATCCGTGGAGAATATGATTTCTTGTTGTATTTGATCATCTATGAAGAAGAAAATCTTTTATCATTATGATGACCTTATCTCAATAATTAGTGGAGTGTAAGTAATGCGACACTCCACGGAAACACAAAGTCTCACCCAACCCTTACGTAATTGTCCCTCTAATTATTTTTCAACTCATACGGATGTAGTCACTAGTAATACATGTATAGTGAAGTCAATAACTCTTTCAAACAGAATGGTCATATCTCTTTAGGATGGATGATCATAAGATCATCAACAACTTTATCAAAAAAGAAAAAAAAATCTCATATCACTTCCAAATTCCCAAGTCGTACATGAGAACTCCCTTTTCTTTAAAGCCAAATACTTTGTACGGCTTACGAGAATTCGACTCCCCATTTTATGCCTCTACAAATAACCAATTTGATATTATGTGGTCTACTAAAGTCACTTTCTTGTCCTTGGGACCATCGGTATTATCCAAGACTAGCTCTATCTCCCTATTGGTCAGCCCTCTAATACAAATGATATCTCCTAAAGACATGAAGGTCATACTAAATTTTCAGTCTCCTATTTTTCTTCTATACTAAAGGTCTTACACTATCTATGATGGACATCTCATGCCCAGAGGAACTATTGCTCTGATACCACCTGTAACAGCTCGGATCCTCGGTGACCAGCGGAAACATATCAAATGCCACGTCGGATCCGAGTGCTACTCTCAATCATCAATGATATCACAAATAATATATAGGAACCATCTTTAACTCCCATTTATTCATAAAAATGTACAATCTCTAATACAACACCAAGATCCTTTTGTTCATGTGGGCACAAAGATATCCTTCCTTCAAGACTCGCAAAGTCTCTAACTGCAGCTAAATTTACTTTCACCATGACCTGCAATAAAAACACGAGAATATATGGTATGAGCCAACGCTCAGTGTGTGCCGAGATAAGGTCAAACCAGCTAGCGAAAAATCAAGTCTTCACTACTCTACTTTAAACACTTCATTCTTAACATAAATAATCACAACATGAGAACATACTATTTATCTTCTTTTTCAGTTATGAATAATATTCACCTAACTGTCCGTGAGTACCATTAATAACAATTGCAATTGATCACATAAACGGAGTTCATGATTTTTCATACTCATGTAAATGTATCATACAACAAAATACAAAATCTCGTATAAATAAATATTTCACATATGTATGCCTTCATTAGTTACACTCGCAATTATACCCTTATTTCATATTTATCATCATAAGGGTATTCATATAACATAACATACAATATTTCACATATACCCTCACATATTCACTTTATTCACACACGCGACATATTTACTCTAATTTTCACATATACACTTAGCTTTCATGTAATTGCACATATACACTTATCATTCCAAACATTTGCACATATACACTTGGCAATTGACATAATTACACATATACACTTAGCATTTTACATAAATGCACATATTCACTTAACATTTCACATATTTACACATATACACTTAACATTTCACAGAAATGCACATATTCACTTAACATTTCACATAAACAATTGGCTTCCACATAAGCACTTAGCTTATCCATTACGGATTTGTCTTATCTCATAATTTATTTAGCGGCTTTGGTGGCTTTTACCGCAGGCACAAGCGGTCACTCAATCATTACATAGAACATGATGACATCAGCGCTGAGTCAATAGGTGGACTTTCCACTAGGTTCTACTGAACCTGACACCCGAAGGTGTTGCCCTTTAGGCCATTGATAAACAGACTCTAGAGGTGGCTCCCACCTTAGGTGTAGCACTTAGCTCCGCTTAACATTTAAGTGCCATTATTCATGTTAAGGAAATTCTCATTCCTTTTAATACCATTTTCTTTTTCATATAATAGCGGCTCATGAGAACCTTTTGGTTCAACTAACCGAGGATGTCTTCACTGTACAAAATACATATAGCCAATATATACATATGCATACACTCTTTCCTTTCCATCGATCGATCTTTTTCATAACGTCGGGAATAACTCTTTTGAATTCATGTCGGTGCCAAAATCTTAAATTACATAATATAACAACACATTGAGTTCGGCTTTCATAAACTTGTTATAAAGAGAAAAGTCAATACTAAGTAGACCACATCATTAGTACCGTGATAACTTAAGAACCAATCCACCCTTAAATTGATTTAGCTTCCTTCCCACCATATTACTAATACATGTATCATGGGAAGGTTATATCAATATTAGAGTTAGCTTGTATTTAAACAACTATCTCCCTTTCAAAATAATTAATTAAGTTAATATTAGAATACAATTAACACTTATATCTTCTCTACAATAACCACGTTTTCCCCCTCCAACTATCCTAACTGTAGATGCATACGTTATACCAATATTAATGAAGCTATTACACGTCCAATGGTAATCTATGATCAATATTTACATCCATTTGAACACAACAACATATAAAATAGTCGCGGTATGATTTGTTGTTATGTAGTGATAATATCTAAAACAATTGTGGATGGTCCAACTGTTATTTAACAAAAAATATAAAACAATCTTGGTATGGTGCGGTTATTGTTGCACTAAAATGCACATATCAATAAACCTCAGTAAGGCGTTTACCAGAAATATATGCGTAACTAAATATAGGCCATACATAGATAAAGAGATCGATTGAGTTTTGATTTTCCGAATCATATCATGAATATATTATGGAACAGACTCACATAAGGTACATTGCATTCTTCTCTTTAATCATGGAAAAATGGTTACTAAATTAGTTGCAACATTACAATAATGTCTAACTAATTGCTACACATATAATATATATTTATATATAATTATAGCCCGATAACTGACGAGATACAATCTTACCAAAAATCCTATAAAACATGATTTACGGATTCTCATACCATTAATGATATAAATAATAAACAAATAATTAGGAAGAAGACTGAGATTCACAAATAAAATGGCTATTAATCAATCCACGGCTAAACATGCATAACGATATGATACATAAGAATAATTAACTCTTAATCATAACACACATATTTTCATATTTGTATATGTGTGAGCCCAAATTCATTGTCAACCGTATTTTTTTTGATATAATATTAATTAATATAATAATCTCGATACGTATTGCTCGTATTCGTCAGTCGTGTAATTTTGCCAGAAATAAAACAAGGTGTTCGTGCATACTTGATATGAATTGTAGACCAATACATAGTTCCCGCTAACATTCCTAAGTGTTCGACACATACCTCGATGATACGAAAAGTTCGTCCGTGAAGACTCCTTGATTCTGTCTATACGAATCGTCGTACCCCGCGTCGATGCTCCACCGATTTTACCAGATCAAAACTTTGACGTCGACCGTTATCGGATTCAAAGATGGCGCACGTCGAATTTCTCTCTACTTCTTCCTCTCTCTCTCTCCCTCTGCATACACTTGAAACTCTCACTTTCTTCTCACTCTCTGTCGTCCATATTTCTCCTCTCTCTTCTTAACATTGAGTCGTTACATGTAATTCCATGAAATTGAAGAGGAATGGTAACTTGATATAAAGGATGGCACACATCCGTTTCCATGCAAGAATTCCTCTTCCAAAAATAGCACATCTCTCTCTCTATGCAACGTTACATGTAAATCCATGCAATTAAAGAGGAAATAGTAAAAGTGGCGCACGTTCTCCACTCATGCACGAAATATCCCTCTAAAAATAGAAATTGCATGGCTAGAATAATGGGTGAACAAGCCATCCATAACCGTCAAGCTTTCTCCCTTTTTATTACCTAATAATGGAATATGAGCCGTTACAATGTAAAGGAAGTGCATCCTTCTCTGGATCTTGCTCAAAACTTCAATGGATACCTTCTTGGTTGCTTAACACTCTTGCACACTCGAGCAGACGAAGGAGGGCATATAACTATGGTGGATCATCTACAAAATATGGGGGTCAAGGAACTTTGATATTCCAGACGGAGAAACAACTTGAAAGGGAATTAAAAAGAGACTTGAAAAGTTGTTGCTACTAAAATTTGGAGAGAAGGAAGGGACGATTAGGCGTTAATGAATGGAGCTCTCTTCGGACAAGGAGGGTGCCCACATATTAAAAGAAGAGAAGGGGGAAAATGTGGAACTCAACTTTACCTTGAGCAAGCAGGCCAAAGGGCTTCGGTCCATTTTATGCAAGGGTTGCTCAATTTTGACCATATAGTTTTACCAAATAAATAATAAATAAGATTACACAACAACAACAACAACTACAACAAAGCCTTTTTCCACAATAAAGTAGGGTCGGCTACATGGATTCTTCGCCTCCATTCAGATCTATCTTGGGTCAATCTCGAGCTAATATCCCACAAATTAAGATCCCATCGTATAATCTCTTCCAACACTTCTTAGACCGTCCTCACCCTCTCTCGGCCGTCTCAACATCCCAACACTCGCATCTCCTAACTGGTGCATCAACTGACCTTCTTTACAAATGATCAAACCATCTTAAGCGGTTTTCTCGCATCTTATCCTCGATCAGAGCTACACCAACTTTCTTTCTGATTACATCACTCCAGATCCGATCTTTACGTGTGTGCTCACACATACACCTTAGCATTTTCATTTCTGATGCATCCATTCTCTGCACATGTCTATTGTTTACATGCCAACATTCAGATCCATAAAGCATAGCAGGTCTCGTGACTACTTTGTAAAACCTTCCTTTAATTTTTAAAGGAATTTTCTTATCACAGAGAACAATAGAGGCTCCTCTCCGCTTTAACCAGCCTGCATTTATTCTATTAGTATCATCTCCATCAATTTTCCCACCATTTTGCAAAATAGATCACATATATCTGAAAGAATCTCTCTTCCGAATGTTATTGTCACCAATCTTCACCTCGATTCCTTCACCATTGCTTCCGTCAAAGGTGCACTCCATATATTCCATCTTAGCCCTACTTATACGAAATCCTTTAGTCTCCAATGCATGTCTCCATACCTCAAGCTTCTCATTTACTCCATCTCTAGTCTTGTCAATCAACACAATATCATTGGCAAAGAACATATACCAAGGTAACTCATCCTAAATGTGACTTGTCAATTGTCCATAATTAAAGTAAAAATAAATGGACTCAAAGTTAAACCTTGATGTAAACCAATGTTGATGTCAAAATAGTCAGTATCCAGACGGGGTCCTTACACATGATAAAACCCTATCATACATATCCTTTATGAGGTTAATGTATAGCACATGTACTTGTCTCTTCTCCTAAACTCTCCACAATATATCTCGTGGTACATAATCATAAGCCTTCTCCAAATCAATAAAGATCATATGGAGTTTCTTCCTTTTAGACTTCTAAATATCCATTATTTTCCTCATCAAATGGATGACTTCAATAGTTGAGCGACCTGGCATGATTTCGAATTGATTTTCTTTTACTTTGGAAACTTGCCTCAAGCTTCTTTCGATCACACATTCCCAAACTTTCATAGTGTGACTCATCAGCTTGATACCTCTATAATTTGAACAATTTTGAATGTCTCCTATGTTATTATAAAGAGGCACCACTATACTCCTCCAATCTTCAGGTATTTTCTTGCTTCGCCAAATAACATTGAATAGATTCTTAAGCCAAGTCAAACCACACTCACCTAAAACTCTCCATACTTCTACATGGATGTCATCCGGTCCTACACATTTCCCAGACTTCATAAACTTCAAAGCCTCCTCTACTTTCTTTCTTGGTATCCATCTATAGTTTGCATGATTCAAGTAACTTTCACTACTAGCTACATCACCCGAAGTGATCTTTCTATTTCCTTCCCCAATGAAAAGTTTATGGCAGTACTGGTCCCATCTATTCTCTATATCCTCCTGAGTAAAAAATACGTGACCTTCCTCGTCCTTAATGCATCTCACTTGAGAAAGGTATTTGGTCTTTCTTTCTCTCGCTTTGGCTAACCTGAATATATCCTTCTGGCCCTCCTTAAATAAGTTTAAATTTAAAAATACATAAAGATTAAATATATATTAGCCATTTATCTACAAATGGTATATTATATCATAGTAAATATCACTAAAATAACGTAGAATTCAAGTAATTACTAAAAAACAAGTACACCTATAGTACTATATAAATACAACAACAACAAAGCCTTTTCCCACAATTAAGTAGGGTCGGCTACAAGGATTCTTCGCCTTCATTCAGATCTATCTTGGGTCAATCTCGGACTTATATCCAAATTTTTCAAAATTTTATTTCTTTAAAGAATGACGTAGAGTATATAAATATATTTTTATTAAATTTTTATGATATTAATTAAATGTATAAACACATATATGTAGTAGCGAGTATTTAATTCCTATAATTTATAATTTTAGTTCATTTTTAGATAATTCAAATTCAGATTTAACTTTATTTGAAAATACAATATTATATAATGTTATGAAAATAAAAAATCAAATAAATCATGTGTGTGTCTATCTATACATATTTATATATAATCGCAATTGTAGAATTTACATATTAGCTCCATTTTCAGTGAAACTATCTTCATTGAATAAAGAATTTTACAACTTAAATCTAAAAGTGAGCTTACCAAATTGGGAATTCACAAGTGTGGGGAGTCAGCATGGAAGTTGATTTTTGCATTTTTTTTATTTGAGATTTACATGTACTTACTTTATGTGGATTTCATTAGATATTTTTATTTTGTTTTTTAAAAAGTTTTAAAATAGTCCAGTTAAAAAGAATTAATATAGAATTTATTGAACATCATGAAGTTTTTATATGCACATATGTAATTGATGAATCAAGCTCGAAAGTCGAAACTCATACTTTTAATCCCTGAACTTTTATGATTTTTTAATAAATAATGTTATTTATAAAATGAAGTTCAAAGGTGAGTTTTATTAATTTGTGATTGTCGATAAATAGTTATGTACATGAAAAGTCGAGATTTTGATATAACGTTCTTTCCCCCATTTGAATCTCGTGTTTATTGGTAAAATCTATACATATATAATAGCCCGTGGCCCTGCCACTGTAGCAAATTTTCGTGTGACAAATTGCATGTCTCCCTATTCCTTCGTTTCTCCTATTTGTTTTGCGTTATTTATTCCATATTTTACTTGATATTTGTCTCTACCCATTTGCATGGGCCGTTGACGTGTCATATATTATTCCATATTACTTCATCTCTGTCTTTTGCCATTTGCATGGGCCGCCGACGTGTTCTCCAAATGTTCGTTCTACCCGAACGGTTGATCTCATCTCTTGCCATGAACATAAAGCCTGCTACTGTCATGCATGCATTAGATAATTTCTTGCTCTCTCGTGCCATTGTTTGCTTATTATAATATTATATATGGTATAGATTAACAAACCTCCAGCGGTTGGAAATTTCCAGGTTGTCTCCTCATCCTTGCTTTCTCGATATTCCTTTATCTCGTCTTTGTGCATTTGCATGGCCCTTGACGTGTCCGACATTGGATGATGCATCCGAAACGTGGATTGTACCAGATGTCTTACGGAATCTTGTGATACAGTTGTATCCATGATGAATTTCTATGCTTTCCGCCTGCAAAATCGAGCCGCTGAATCGGGAGTTGCATTGTTGAGAGGGGGTAGATTGCTCCAACAATTTATTATTGATGCATACGCAAGTATCGAACAAGGAAGATTAAGTTGGTTGCGTCAAAATCAGGCCAAATTGTGTGTTGAAAGCTTTTATAATATATATGATGCTGTATGCGATGGGGAAGAGTTCGGTGCAAGCACAGGAACAAGAATCATTCTTCCCGTTTCTTTCACCGGAGGCCCAAGATATATGCTTCAGAATTACTACGATGCAATGGCTTTGTGTGCATGGACTGGACCATCTGATTTATTTCTTACATTTACGTGCAATCCTAAGTGGCCAGAGATTCGATATTTGCTTGATATTGCTGGGTGTTCGTCTCCAGAGGATCGTCCAGACATCGTTGCAAGAGTTTTCAATATTAAACAGAAGCAATTAAGAGATGATATAGTCAAAGGAAAGTTATTCAGAACTGTTAAATCGGGTACGCTCTTCTCTTCCGTATAATATTTTACTATTCTCATTTTTATTAAGTGTAAAACAAATGTTAGTCAATAAATATGTTACCTAACTCATAATGGTTCTTTTTAGACTTATCTGTAATAGAGTTTCAAAAGCGTGGCCTGCCTCATATGCACATGCTTATTACTTTGGATACATATAATAAGATCAGAAGTATCGAGGATATAGACAGAATTATTTCTGCAGAAATCCCGAATTCATCAACAGATAAGCTTGCATATGAAACAGTTGCTAAGCATATGATTCATGGTCCGTGCGGTAGGCTCAATCCAAAATCAGCCTGCATAATTGATAATAGATGCTCAAAGTATTACCCAAAGAAATTCAACGATAAGACAATCTTTGATGGTGATGGATATCCGATCTATAAGCGACGCGATGATGGTAAAAATATGCAAGCACGACACTTTGATAAATTGACATTTGCTTTGCAAAAAGATAGCCAAGGCACCATTGACGAAATCAATCAATACTTAAATGCAAGATATCTTTCTGCGGCTGAGGCTTCTTGGAGAATCTTTGACTTTCGATTACATGACCGACATCCTGTAGTTCAACATTTATGCTATCACCTACCTGATAAACAATGTGTTATTTTCCGAGATGATGACAACTTTCATCAATTAGTAGAAAATCCTTCTCTCAGTAATACTATGTTAACTGAGTGGTTTGTTTGCAATAGAAACTCTCCTGATGGTAGAGGATACACGTACGTGCAGTTTCCAGAACACTATGTTTGGATGGACGAATGCAAGCAATGGACACCACGTATCCGTGTTAAATGTATAGGTCGTCTTCCAGCCACTAAATTATCATCATGAGAATTATATTATCTAAGAATATTACTACATAAAGTTTGCGGTGCAAAAAGTTATGCCAACCTTCGTACAATAAATTGTGCTACATACAATACCTTCAAAGATGTTTGTACTGCTCTGGGACTCCTAGATGATGATAACAAATGGACCTTTGTAATTGAAGATGTAGCTTTGTGGGCAAGTGCATAGCAACTAAGACACCTCTTTGCGTTAATTTTGATGATCGTGGGATTATCAAATCCTAAAAGTCTTTGGGATAAATATTGGAGACATTTCACTGATGATTTCCAAAAAAGATGTGCAGATGATTCCTTCTATAGTATTTCTAGATTGTCTGATGAAGACTTACAAAGAAAAGGTTTAGAACACCTACAATCAATCTTGAGGAAAAATGGCAAATCACTTGTTGATTTTCCATCATTAGATGTTGCTTATGATAAGTACACCCTACAATATCATGATCAACTGTTTATAGATGAAAGGAACTATGATATAGAGTACCAAGAATCAGAATTTGTTCAGCTATTTTCTGGACTTAATGACGAGCAACTACATGTGTACAATGAAATTATCCATTCATGTGAAGCTACCACCAGTTCATTTTTTGTTTATAGCAGTGGTGGAGTTGGTAAAACATATTTATGGAAAACAATATCTATCAACTATGCATCTTCCTCTGCCAACCAACAAAAGTTCATCACGTTAAGTATGGCACGACCATATATGTGTAACAATCTTATCGCTTAAGAATTACCAGATTATGGTCCGGACAAATTTACGGTCCAAAAAATACAAGCGCACTCGCTTTTATGGTCATAGATGAAATGGTATCACTTGAAAATGCTTTATTCTCATTTAATACTGATATCTTTTTTACTTGACTATACTTTATGGACAGGGTGACCAGATGCAGGGATCGGTATATGATATAGATTTGGATAAATGAGAACTATATTGAAAATAGGATCAATTGTTCGCTTATACAAAGCTAGAAAGTGGCACATTATTGTACCTCATCGTTATCGCATGGTGATTACAAGCCGTACAGTTGTCCAATTGGATGAAGATGATGGAAGCATACCTTTAATCAAGCATAATATCATTGCTTTGGATAATCTATGCTCCGTTAAACTTAAGGGAGACCAACTAATAGGTACTACATCTACTTCTTCCTCTAACATTTTTATATCATTATCACTTACGATAGCCCCAATCTTCTATATTCATTCACCTTTCACATCATATGTCTTCTGCAAATTTATTTAGCATTTATCTTGATTATATTTCTCTGCTAACTACTTCTTGCTTTGCCAGATGCTCTTCGAATAGTTATCAATGTAGGCTCTTGATGAATATCCATTCATCATTCGTTATTCTTTTATTTTAGCTACGAAACCTATGCAAAACACATGTATATTCTTGTAAATAGCAATAATTATCATTCAGCATGCATTGTGTAAAATACAATAATTAGCATGTTTTTGTGCATAAATAAAAGAATAAATAAATAAAAGAAAAAGAGGGAGATATTTAGAATAAATATTTAGCGACCTAATCCCAAGGAAGGGCTCAGCATGGGCCTGACCGCATAAAAACCCAAGTAGAGAGAGATAAGGAAGCTCATATGTTTGTGTACATATATACATACGTATCTAAAAAATATTTTCCTTTAAATAAAACAAAAATGCATTTTTATGAATATATATATATATATACTTGTAAATATTATTGGGAAAAACAAAACAAAATTAAAAAGAAATTAAAATCCCTTTATCATTGTACATAAACCATATGTATATAAATAACAAATCTATTTATTTCCCCTTAGAAATAAATAAATAAAAATCCCATAAAAATATGTATATATTCTACATTTCATGATGTAAATAAATAAAATAAAAATCACAAAAATAAAAATAAAATAAAAAGAAACAAAATAAAAACCAAAAGCCACCTTGTATATATACCATGTATGCACATAAATAAAACTATTTATTTCACCCATATAAATAATTAATAAAAATAAAATAAAAATACCATATTATTCCAAATTTTATTCTATAAATAAATAAAATATAAAATTGGAATAAATTTTATTAAAATAAATAATTAAAAAACAAAAATAAAAAATACATATTGTATATACTTGTATATAATAATATAATTTTGTAAATACCTAAATTATATTTCAGAAATATAAATAAAAATCATTAAAAAATTATTTGAAAATAAATGAACATTTTTTGTGTTTTAAGTTTTTCGAAATTAATTCATTTATTATTTTTTATTGAATTATCAAATCTTTAATAAATCCTGAATTCTTATTGGTCCACGGGGGATTGTTGACCCCGGTCAACTCTCCCCCGCGGACCCCTTCCCCGCGGATCTAGCTACCGACCCGATTTCTCCTCATTTTCCTTGCTTGATCCGACCACCAAATCCTTAAATCCCGGGTCCTAATCCTTCCTCTTGCATCCGAGACCCACGCCCGACACGTTGCTTAGGGGTTCGTGCTTCACCAAGCCGGACCTGACGCCTGATAACACAAAAATCCCCAAGCGACTAAGGTAAAAGGTATGGAAATATAGGTCGTTGCGACCTCAGCCACTCGGAATGTGTCAATCAAGAAAAATCGAACCGCGAAACGAGTCAAAAATCAAACAAGGCAAAACAAGCGGTCCTAGCTATGAGTTTAACCTGGTATAGCTCCCAGGGTCGAACACAAGGAGCACGGTTTGGCTAGAAAGCCTACGAAGTAGTCAAGCAATCAGAGAAAAAGGGAAGACAATTTTTTTTGTGGTTTTTAATTGTTTTTACATTTTTTTGGATTTTTCAAATGTAAAGAAAATAAGAAAACACAGGAGCAAGCACACTTGAGCAATTTATTTAACACACCAAAAATCAAGCAAAAATTCCAGAAAAATTGTTTTTATGTTTTTTAAGTTTTTAAATGTTTTTGGTGAATTTTTGATATTTTTCTAATGGGTAAATTATTTCCTAAAAATCAAACAGTGCAAAAAAATGAAAGGTACTGTCCAGCAAGGCTTAAGACCCAAAAATAAAATATTTTTGGATCTCAAGAAGCCCTGAAGGTAATTTTCCTGTATACTAGGAAGAATAAGGAAAATTTAGGCACCTTAATTATTGTTTTTGGATTTTTCAATTAATTATTATAATTTTTATGAGTTTTTGAGGGTTTTTCAATTTTTAGGGTTTTTACTCAATGAAAAATAGCCAAACTTGGCTAGAAAATCAAACAACACACAAGAAACAGTAACTAATTTTTATAGGATTTTTCAAGGGGTTTTTATATTTTTTTGTGATTTTCCAATTCAAACAGTAGCTGAAATAGATGTTTTTGAATTTTTTAAAAATACTAAACGAAATCAGAAATATCCTCAAAAATCCCTAAAATTCCTACACCATGGCAGGAGCCATGTGTCAAAATCTCATGGGATTTGGAGGTAATTTGATATTTTATTCAAAAATGCAAAGTGGGCACAGTGCACAAGGACGTAAGTGCAAATACCCGAGAATCTGGGGGCCAAGGTGCAAAATTCCCAGCAAGTCACGCGCGTGGCGCGTGGCTGGGGCACACAGGGACCTCTTGGTAATAAAAACCAAGTCTTAGGGCCTTTTGATAACTCGTATCAAAAACCCAGGGACTCGGTTGCAAAAATCCCACTAAAATCCGCACATGCGCATAAACAACACTCACAGGGGCATCAATGCAATTACCAAAAAGTATTTCTTCATTTCATAACAACCCAGATCTACAGGATAAAAGATGTAAAAAGCCCAACTAAACACGTGACGAAGCACGTGGTCACATACACACAGGGGCATACATGCAAATAAAACTAAGCACAAGGTCCATCATGCAATTTACCCTACGTAAATAAAGTTCCAAAAATATTTACAGGACTAGGACGAAAAAAACAAACTAAGAGGGGGGCCTAAGTAATTTACCCCTTTATTTGTCGACGGCCAGATGCGCGCCACGTGGATGGTCGTACGGTCCTAGATGGCTGGCGCTCTCCTTCGTTGTCTCTTGGGCTCGATCGACGGCTGAGGCGAGGCCACGTGGGTGATCTGACGGCTAGGGCTCAGGTGCCTCTCTCCTCTGCTACTAACGGTCCAGATGAGATCCTCTGGATGATCAACGGTCGCGGCTCCTCGAAAGATGGACGGCTGAGATCAAGACTGGAGCGGAGGCCTCATCGGACGGTTCTGGAGGATGATGGAAGAACTCGACGCCGGCGAACTTCGCCGGCCTCCTGCGTGAACTGCACTCCTCCTCAGCTGCTCCTGATGATCGGAACGGGTCCGCGGTGAAGCCCCGCAGCTAGTGGTAGCCTCCGAAGGTCCACCCGAGCCCTGGAGGGGCTCCGGTGAGCTCGGCGGCGGTGCGCCTCTGGTCTGAATGTGAGGGGGGGCTCAGATGCCCTCCTCTCGACCTGCAAAATACGCCAAAGGCTTCGCGGGTCGAGGGCAAAGTGCCTCGACCCCAATAAGCGAAGTGAGGGTGATCGGTGCGGTGGGATGAACGAGCTCCGGCGAGCGACAGGTGGTGGAGCTCGACTCCCGGCTCCGGGGCGAGCTGGGTTGAGCGAGTGGGCGAAGAACGTGCGTGAAGGAACGGCGAAGGTGTGTGGAGGTTCCGATGATCGAAATAATGCACGAGATAGCCGGAATCAGGGGAACACGTCGGAGGATGGATTTGGGCGAAATCGGAAATTACACTAAATGGCTAGGCTAAATGGATACCTGGGTGATGCGGGAGACTGGGCTGGAGCTTAGCTAGCTCCTGGTCCTTGCCTCAAGGGTCGTCAACGCCCGAGGCTCGAGCTCCGGGTGGTCGTCGGAGCACGGCGGCGCTAGGCAGCCGGATCGATGGTCTGAGCACCTCCTCCTCGCTGCGACACCGGCGGAAGCAAGCTGTCACCTTGCTGGTTGCGATGGAGCTCACTGGAGAGAGAATGGGGAGCAAAGATGGCGTGAGAGTGCGGCGGAGCTCGGGCTTTATAGTGCTAGGGGTCCGGGAAGAAGAGGATCGGGCGAGCTTGGGAGCGCGCGGATCCCGAGGGGGCGGCTCCGGCGAGCATGCCGGATGCAAGAGGAACAATCCGGACCCGGGGCTTGGTGATTTGGCGGTCGGATCTGGTGGGGGAAATGGGAAGCAGTCGGGTCGAAACCCAGATCCGCGGCTCTGGTGGTCCTGGGGGAGGTGTTGACCGGGGGTCAACAATCCCCCGTGGACCAATCAGAGCCCGCCAAGGGTGGAATTTTTATTCTATTTTTTTGGGCCTTTAAATGGCCGAATTTCCAAAAACTTAAAACATAAAAAATGTTTGTTTTAATTTTTTCTATTTTTTTGTGATTTTTAATTAATTTTTGGAAATAAAAATAAGGTATATACATAGTAGCTATACATAGGTATGTATACACTATATTGATTTTTGATTTTTGATTTTTAATTAGTTATTTTTATACATTTTTATTCCTATTTTATATTTTATTTATTTATAGGATAAAATGAGGAATAAAAAGCTATTTTTATTTTATTTTTATTGTTTATATACATAGGGGAAATAATTATTTATGCACAATTATATACATGGTATATATACAAGATATTTTTGTGTTTTTAATTTTGTAATTTTTATTTGATTTTTGTTTTAATTCTTTTTATTTATTTTATTTACAAAACATGAAAAGGAATAGTTACAAAAAGTTTTGGAAATAAATAAATTTATTTACAAGGTGAAATAAATAAGGGTGGTGGCCTATGTACAAGGTGAAAAGTTCTTTTTGGGTTTTTGATTTTTAAACTTTTTATTTTGTTTTTAATAGTTTCTAGATATATACAAAATATATACAAGTGTATTTTTGGATGAGGAAAATATTATTTATTTATTTACATAAATATTTACACATGAGCCCCTATCTCCCTCTACTTGTGGCTTTTATGCGGTCAGGCCCATGCTGAGCCCTCCCTTGGGTTAGGTTGCTCAATATTTATTCTAAATATTTCCCTCTTTTTCTTTTTTCTTCTTTATTCTTTTATTTTTGCACAAAACATGCTAATTATCTATATTTACAAATATGCATGCTTTTGCTAACTTTCCCTATTTACACATATCTACATGCATTTGCATAGGTTTTTGTAGCTAAAATATAAGAATAAAGAGTGATGAATGGGTATTCATCACCCCCCTATACTATACTTTGCTAGTCCCTTAGCAAACACTTATTTGAAAAAGAAGTGCAAAAGAAAGAAAAAGAAAAAGAAAAAGAGGATGTACATGGATCAAGGTTGAGTTATTAAACTTTCCTTCATTAAATTGAAATATGGATCTTGATCAGATCTTTGGATTATTAATGTGTCGGAACCTTATTTGGACTTAAGCTTAAAACTCAACAGCCTCTAAGTTCCACCAATCTATGGACAAGACTCCTCAATAAACCAGATTAGAACAAGTCTACATACACAAACTCTAATGACCATGAATCTTTCCAAGCAGTGTAAGTGATATGTGGCTCCCCACCTCAGAAGCAACAAAGAAACAAGCTCCCTCAACCTGGTAACTCTAATGCCTCGGTCTAGCAACTCTTTCCTCGAGAAGCGGGGTATTCCCTTCTAAGTTCAAGTGCAACCGGCTCAAGAAGAGGGGGTAGAAGTATAGAGTTTTGGAAGCCTAGCCAGTGTAGCTAGGTCTCCCGCTGCAAGCTTCATGAGATGTAACATGGATACCATAAGCTTTGCTTTATTTGACTATGTACACTCCGGTGGGGTTATTAAATTTTCAATCCGACCCACCACTTTTTTGGAGTTCTTTTTGCATTTTTGCATTTTTTTTTTCAAAGACTTCTGTACAACATATCTACATGGTGCAGCATATATACAAGAAATTTCCCCTTGAGCCAGTAGACTATCCCTCTTTTGAAGCTTTATTGCAACCCACAACTTCTGTCTTTAGCCTTCATCACCACCAGACCAAGTTGAGGTGCACTTCCTTCACTAGAAGAAGAAGAGAGGTTCCGCCTAGAAGTACTACCCTCATATGCTACCCCAAGCCAAAGGAAACTGCCTCCTCACTACCTCATCCGTGGAGAGCCATGTGTAAGTGCAGGTGCAAGTCAAGCCATTGTCTCTAAGAGTCATGCGTGTGTTGTTAAGTGCTCTACTTAAGCTCATCAAGATGACATATGCTCATAGCCTAGTGGACTCAAAGAATTAAGTCCTTATGGACCTGAAAAGCCTTAACCCTAAGTCCTATAAGGTTCCTCTTAAAGTTAAGTGGATTAAGATCTTATTCAAGCTCCATTTCTCAATTTAATTCCAGGCTTAGTTTAAATGTCAACTCTCATCCAGGAAAAACTATATACATATATGTACACAAGATGCTATTTACAAATATTTTACAATCATGCAAAATTTTTGAAAAATGTTTTGAAATCATGGATGATGATGATGCATGAGGTGCAAGTTTTGCAAAAAGATATTTACAAACATTTACAGAAGATTTTTGCAAACTTTTGATTTTCAAAACATTTTGGAAAAATTTTGTACTATATACATAATTTTGATACAAAATATTTACACAAACTTTACCCAAAAGATTTTTGAAATCCTTTTTACAAAAATACTTTGTACATTAGCTACGTATGTGCAAGCTAAAAGAGGTTTATGTACATGAAAATTTTTAAATTTTGTGATTTTTAGCCATTTTATTTATTAACACACTCACACAAAGTACGAGTTATGGCTAAAGTATATATGAAATATATACACACCCCCCCTATACTTAGCTCGAACGATGTCCTCAGAGTGATCAAGAGCGATGAAGAAGACATAACTCGTGCTTAGTAAAAGGGAAGTGAAAAGGAATGGCTATGTACAAGAACGAATGAATGAATAGAATGAGAGGGACTCGGTGGTTTCCCCCTATACTTAGGATTAACTAATCCTAAGCATAGCAAGTTGTACATGAAGGGAAAGCCGAGTGAAGCAGATACAGAATCTGCCCCCCCCCCTTATACTTAGGGTAAAATATCCCTAAGTATGGGCAGCAAAACAGGGGCAGAACGAATGAATAGAATACCCGCAGGTCCGACATCCCCCCTATACTTAGGGTAAAGTACACCCTAAGTATAGCATAATCATAAGATGAGAAAGGGATGTGGGACTAAAGAATAGAATGATATGGACAACTGGATCTATACAGGCGGAGGATAGTGAAAATCAGGCGTGAGATGCAAAAGATGTGAGTCAAGAGACCACATCTCACGCAAAATGAATAGGGGCACAAATAATAACGTCCCGCGGCTCATGATCTAGAAATGGCTTGAGCCGCTGGCCGTTCACTCGAAAGGTGCTCTCAAAAGACAACTCGGATATATCAATACTACCATTGTCGTGCACCTTTCTGACGAGAAAAGGTCCCTTCCATTTGCTCTGTAGCTTCCCTGGAAATAGTCTAAGCCTCGCATCAAACAACCACACTCTCTGTCCAATCTCAAAATGCTTGTGGCTGATATGAGAATCATGCCACTCCTTGACTTTCTCCTTGTAATGTAGGCTGCTTGAGAAAGCTGCATCTCTAAGCTCCTCCAGGGCAGCTAACTCTGCCCTCCTCTGG